>CM067352.1:17954404-17959404 GCA_034190875.2 Urechis unicinctus | reverse complement strand
AATAGAGTGGGCAATTAAAGATACGGCCATTAACGACTGTAAAACGGCGCGTTGACTTCCGCTGTAATTAAATATGTATTATTTACAATTACACGTAAACAACGTTTGCAATTGCTTTATATTTGAATAACTTTTGACATTTTGAGTATTATTCACGGAGACATTAGGATCGAAACTTGCGACTATTTTTCGAATGTTTGATGCCATCAACATCAATAAAATCCTAGGATGCACCTGGTAAGTATTTTATTGCCATCCGACATGTATTGACGATTTTATAAGCGCTCGAAATATTCATTAAACTTATGAGGACATTTGGACTGATACCACGATTTTCCGACCTGGGGCGTTTGCAAAAAGTATTGTTTATTTGTTCTAACATATATTCAGAAATAGTTGGCGACTAGAATGAGCTATAAAATGATGTACATTTTGTAACGCTTCAACCATTTTAACGGAGTTATTCGAAATACTAGTTTTTCATTAACGTTTATCCTTTGCTGAAGCATTAATGCATTCCGTACCGGCAATGACGTCATCAACAACCATGAAATTTTGCGATGCAGCTAACCATAGTCAATGACAACCTACCTTGTTGTCATTAGGCGATTATTAATGGATTTATAGGCAATGGAATTTCTTGGGTTAATCTGGACTGATAACACGATTTTTCGACCTTAGGCGCTTAGGAAAACCATTGATTTTTTTACAACAGGAGAAATTACACAGAAGTTGCTTGCAATTGAATTAAGCTAGCTACAAAGTGGTGTAATTTATTTAAAGATCGAACAATAATCCCCGGACATATTGGGGATTTTAGATTTTGACATTTTCGATGACCTTGACAGTAGTTTGAGGTCAATGTAAAAAAATTTAGTCTGGGTTCTGCGCAACATTGCTGCCGACAAAAAAAATACAATTTTGAAATTTCGTAAAAAACCGAAAGGTTGTTATATAAATGTTACTGCTCGGCATATATGTTTCACAATCCCAAACTGATTAGTTTTCTATGGTGTCTTAAAAATATGGTGTCAGCATCAAGGTTTGCTATCCTTCATGTCTGTGGCCTGGTCTGCTTTCACGACTCAGCACTCCAGAGGCTGTATTTGGATGATACTCCAGGGAGTTGTTGCGAGTACTTTTTACTCCTAATTCTTATGCCGATAAAATCACGCGCTTTATTTCCATTAAGTGAGAAAAGGGAATTCTCTACATCGGGTGGTTGACTTTTATCTGATTTCCTTTCGGTTTCTTTTCGGTTAAGGTGTTTTCACTGTTTTTAACATCACGATGCTCGATCGTGGTAATTTTAGGATGCTGATCACCAACACAGCTGCTTTGACATGAATAATTAAGCATGTTGCATCGCGAGTAGTAAGCAAAATCGATTCATTGACTGCATTCAGTTGACGATGCGGTGATGGTCAATGCGAATGCATATTTGATGGCACATGACGTGTGAAGTTTTCCTATTTCATATTTTCATTTCGGTCATGATTAACCAATACAATAGCATGGTGTTTGGTAGTGAACAGACATTCATAACACAAAACAATGATAAAGATGCTGTGAAACACGATAGGACATATATAGCGTATGGTTTGAGGGATTATCTTAGACTAATAAGGTGCTTGCTTTCAAATGAGGCCATGTTTGCTAAGCCATCCTTGTTGTGTATTCCACTATTGCCCCATACGCTGTGATGTTCTTGTGGGGTCTTTTAGAAGGCATCGTTGTATCGGGAGGCTTTCAGTACAATAATAACTCATTGTAGCTGGAGCTTCATGCAATATTATATTCTTCATCGTTCCAGTAGGATTCGTTCTTCCAAACTGCTGGCTAACTAAAACATAGAGAGTTACATAATTGTAATGTTTAATTATTGGCATTCGCCAATAACTGACATTTGTTATTTCTATCACATTATATATTAAAAAGAGGACCTTGTTGAAGGCGATTCTGAATTGTAATTGTTGCTGGGGACAGTAACCGGTCTTTTTGGTGGTAGTCAGACTAGTCATAGTTGTAACTTGGTGCTTTCTGTTCCATTGCCGCAAACAAAATATCTCCAGTGAGTTCTGAGTCATTATCCGTTTTCCTCATTTCTTTATAGTTCGATATGTCAAACACAACCTTGTGACATAAACATTCTTATCATTAAGTGCAATATTGTGTCTTCAAAGATTTGCAATATGGTGCAACTGTAAGACAATCGTCATTAGTTATTCCACATAACTCTTAGTGAGCCGCAACAATTATCATTATTTCACGTTATGGGTGAAGTTGATAAATTGGGGATATGTCGCACTGTCCATGATTCTTAATTTGGGCGCCAATCGAAGCTAAAACATAAGGTTGCAGTTGACAGCAAAGGAAATAATCACAAGTCTAAATCAATATACTAGAACCATTCACAGAGACGATACTATGATTTTAGTAGTGCAATATAATAAGACACGCCTACCATTTCATCGGGGTTTGCGATCCATTGATCTTAATTGATGACTCGGCCATCTAGATGCTGAATTCTTATGGATCCTCGGGGAGTCGTTGCAAATATTTCTACTGGTGATCGTTCCCACTTCCATTAAGCGAGATTAGACAATACTCCACCCTAGGTTTTTGTGTTGCATTTTAGATCAGCTAAGAAGGTTTCCATTCAGTCATTGAGTTATCCTCGTTTTACGCAGCAAGAGGCGGCGAGATGTCTAGATTCTGGTATTAATGTTACCAATAAATCGCCATCAAAGCTGCTTTCAAATGATATTTTCTGCATTCCGCATTCCGAGTATTCAGCAAAACCATTTAAGTGCGCATTGTATTCAAAAAGCATTAGACTCCACCTGGTATGAAAGGGAAACCGAAACCCTTTCATATTGACACATATCTTGATGAATTTCCTTTCAAATGATCACTAAAGGTGCAAATAAGTTGGCGTTTTAACATCTGACGGCCGCCATGACGATTTTTGCAGCGTAATTGGTTAAATCAGCCGAGGGCATTTGCTCATTAGGAGTTAAATATCCCTAGGGGACCTTATCTCACAACGGGACATTATCGCACATTACACCGGTTAATCATGGTGATTTAGCTTGCATCTACTTTCTGTACGTAACCATATATCGGAAGCGTTGTCAATGATTTACAAGACTTACATACAATGTTCACAAAGTATGAAACATAGTTTTCACTTAGAGGTTACCCATAGTCGTGAATAATCAATACCTACATAAAAAATCCACATAGTATGAAACAGATGTGTCACTTAGGGTGCACCCATAGATCGTGAATTATCTGGACTGCGAAGCTGAAAAGACAAATTCATATTAATATTATTTAATCCTTTAAACATTGTATAAACATCTATGCGATCCCCACGGAGACGTCTTGTTTTAAGAGATATCAGACAAGAGTGATCGTGGTGCATAGCCTTAATCAGATATATCGGCTACGAGCTCGGAAGCCCGCCTTTGAACCTATATATTTCTATACATCGCTGAAGGTATGGTAACCGCGACTGAAGTGCATATGCTAGATAGGGTCTTGTATTAATTAAAAATCTCTTTTTGAGCAACGAGTGAAGATTTGTCTGATCATCCCGAGAACCCTGTAGCACTGCATTGTTAACTTGCTTTGATTGACTGATCAACTATGTAGCATATCAGGTTTAGATCGTGTTACAAACAATCACTAAAACGACAAAAATGATAACATTTAGTTAAGTGCATAGTTGTAGGAATATTAACTGATATGGAACAGCCCAAGCGTCAGTGAAACTAATTAATGATTAGCTACTTCAACCAAAGTTTATCCGTGTGTTTTTTAGACGATTTCCCTCCATGTTGTGAAATAAGGACACGATACACACGTTGATTGTACTAACCGAGTATGCTTGCGGTGCCATTATGATTATGTCAAGCGTCTCATGGCAAATATAGTCAGTCACATTATCTTAACGAGGAATATCTCACAGACAACAGCTTTGCATGTTGGTTTCTGGCGGCACATATCTTCTGAAGCCCAACATAATATGCGCAAGGAACGTACCATTTTGCTTAATGCATTTGCCATTCAGGAAAGACCAAGAGTTGAGCTTGTACTAAATGCTAATACGTCTAATCCTAGGCACCCAGTGAAAAATATGGGCAAAAATGCATCAAGAAGTCGCTTAAATGTTGTTGTATAATGCTGTAACACACAATGCATGATATGAGAATTGACAATAGCTTGTAAAGACACGCCGACACCAATGAATGGGATAACCGTTATACTTACTAAGTTTGTAGCATAAATCATTTGCAAGCAATATACTTAATATGATATTGCACATTTATCTTTTCACTTACTTAAACTGCCACGCGGAGGTCGTTTAAGGGTCAATTGGTATATAGCCGGTTACGGATATTCGGGTCGCCTAGAATCCTGTTACTGATGGTTCCTCGGATGAGTTCTTTCGGCGTGTTGTGATTTATCAAACAATCTATTTACACATCTATTGAAAGCCCATTCGTCACCAACTGAGGCGATGTACGATTCACGGAGAGTGCCTTCTGTTATTTATGCCTTACAAAGCTTTTGTAGGGCTTAAAAGTGTAAACAGTTTTATCGATTGCAATAAACACAATTGCACTACACCCCACATCACACACGAATATTAAAGGCAATATTTATTTGTATTGAGTTAGGTCGTAAACGTTCGTAAGATGCAGTATGCATTATGGAAGATACCATCATAACATGGGATGAAAATAACGATCCACACAAGCCTGTGATTTCGTCGGTACGCTGTCGTCAGTACATGGGAAACATTCTTCTCTAAAAACAGTGTCTGAGGTTAAGTGGTCTGAACAAGGAAGCTTATCTACTACTTGTATGTCAACTTATGCATGTTAGTATATTATTATGCATGACGTGACTACAAATGTGGCGGTCAAGCCATGAGGTAGACCTACACACATCACTTAAGCAGATGTGCCCATCGCTATTTATAGCAAGAAAGT
>CM067352.1:17946904-17949404 GCA_034190875.2 Urechis unicinctus | reverse complement strand
TGTGACAATCCCGCATGCTAATTCTGAATTACAGACAGAATAAATGTGATTGTTCAACTAATTGTATCTTGAAACAGGTTCCTTCAAACATAAATGTCGATTAAGATATATGATAACACTAGCCGGAGTATCTAAAATAGCCGAAGCCTTCTTTTCCGATTTTCTATCGATCAAATGTTTTATTTGTAGACTCAGGTATACAAGCTTACGTGAGGACAATTTTATTCACTTTATGTAACACACATGTGATAATGTACATTTAAAGGATATTTAAAAAGCTATAAAGGTTTAAGCGTTATTCATGTGATTGTGAGTTCTACGATGATAATATGGCACAAATAACACTAACATTTGCATAATATTACTCACAAACGATTGTCCACGAATACGAAACAAATATATATCTTGTGAGATTACATAATATATTGGCTCACTTACATGTCAGATAAAAAAACCCGGATTACGTACTCAGCGGTTTACATGCAGCTTCATTAGATTAACGGTTCAACTCATGGATCTGTATCAAGTGTATTCCGAAACTCGACAAACTCACTGAAAGACAATACCTGGGACCAGACTATTTTGTCGGATTACGCAGGGCAGATGCCAACAAGTAAGCCAGCTTTCAATTTCGAATTTGGAAAACTGTAAAAATGATGACATTTGACGTAAGTCGCAACATTTACAACATACAATTTTTTTTCTATGTAGGGGCTATTAGAATATAGATTACATCCACTAATTCTACTTCGCGAATATATATAACATACATGATCAAGGTTTTATGTAAATTTTACACACACATTTAACTACAATTAAATTTATTATATTGCCGTGAAGGTGCTTAACATTAAAATGCGACTGTCAATAATTGCATAAAATCATTCGCTCATATTTGAAATCGTGAAATTCATTTAATCCTACTTTAATGTCATCAGGTTTATGAACCTATTAAGTTATGGATACAATTATTTAGTAGGATAATTGAACATTAACTTCAAAATAACACATCGAATTTGAATCTATAAACTCATGCGCCCAGAGATAACTGTTTCTGATTTTAATAAATTTCTATATTGAAGGCGGTATGCTTATCTGCACGATTCTTATTTTCATTATTTATTAGATTTCCTTGTTCACATCAACCTACAATAATTATTTTCAAATATTTGCATGAATAAATCATTCGATTTTCTCGGATGATCAAATGTATGGTCGTATTTGCACCAGTGCATGTACACATCTCAGATTAAATAAAGCAAAGAGGCAAACGTTCAGAGAGGTAGCATCTGGCCTCTGCTTAAAATCAAATCTGCTTCGCAAGTAAGTTTAGCTTAATCGTCGCACAATAACTTTATTCGACCATGTACCATGTACCCGTTTCAGTGAAGGTCGGTGACTGACTCAGGTCCATGCCACAAATATCTGTCAGGCCACAAGCGTACTGGTTCGTTCCAGGTATGACGTCCAAATTGAAGTAGAGACAGCAGCGGCTTGACATGCACAGCAGCAAACAACGACCGATACTCGTCACGATTCTCTGGTCAATGATTCGACCAACTGTACAGAAGAAAGTTGTTTTGTCGATCGGTGTGGTAAGACTCTGCCGGAATGGTGCTGCTGAAACATATTACGAGCAATGCACGATTTAGACAATTTAAGCAAAATAATTTATAGATACTACTGTACAAAAACGGTCCAGGTAAAAATTATAAAATAAATCTGCTGAGAAAATCCAACGACAACCGCGATATGTTTATTCGTCAGGTTTAATCACATGATCAGTTTCCGAGCTTAATTTATTTTAATAAGAATGTAACTGAACATGCTGCAGCTTGGGTTAAGGGCTAAAGTACAGATACATTCGATTTAATTGCATGTTAAATACAACGGTGACGTTATTTGCTTGGAAAGAATAGGAAGTAACAAAGTGATAGAGTGACACGTCAATCGGAAATGATCACGATCACCGCAACTTCAAGCTTGCCGAGTTTCAGTAGCAGTGAACAATTACTGTAAGTGTCACAGGGGACAACACTACCACACCGTGTAGGATATATTGTGGGATAGTTTCATCGAGCAGAAAAGTCTATTTTGATTAGCCAAGGTACTTTACGGTAATTTGAGTATGAGGTTGAACCAAATTGAAATATTACACGGTGCCTACAAAGATAAGATTGATTGGTGAAACAAAACCTGCATATCTCGGCGATCATTCATAAACATTTAAGTAAAATATGACATTTTCTGTTGAAGAAGCATCTACAGTGTAAGTTTTAGCTCCAGAGTGTTTCTGCAGGATACAAAATTGAGGATTTGGTAAATGTAAACAGAATTGAGTAGGGGTTACGATTCTTATCTTTGCTATGCGGCTCGAGCAGTTTAACGATTGATCCTTGAATATTCAGTAAGATGGCAAATGATGAGCACCGGTCGGCATGGGCAGCATCGATTCAAATGCGATACTCATTGTTTGAGAAATAATGTATGTATCATAACA
>CM067352.1:17931904-17941904 GCA_034190875.2 Urechis unicinctus | reverse complement strand
TTAAGAACTTCTTGAAAACGTCACTTACTTGCTATCATGATATCGGTTAAATTGGTCTGAACGCGGAAGGTTGGCAGCAATGGCCATATGACAGTAGATTTATACAGCCTACTAATGTTTGGACGTTGTATATTTTGGCGCTCACGTAATACCCCAAAGAATCATATACGCTGAGTTACATTCTGATTTACGGTTTACACGCGTGTTGCCTGATATGGGAAGTCAGCATATGTTTCCACATCAAATGACATGAGTGGATTGGACAATGTTGTTAGAAATATAACTCACACATAGGTATGAACATTCCTGCAGGTAACATCTATAAACCCAGTCGGAAATGTACCTGCCGTCGATTTTCATTCATCACCATATATCACTATAAAGGCTGGAACGCCTGATGTGTTCGAAAAATTGGTAATTATTTACTAAGTAATTATTAGGCCTGCACTCAGTTATGAAGAGACAACCGCATCTTCGTAGAAGCGGTACTGCCGGCACAGCGAGGAGTCCCACTAGGTGCCTAAGAGTTTCAATGCTTTGCTATCACGATGTACATAATGTAAATCCTGATAGATTTCCATTTTCATTAGCTCTTTTCAAGTGCTCTTGCCAAGTGTTATTTATGGAAATAATTAATCAAATTTAACCACTGGTATGCTATTGAATAAATGTCAGAGCACTTACCAGAGGTTTACAATATGTGAAATATTTATATTGAGCAGATTAAAACTCCCCCGATGTTGTCTTAGATACATAAACATGAATATAACTCCATGCACGGCAGTCCCGAAGGGGAACCGTACGATTTGTTAAAGATTTTTGGACCTGTTGGCTTGATTGAGAATAGCGTGAACGCTGTTTGAGACAAAGGAAATATTATAGAATTTAAAGTGACAGTATTGAATATGCACATAGATTATACGCACATATAAACACTAAATGAGTAGTTTCCAGAATACCAGATAATTTCAACGCATGTTGCGTCTGTGAGCAAGTATCGTGGCAATCGACCAGGCTGGTGCGGTCCCACAGATCACTCTAGCGTGTATGTTTAGTATATAATCGCTGTTGTTGTGAGTACGTTATGACTGTGTGTTTCACGAGAATCCGAGAGGCGAGCTTAATTGACAAGCAACCATGGCGGGTTCTCTTGAGTACGATTTTAAATCATTCACTGTATAAATAACGACGATGTGGTTTTTATAATTATGCTAATCGTTCATTGGATAGTTATCGATTTACGAACGGCTACTTATTTCTAATCTAAACTAAATTGATATTTCACACTACATTATAATATAAAATATGGTATTATCGCTCAACACCGGTTGATAAGTTTAAATTGCAAGTAATGGGTAAAATATGAATTTTCGGGATCATATAGAACGCGATTTTCTGATCAATAATTGGCAGTTCTTTTTCGATCCGACGCGTAGTAAACAAGAAATAAGCAAAAACAAACAGCACATTCCGGAACTTCCCGACCACACCCCGAAGATGAACGAAGGCGCTGTGACGTCATATGTCACCAGAAGATGTTGCCACGGACGCCGTTTCTATTCGCGAACTAGCTGTCGTACTAATTTATCGCTATTTACAGACACTCATCAGCGTTTTTTGTATCCATGGTTTCTTGAGAATCTGTAAGTATACTCATCCTTACAGTACATTTCCCATATGAAAGTCGAATAAGAATTCATTAGTTATGTTTCCGTACTGATTTTGAAAACAGAATTTGCACTTGCCCGATGACACAATTGACATGGCCGGTAGTGATCAGTGTGGGGCGGCTCAAGTTTTATAAGGCTGTTTCACAGATAACATATAGATTTGTCTCGTCAGGCTGCCATATGTAGATGTATGCTAGCCTGACAGTAGCTTACACTTGTCCTAAACAATCCTCGGACGATACCCAGTGCTCAGTGAGTCAGTCCTGGCCTACTGTCAAATTTGCTTCATATAACTTTACCCATATGTCTTCCAGTCTGTATCATCATTGTGCGAATATGTGAGTCCCAGTACTGCAATAATTCGCATCTAGGGCCTCAAACGAAGCATGTCATTTCGTTTGGACGACCAAGGACTCCAGTTGGACTGCATCATCACCGACAGGCACACGAGCTGAAATGTATGACTACCCTGACAAGGAGGAGGTGAGAGGCAGCATATGGAGAGGTTTCTTCTTTAGATGAGTCATGTAGTAAGGTATCTAAAGGTGATGATGAATGATGGTGGTGGTGGTGATGGGGTAGGGGAGGGGTGGTGATGGAGTTGATGGTGGTGGCCTAAGCATTATATTGGTGGTTGGCCGATTGATATTTGCTTGTTTACAAGTAATATCTAGGCTCTGTTTATTTTTCAGCTTTGGCTTCAGCTAAGGCAAGCTTGTAACATTTTATTTTATCTGTCTGTTAACAAGTGCACAAAGACACAACTATTTCTTATCATCATACTTACAAAATAAATGGTAAATATTGGGGTTAAAATTCACTTTGAACATCAAAGGTCATTTCAAACTGGTGGTGTAAGATGACGAGCAAACATTGGAGTTTAAGATCCTATCGCCCAAATGGCACCACCGTGCATAGCACACAGTGGGATTTGAACTTGCCACATTTGGGAAACTAGACAAACACCCACCCTGCTAGACCACAGCTGTGGACCTATCATCTTAAACATCATTGGTGAGGTAACCGCCACAATATGACCTCTGATGTTGAAAGTGATGTTAAACAACAATATTAACCATTTTTATTTTCCAATCATCCAGCATGTGTATGGCTTTAGGACTTAATTTGAATGTAAAATGGGTCTAAGGTAAGCTAAGCTGTGGTGAAACTCAAAAACTGCTATATGCTTCCTCTTTGTGGCTTGCTGAGAATTACTTTTGTAAATATATATGTTGGACTGGTGTATATATTTTGCCATTTCTATTATCACAGACAAGTGAATAAGAACCAGATATTGTTGGTATTTGTGAGCAGAATTGTATAAGCATTATTTGTATAATGTGCCCGCAAAATTTAATCATGATGATCGATGTGCAATGACACAGGATATATAAAATATCCTGCAAAAATTATTAAACGACTGTTAACATACTGTTATTTGAGTGATAAAATATCTTTTGTACGAGATACAGGATACAGTAACAAGATGCCCTGCAGATATGTCATGATTTTGGAATTAATGCTTCCTATCATTTTATGCATATGGTATAATAAATTAGGTGGACTGCCCTTAACTGAATTTTGTTGCTGGTTGTCATCAGCGTGTAGTATCATCTATAGGTTCTAATATTTTTGAGTAAAGCTTAATGTAAATAACAGAATAAGACACATAATGCTTTTTTGTCCCTTTATTATTGTAATGCTGGCAGTTTGAAACCAACATTAACTGATTCACTCTTGGGCAAAACATCTCTAATTTTAAGTACAGCACAAGCTGGCAGTGGCACTCTATGATGTCTGCCTAGATTACCCCATCACCACTGTACCAACTGCCGATATGCAGTGAATCGGAATAACCTGCAATAAAAAGAGATTTTTACAACTTTTCATTCAGTACATGAATATTTTTGCATCAGTTATCATCTGAACCAGACCATTTGTAAGTATATTCACTCATGCTGAGTAGTAAGTTTCTTCATGTACCTCTGGATATAAGCACTATATGCTATTTCTAGTGTCCAGGGACACAGGAACCCTGAGACAAATCCTGGGTGTGCTGTAATACAGGACACGCCCATAGATTTTACTTTCTCGAGAACTTGTGGAATTTCCTGGTAGCATTTACTCTCTGCTACTGTAATCATTGGCCCACATGAGCACCTAGTACAGAACATAAATACAATGAATAACTAGTTTTTCAGCCAACAAAAAATTGACATAAAACAGGAATAAGAAGATGACTTGAAGCAAGACTGTAAAAGGACAACTGTAAAATAAAGAGAAAAATATCTGCAAGCGGTTGGAGATTGTTTGGACTGAAATGTGCCAATACCAAGTGCTGTTACCCAGTCGGCTCAAGTCCTCTTCTTTTTGAGGAGAATTTGCAGGCCTTGTCTTAGCTGGAGGTTCAAATCTGCATGGCTGTATGCCCCCTTAGGTTCCTAGTTCCTCTTCTTTGTGAGACGAACACTCACTGCTGAAATCCAGCTCATCGCTTCCGGAGTTGTCTGTATATGAGGAAGATGAGGACATTTTGCTCCCTTAACATATAATAAAAGCAAAGTATAATGGCAGTTATGCAATGTACTAGGTGTAAGTAATAAATATAGAACTAATAAGGACAAGATAAAGTATGTATTATTGAGGTTGGTACCCCAGGTAATTCAAAGAACTAGTGTAAGGCCTTGAACTCTTTAAAGGCCTATGATATGTGTAGTCATAAACATATGTCACTGAACTTGGATCCTGTACAATTCACTGGAGAGTTATATTCAATTGTAACAGCTTATCCCTGATAGGTCACGGTTCCCAAAAACACTGCCAATATTTAAAATAAAATTGATATTTTCTGTTGTCAAGGAGAAATACAGGCTGAAATACACCTATTACAACTTTGATTAGGGATTCGAAAATAGACGTTACTTGCACTTTAAAAACTGCTAATTGTTACTGGTTATCGACGTTGACAGTTCATATGAACAGTAACTTCCACTTTAAATATGACGTACTCCGATGTTCTCACATATTTGTTTAAAAATATCATTCGCCAATATATTTTTCCCAAATGGCGTTTGCATTTTCGAACTTAAGTGTATTTCCAATAGCTCTTTTGAACCAGGTGGAGCTTGCGCTAGCTCTTGTTTCTCGAGGATGGCCTCGCATATAATGCTAAAGCTTTGTAGTCTACAAACGTATGTGAATCATAACGTCGCCCAATCGTTGGAAATAACTGACCGTTTTTCAATGAACAACATCTCCACACCATCAAAACGTCAACATCGACTCATCAGTGGAAATTGGGATATATCCATAAATGAAGGTGCGCAAACAGTCGCAAGCAAGATTTAACAATATGCCAATGTGGGGAATCTAATGAAACAGTCAAAAAGACATGATGTGTTTTGATCAAAAGAGGCTGTTCAGTCCCGTATCGGGCACCAAGGGATCATTTTATTGATACATAACTACCTTAAACGCTGACAAAAATAATGTCATCTTTTAATTTGTGCCACAAAGTTGACCTCATGTTGATTAATTTTCAACATTATTATTTGAATGGAAATATTCATGATGTACTGTGGAAATCTATTTTATTGAGTTGTGTCGTTCCTTCGATAATGGTGCCTCCCTTAAACCATGGACCACACAAATGTTAGCTGTAAATCGTTACGCGCTCTTTAACCACCATGCTATTGATGTGTATACTTCCACTTTGGCTACAAAATGTAGATTTCATCAAATCGTCACTCATCGTGCACACATTTGACCGACAAGCAGGAAGGGTTATTTCGGACAACATAAATGGCGACAGTCAAAGTAAAGATCTACTTTCTTAAACCACAGCACCGCGTAGCGATTGCAAGTCTTAAAACCTAAAACATTTGGTTTCCAAGGTGCAGTTTCAAAGCAGCTTGCTAGGCAACCTATTCACAAATATGACGCTGAATAGTCTCTTTAATTTTGCCATTTATATTCAACATCCACTGGCTTGAGCTCGTCCGTTTATCAACTGCACATTCTGGCAACATTTACCGACCTGTTGGTTTCTGTCAATAACAAATTCTATTGTTGTTAATTGCACACCCTGTCGGTACCTCTACTCTAAATAAATGAATTATGCAGAACACAGAGTTAAAATAGCCTGCTTTCTACTCAAACAGGCCTTTGTTTTGTTTTCAGGAGCTATTTGGCAACTTTCTCAAGCTTGTGTTTGAATCAAATGAGCTCTAATTTATTGTCATCATGTTCAGACTTAGTATGGCAGTCTTTGTAGACGTGTTTCTGAGAGGAAGATTGTATGGGGAATTTCTTGTTGGATGGACGATATACAGCAGTCCTGTTTCGTCCGGTACCTTAAGATTGGAGCAGCATCGAATGAGAGTTATTATTGAAATTTTTTTTGTGTGTGTCTTTCTATCCAATTTATTTAGTTTCGATACTATATAAATAAATACACACACTGACACACATGAATACTGACACATAATTATATGCATGAATTTATATATATATATATATATATATATATATATATATATATATATATATATATATATATATATATATATATGTGTGTGTGTGTGTGTGTGTGTGTGTGTGTGTGTGTGTGTGTGTGTGTGTGTGTGTGTGTGTGTGTGTGTGTGTGTGTGTGTTTGAGTATCTGTTAATAGCTATGTGTACTGTCTTGTGTTGGGAACACCACGTGATGAAGCAGTATGAGGGCCTGTGTGATACTCCCGCTCTAACCTGGCAAACACTAGTCTCTTAATGGTAATTTTTCACATCTCGCCAATCTACCATGAAATACCTTCAAATCAATTTTGAGTCTTCATCGGTCATAGGATATTGTATGTAACTCAAATGAACTTGGTATAGGCTCCTAATAAGAGTTAATCTACCGCCATGTGCATTAAACACGTTATTGTTGCTGTGCTGTGCAGCACCTTGACTGCATCCGTCCGTCCGTCCGTCCGCTCATAAATTTTGGTGACACATTTTCTGATCAAGCAAGCTATCAGGTTCAAATTACACATGGGCTCCTCTCATGGTGATTGAACCTTGCAAACTAGACATCAGCCCTCTGTTACCTTACTTCTTATTTATTGTTGATCTATTTATTCAAAAATTCTTATCAAGCAAGCTATTAGCCCTCAATTACTCATGGACCCCTCTCATGGTGATTCGACCTTGCAAACTAAAATCAGCCCAATATGACCCTTGATGCCTGATTAATTATTAAAAAATTGTTCCATCCTAAACTAAATTATTCATGGACTTTTCTGATACTTATGGCCACTAAAACCAAAACTGAGTAATTATTTTAATTATTGTAATTTTATCATGTCAATAGCAGCAGAGCTTCGAGGTCTGTTGTCCTCTGGTTTGTTGAACTGCCAATCAGGTTTATGTAATGACGAATGCTCACAAACTAGCATTATCATCCTCTCTAATCCATCAGTAGTAGTGTGTTTTTATGAAAGCAGCGCATGTCTACTTCCTGTTGCGTGTTTCATTAACAGACTGAGCGTGAATCGGCAGTGTGGCTGGCACACAACCTGCGAGAATAATGTGAGCTGCTCGAGATCATTCTACTCTACCACACATATGTTCAGCTGTCAACTGCCAAACTGCTCTCTCTGCTACAGAGGTGCAAGGTGATGAAACAATACAAAAAATATTACTGTTTAGAACTTCACATAATTACATTAAATGAATGAACCAAAAAAACATGTTTAATGTGATTTTATATCTGATCTACTACTTATTATGATCCGCCCCTCCCCCACTCCTGTTTTTGTGGGCATAGTATAGTTGTGTTGGTGGGTCGTTACATGATCTAAATTAAAAAGCATGAGAATAAATACAGGGGCAATATAAATTAACTGAATAATTTTGTATCCATCTTAACCTTCAGTGGGAGAGATAACAAAATTGTGAAATCCAGAGAATTCAAGGTGAGTCTCATTTAATCAAAAATACATCTGATTCAACAGTTTTAGTGACTTGCCATTGCTGTAAGTAGGGTATTCCCTGTGTTTTTTTATTAATTCGGATGCAGACACCCACACTTTTTGTAATTGTTCTCAAGAGCTATGTAGCATTGCTACTGGTCTGGACGATTTACCGGAGCACACCCCAGTCCTCATGGCTATATCCCTCACCCTACACGTCGCCTCAGATCCCCAGTGGGCGGGTCCTTCACAATGAGTGGGGCCATCACAAGGGGCGGGGTCAACTCTGGCTCTTACATTAGGTCACAAGGCACTCCAGCATCGTGTGTTTCACTACTAGGCTGCCCGGCTGCGTCAGGACTCTTTCTCCTCTAACTCTTTGAGAATCATGTGATCTCAAATATATGTAATTGGATGATAAAATATATTCGAATGTTTTGCATCCATTGCAGCTGATGGTATTGTTTGTGGTGCTGCTTGGTGCAGGTGTTTGCTCGAGCTTGTCGTATCATTGTCTACAAGCTTCTCAATGCAGTGCTCTGGTTTTACCACGACGACTCGCATGGCGACACTGAGGTCAGTAACGAGGAAATCACACAAGAGGATCTCTCTTTTTCTCATTCAAGATGGTTTTTTTCTTGTCTTAGTGTGTGACCAGGGACTGTATGAAGCTGTAATGTGTGTTTGATGTAGGACCAGGACCTGTATAAAGCTGTAATGTGTGTTTGATTTGTGACCAGGGCCTGTATGAAGCTGTAATGTGTGTTTGATGTGTGGCCAGGGCCTGTATAAAGTCACCAGAGCCTGTATGAAGCTGTTACGTGTGTTGAATGTGTGACCAGGGCCTGTATGAAACTAATGTGTGTTTGATGTGTGACCAGGGCCTGTATGAAACTAATGTGTGTTTGATGTGTGACAAGGGCCTGTATGAAACTAATGTGTGTTAGATGTGTGACCAGGGCCTGTATGAAGCTGTAATGTGTGTTTGATGTGTGACCAGAGCCTGTATGAAGCTGTCACCGCTGTGTTACAT
Organism: Urechis unicinctus; assembly: GCA_034190875.2. Classification (NCBI taxonomy): domain Eukaryota; kingdom Metazoa; phylum Annelida; class Polychaeta; order Xenopneusta; family Urechidae; genus Urechis; species Urechis unicinctus. The sequence goes on along the minus strand of CM067352.1, from coordinate 17,933,250 downwards.
CATCCCAAATTATCAGACGAACTCCTAGAGCAGGTGAATATGACACACTCCCTGTCCACGTAACAGGGCACCGACAAGGATTACAATCATCCTCCTCTATTAAGATGATCGTAAACTCTCATATCCATCTTATTCTGGTCTTTGCAGGGAGTTGACGAAGGGCTGTGGCTGCTGGTTCAGTCCGCTCTCGCACGCTGGCCGCTTCACTTCAGGCCCCCGCTCCAACTCATGATCCTCCTGATGAGGGCCTTGCTGCGGAGTCGATGCCAAGTGGTTGCGCTGCTCCACCGAGGTTTGTATGGAGTATTGGGATAGCAGTGTGGATGTGGGGCCGGTGAGGGGTGAGAAGGGCATGGTGGCTCGCTGTTCGTACCATAATAATGACATACCTGCCAGGACGCGAGCTCGACTACATCCACAACCGGGTAACGTCTGGTGGTCAGTTATCTTACAAAAATAAGATGTCAGTGTTTTTTATAGATAACTGGTACTTACAGACCCATAACAGACTGAATCACTGGTTTTCACACTTATGTTATAATTTTACCCTTTGACCAATCGTTGATAATCAAAAGCCAGCCATGTAATGTTTAAAACATGGTAGGCCAGAGATACACCTCAGATATTTTATTTTCCAGGGGCCTATGGTCGACTACTGGCGGGGTGTGAGTGCAGTGAGGGACAGTACTCTGTCTCTCTAGCTCTTCTCCCCCCTCTCCCTCTCATCTCCTCGCTTAAACAGGTATGCATGCAACTGATGGCTCGTTAAGAAAGTGTTACAGGTATGCACCTCACTGATGGCTCGTTAAGCTAGTGTTACAGGTATGCACCTCACTGATGGCTCGTTAAGATAGTGTTACAGGTATGCACCTCACTGATGGCACGTTAAGATAGTGTCACATGTGTGCACTTAACTAATGGTCCGTTAAGGTTCCTATATACATACAGTCACTGGTATACTTATTTAGCCAATCTCACTTCTATTCTCATTTGGCCGCTTAGAACTCAATGTTCTCCTCATTTGCTCTGACATATCACTTTTATTTGGCCTTGTACATCTCACTTCACCTCATTTGGCCACCTCATTTCTCTTCCAATTTGACCACTTTCTTCTCCTCTTTCTATTATATCCTGATATCTTGCATCTCACTTGTTGCTGTTGCTCAGTGGTTTGTCTTTCAACCAACATGCTGTGGGTTCGATACATTTTATCATCTCATTTGTTGATAAAAATGGCATCTGAGGCCGAATGGGGGATAAAGCGAATGTCCCTCATATTTACAGGTTCCAGACAGATACCTTACATGACATAGGTTCATGCCAATTAACAATATTAGGAGACGGGG
>CM067352.1:17911904-17926904 GCA_034190875.2 Urechis unicinctus | reverse complement strand
ACTCCGCTGTTTCCTCAGCATTCCCAGGAAGCACCATGCAAATGTTATTCTCCTACACCCATTTGCCACACATCTACCATCTGCTATATATATATATATGTATATATATATATATATATATATATATATATATATATATATATATATATATATATATATATATATATATATATATATATATATATATTATATATATATATTTATATATATATATGTAAATTTTAAAAAATATATATATTTTTATATACATTTATATTTTTTTATATATATGTATATATATTTATATATATATACATAGATACGCTTATATATAAATACATATTTACGTTTACACATATATATATATATATGTATATATAAATGTTTATATATATATAAATGTATTTATATATATATATATATATATATATATATATATATATATATAGACATATATATATACATATATGTATATAAATATATATATATATATACATATATAAATATATATATATATATATATATGTATATATATAAATATACATATTTATATATATATGTATATAATTATATATTAATGTAGCATTGGTCTTTATCAGATTTATGTCTGCACATGGCCGTCGTTGAAAATATATGCTATTGTCGTTTACTTGCAAATTGCTTTCCTGTTGCTACCTTCCTAGATGCTGCTCAGGCTGATTATTCCAATCAGTCATATGACAAACCTTATTTGCTAGCACGGAGAGAAAAGTTGCATTAAGCATTATCATGATGCTAACGCGTAGGTTGTATTAACAATGATAGCAATATAAACAAGAGGTAAAAGTAAAATTCACCTATGAAATAACACAGTGTAAAGCGTACAAACTAAGATCTTCATGCGTTTGCTATGGTTGTGTGACATAGGCTATTCACATCTTCGCAGCTACTTTGTAAAACGAAAAATTAATAGATTCTAACATTTAAGAATGCATAAATATAATGATTGTAAAAGTCTTCAAGCGAATGTTTCGAAAACCCTTCATGTCATCATCGACATGCAGAGCTCAAGTTCAATTTATCGTATCACTGTCCGTTATTTGTTTGGTTTTTCATCCTCTTGAGATTGCAGAAGTTGAATTAGCTGATACCTACTATGACTATATTTGTATTCCCTTAACTTCGTCGGTTGCATCATAAAATACTCACATCAGATTTCCCTGAGCGCCTTCCGTAGTGAGGTTAATTTAACAGTCAAACTAAAAGCGAAACAAGAAAGCAGCTTGTCCATTACTCATCTCTTAAATGTCACCATGAATTTGTTGAAACCGTTTCTGAAATTGCATGCATGGTGTATGTTCTTGGTTGGTGGAAATGATCACACACTTGCTACTCTGGGCCACTACTAACGCTATATATATCTTGTCGTTGGAAATATGTTGCGAGATTGTATGATGAATGGCATTTGGCAATCATAGCAACTGTTCGTAGGATCTCAATCGTTCACAACCGAATTCAGTGTGTGTTGCGTTGATTATTATATATTAAATGCTGTTCAATTAAATGTCATAGTTGTCTAAAATGTCTATAATTAAATGCTCATTTAGCAGTCGTTTCGTTCATTTATAATAATGATTTGATTGGTGCTGTCCACGATCCAAATGTCAATATTACAACTTATTTGAATATCGAAGATTCTAACTTCAATCTACAAATTCTACTCATGTCAGCTCCTTTGGTCATGTTTTGCAACGTAATCATATTGGGACAATCCCGGCGTGCTAATTCTGAATTACAGAGTAAATTTGATTGTATCTTGAAACAGGTTCCTTCAAAGATTAATGTATGTTAAGATATATGATAACACTAGCCGGAGTATCTAAAATTGCCGAAGCCTTCTTTTCCGATTTTCTATCGATCAAATGTTTTATTTGTAGACTCAGGTATACAAGCTCACTTGAGGACAATTTTATTCACTGTATGCAACACACATGTGATAATGAACATTTAAAGGATATTTAAAAAGCTATAAAGGTTGAAGTGTTATTTATGTGCTTGTGAGTTCTACGATGATAATATGCACAAAATAACACTAACGCTTGCATAATATTACTCACAAAAAGATTGTCCACGAATACGAAACAAATATATATCTTGTAAGATTACACAATATATTGGCTCACTTACATGTCAGATAGAAAACGGATTACGTACTCAGCGGTTTACATGCAGCTTCATTAGATTAACGTTTCAACTCATGGATGTGTATCAAGTGTATTCCGAAACCCGACAAACTCCGATGTGCAGAGCATTTCACCGAAAGACAATACCTGGGACCAGCCTATTTTTTCGGATCCCACCGAGCAGATGCCAACAAGTAAGCCAGCTTTCAATTTCAATAATGACATTTGACGGAAGTCGCAACATTTACAGCATACAAAATTTGTTGAATGTAGGGGCTATTAGAATATAGTTCACATTCACTAATTCTACTTCGTGAATATATATAACATACATGATCGAGGTTTAACGTAAATTTTACGCACACATTTAACTACAATGCAATTTATTATATTGCCGTGAAGGTTCTTAAAAGATTAAAATACGCCTGTCTATCATTGCATAAAATCATTCGTTCATATTTGAAATCCTGAAATTCATTTAATCCTACTTTAATGGAATCAGGGTTATGAACCTATTAAGGTATGGATAAAATTAATTAGTAGGATGATTGAACATTAAAAGGTTGAAGCGTTATTTGTGTATTTGTGAGTTCTACGACGATAAAATTGCACAAATAACACTAACGTTTGCATACTATTGCTCACAAACGATTCTCCACGAATACGAAAGAAATATATATCTTGTGAGATAACACAATATATTGGCTCACTTACATGTCAGATAAAAAAAGGATTACGTACTCAGCGGTTTACATGCAGCTTCATTAGATTAACGTTTCAACTCATGGATGTGTATCAAGTGTATTCCGAAACCCGACAAACTCGATGTGCAGAGCATTTCACCGAAAGACAATACCTGGGACCAGCCTATTTTTTTCGGATCCCACCGAGCAGATGCCAACAAGTAAGCCAGCTTTCAATTTCGGAACACTGTTAAAATGATGAAATTTGACGGAAGTCGCAACATTTACAGCATACAAAATTTGTTGAATGTAGGGGCTATTAGAATATAGATCACATTCACTAATTCTACTTCGTGAATATATATAACATACATGATCGAGGTTTAACGTAAATTTTACGCACACATTTAACTACAATGCAATTTATTATATTGCCGTGAAGGTGCTTAAAAGATTAAAATACGCCTGTCTATGATTGCATAAAATCATTCGCTCATATTTGAAATCGTGAAAGTCATTTAATCCTACTTTAATGGAATCAGGGTTATGAACCTGTTTAGTTATGAATAAAATTATTGAGTAGGATAAATGAACATTAACTTCAAAATAACACATCGAATGTTTCATTATTAATAAGATCTCCTTTTTCGAAAAAAACCTACAGTAATGATTTTCAAATATTTGCATGAATAAATCATTCGATTTTCTCGGATGATCAAATGAAGGGTCGTATTTGCACCAGTGCATGTACACATCTCAGATTAAATAAAGCAAAGAGGCAAACGTTCAGAGAGGTAGCATCTGGCCTCTGCTTAAAATCAAATCTGCTTCGCAAGTAAGTTTAGCTTAATCGTCGCACAATAACTTTATTCGACCATGTACCATGTACCCGTTTCAGTGAAGGTCGGTGGCTGACTCAGGTCCATGCCACAAATATCTGTCAGGCCACAAGCGTACTGGTTCGTTCCAGGTATGACGTCCAAATTGAAGTAGAGACAGCAGCGGCTTGACATGCACAGCAGCAAACAACGACCGATACTCGTCACGATTCTCTGGTCAATGATTCGACCAACTGTACAGAAGAAAGTTGTTTTGTCAATCGGTGTGGCAAGACTCTGCCAGAATGGTGCTGCTGAAACATATTAAGAGCAATGCACTTTGACGATTTAGACAATTTAAGCAAATTAATTTATAGATATTGCTGTACAAACGGTCCAAGTAAAAATTATAAAATAAATTTATCTGCTGAGAAAATCCAACGACAACCGCGATATGTTTATTCGTCAGGTTTAATCACATGATCAGTTTCCGAGCTTAATATATTTTAATAAGAATGTAACTGAACATGCTGCAGCTTGAGGTAAGGGCTAAAGTACATATACATTCGATTTAATTGCATGTTAAATACAACGGTGACGTTATTTGCTTGGAAAGAATAGAAAGTAACAAAGTGATAGAGTTACACGTCAATCGAAAATGATCACGATCACCGCAACTTCAAGCTTGCTTTAGCAAACTGACTTTCAGTACCACTAAACAATTAAGTGTCACCTGTGCGTCTTTCCGTTTATATTGTCAAATTTACAAGCACTTTCAACAATCACCCGCACATCCTGGGTACCAGACGAAGTGATTAGAGGCTTGCAATTATACCAAAATCTAGTGGATATGCAGCCAGTTGCCAACAGAGTGACACTACCACACCGTGTAGGATATATTGTGGGATAGTTTCATCGAGCAGAAAAGTCTAATTTGATAAGCCAAAGTACTTTACGGTAATTTGAGTATGAGGATGGTCCAAATTGAAATATTACACGGTGCCTACAAAGATAAGATTGATTGGTGAAACAAAACCTGCATATCTCGGCGATCATTCATAAACATTTAAGTAAAATATGACATTTTCTGTTGAAGCGGCATCTACAGTGTAAGTTTTAACTCCAGTGTTTTCCTGCAGGATACAAAATTGAGGATTTGGTAAATGTAAACAGAATTGAGTAGGGGTTACGATTCTTATCTTTGTTATGCGGCTCGAGCAGTTTAACGATTGATCCTTGAATATTCAGTAAGATGGCAAATGTTGAGCACCGGTCGGCATGGGCAGCATCGATTCAAATGCGATAGTCACTGTTTGAGAAATAATGTATGTATCATGACATTGGTTACTCTAACCAGTGAAATATATCCCTAAAAAATTCCGTTCAGCACTTGTTTATTTAATGTTATTTGTTACCTTGACAAATGAGGTGTCTGAAATCGATGCTGTTCCACTTTTTGCCGAGATAATGGTCTGGTCCATCACAGGTGACTTCCCCCTTTATTGAAATCCTGGATTGCGACATCCTCGTCCACCGCGAGTGACAGTCACATTGCCATCTGTTGTGATCGATTGAGATTATTGTCATCTCAGGAAATTCTACATGACACAGATTGGGCGATTTAGCCCAAGTGACATTTTCAATAAGAATCAGTAAAGTAGTATATGATCCAATTGGCTTTGTAATATCTCCTCGTAAGGGCACTTTGTTCATGTGCAAATCAAGGATCAATTGCTCCTTGCCAATAAATGAAATGTCCGGTATTGTTTCAAAATTGTTGAGCGCAATGTCCAGAAATTGAATATCAAATTTTCTGGTATGATCAACTGTGCGCATTGATGATGAAGAACAATTTCTCATTATCAATCCACTCAGCTTGGGATAGTTTCCTGTGAGCTCAATCACTGGTATAATATTTCCCGAGAGATCCAGCGACATGAGTTCCGCTCCGAGTTGCAAAAGATTTGGAAAGTCAACAATCAAATTGTAAGCCAAATCGAGGCTCCACAAAACAGGAAGGGAAACGTCGGTCATTACTGAAATGTGATTGTTGCTTAAAATCAATACCTCAAGCATCTTCAGATTGCTTAACCTTTCAGAAGCAATAATACTTATGTTATTGTATCTCAAACTCAGGTAGTTGATAGATTGCGATATGTTGTCCAGTCTGGGGAAAGCTACGATGAGATTGTAATCAAGCTCGACCCGTTCCATCTCAGTCAGAGAAGGGAATGCGTTAATTGCCTCTATGTTATTGTTATTCAACAGCACGTGTTGTGTCTCCTTCTGTATGGTCGGCAATGAAGTTAGTCCTTGGCCACTAAAGTCACTAGTACGCAAGGTCAGCACACACGGCCAGAGGCACAAGCAAGTGATTTCGAAAATGATGATAATCATCCTGTAATGTCACGATGTAGCAGCGTTAAGATTGCGAAAGGTAAGCGTTTGGGGGTGTTTAGCTGTGGCAAATGGCAAGTAAACCTACAGATTGTTGTCAGGCCCTAGAGTTATTCAAGTATTTGGCATACAGTATGTGTTAACATTTTTCACAATAACCTCTGGGACTCGAAAATGCCAATACAAAGTGGGCAATTGACTATGGATTGAAATTCTTGTAAATAATTCAACACCTCTAAGAATAGTTACTTATTATTAAATCCATTAGAGGTTGCAACGGTTTCAAGGTAATCTCAAAGGCAATGTTGATTCAAAAGTAACTCTTATCCCCAACCTACCATTACATTGGGAATCATAAGTGATAATATTATTGATTTCATAGAATCGACGAATGTTTGCACACTTATTCATAACCACTCTAAATGCTTATATTGGGAAATAGCCCCTCACTAATAGCCATTGATATCACATAACCACCAGCAGCGTTATTTTGCTGTTCCCCACTCAAAAGCTGCTCACGCAGTCTGAGGGACACGAGCGCCCATGCTCCCATCCAGTCCGCTAAGACCAGCTAGCAACAGCCGATCTGTCACGCTGCACAAATGTCCCCGCGGTACCGCGCTCGGCTTGCGAGGCGTGGCTTTCGTGGGAACCTGGCAAGTCGCAGCAAGGACCTTTCCAATTGATTGTCAAAATGTATGTAGGATATAGAGCGCGTTTACTCTCTGCTTCATTGTAAATGCTATGAACATCACTGATGTTATTGCTTACACTAACAACCATAATTATAGTGGCAGCCGATTCGATATTATTTAACGTGCCTGGATACAATAGTCTACTTGCAAGCATTGTTGTATTCTGAGTATCATGGCAGTGTTCTTCTGTATTTGTTAAAAAATACGGGATGGAGAGAAGAGGTGAGTTTCCCAAATTATATAAAAAGTAATTTAAGCATGGCAGCAGTTTAACTCACACACGCCAAATGGCTGTTAATCGTGCAAATGACTACAACTGTCCAATTGAATTTGTAAATCAGGTTAATTCTATATCGACTAACTTCAAAAAAACGTGACCTACTAAGACTGGCCAACCTTTGACAAAGTCGCAATATGAAATCTCCCAACGACGCGAATCGTTTCCATGAGGCCGAAGCTATATGGCGTTGAGAGATTTCTCAGGGAAAATAAGCTGAATACATGGTGTATCAAATTAACTGTACCATTTTATTCTTGGTCCCACAGAAGAGATAATCATACGGATGTGTTGAGGTGAGTCTTCTTTATGTTGTGGTTACGTACGTCACCGCTGTGGTCCAAGGTTCTGACCCTGACTAGGGCCTTTCAAAAGTTGAAAGACTCAAGGTTAGCTTAAGTCCCCTCCCCCCCACCCCACACACTGCAAGTCACCCAAAAGGGAAGTTGGGCCCTGTTTTCGTTGTGGGAAACAGGGGCACTTCAAAAGGGAATGCCCTATGGCCCGGGGGGAGGGAGTCCCAGAACTCCCCAGGGCACCATGTCGGGAAACGCCCATGGACATTACTTATCTATGTTTCAGCATTACTATTAGTGTAATTAACACTGGTATATTTATTATTCCTTAGTATCTCTTAGTAACTTAAGCATATGTACACTAATATGCAAAGGAAAATTAGAGACAGTTAAGAGTTTTGAGAATATTTAAGAGTGAAATGTTTATCAATGAGGATCATGGTTTACAGAAATGTTGGCGAACAGCATCCAGCACAAGTTTTGCAATTTCAGAAAACGAATCGGAATGGATTTGGAAGAGGTGCAGGCCCACAAGCTACCTAAAAAGAAGCCATCCTTAGATTCCTGCATTGAGGCTTCAAAGAGGACTTGGGGCCTCCAAAACTACCTTCCCCAGCAGCCTGAAAGTGAAGACGATTCTACCATCGTGGCCCACAGGATGTGGCTCCAGAAAGAATTTGCAAAGGAGAGGGGCTGTTGACAAAAACTAGGTAGCTGAGAAGATGCTCCTTACTATGTCTTTGTGACGTCGTCAGATTGTGCGAGACGGAATGCCAGTGCCTCAGTGCACTGAGCAACTCCCATGGTTGCAGGGAAGAGCAGGGGTGAGATATTATACATGGGCCAGATTTTGATACAAGCATATGTGATTTTGAATAGTATCATAGTGTTTGAAGTCTATATTTTATTAACTGATTTCCCATTGTAGAATTGCACTGAATCATTAATTAATTAATGACTGTTAAGGCTTTGTCGGTCGCAGCTGTATGCAGAATTCACTAGACTGGGGCCTAAGGCAGAGAGTGGCGACATTAGCAAGCTCCTTCTGTCTGGCCTCCAACGCTGTGGGACTCGAGAGGGGCATTACGGAACTTCTTAGGCGGAAAGAAAATCTGCTCTTCAGACTGAAGGAGATGATGTCGAGAATGAACATGTTGAGGGACCAAGTAGAGAGAGCAGGTAAAGAATCCCAGTTTACCATATTCAACATCTACCAACCAAATAATTGCCGCATTTTGGGCTTACGGTTCCTGATAGCTACAATAGTGTCGCTTTCTTACTATTTATTTAGTTATTTTTACATTGGTTCGATCATATATTAAACTTGATGTTGCTGTACAACTTGGCTTCCAATATCTACCCCATTTTGTCTGTGTCATTGCTATCCCCCAGCGGCCCATGCAGCTAAAGTTATCACCGGTCTGCCTCTACTTTTCAAAGAAAAATCCTTTATTTTTGAAGGCACACTCGAGGTAATTGTCAGTTAATATTTCATCATGTATTATTATTAAACTAAATAATGACTAGGTAAACAAGGATGCTGATTGTAACAATGTCTCTCTTTAATTATAACATTCTTTCATTCAGGCAGGATTTGTGGACCTTGTACTATTTCTAATGAGTGCTATGGCTCAACAATAAGTCTACTATGTGTTTTAGAATGTTGCAACACAGCACGACACCAGCATAAACAGCCTGCCTCCTCTGCTGCTGTATGAGGGAGAATTGATGGATGCTGAAATCATGTGTACATAGAGGGAACGTCTGTTGGAGAGGCGGTGGACGTAACAGAAGCCATGGCCATGCTGATGGCTGTGATTTATGTCTTTAACTTTTCGCTATGTCCAGAAAGTTATGCTTGCCATTGATGATGAGGTTAAAGACCCTATTGATGCCAAACTCCTTTCTATCACGGCTAGCATTAACAAGGCTATGCATTCATGTGATTGAATGAAATAAAATGTTCTTGTTTTGCATACAATTTTGTCTGACTTGTTTATACAAGATGCAAACTTATAAGCAGTAGGACTTATTTGGTCAAATAAATTTGTATTCGTTCAGGGTGTATGAGGTATTTTAAGCTCGATCTTCAAACATAGTCAAACTGACCTCCAAACATAGTCAAACTGACATTCAATCATAGTCAAACTGACCAAATCTTCTAGTCGGTCTGACTAAGTACAATAGTCATTACTACTTACCCTGTAGTCAATGTGACTAATAAGATAGTCATAGTGACCAATGGATTAGTCGTTTTTGACTACTCTTTACTTGACTAGGTAGATTAGTCATTTTGACTAATCAATATTTGACTAACTGCTTTAGTCAAATTGACTAACACATTAGTCGTTTGGTGGACAGTCAATATGACTAGTTAAGTTAGTCAAGTTGACTAGATTGCATTAAGAGTGCAGGGGTCGGGCCAAGGGGCAGGTCGCCGATCCCCTCACCATTAGTGCCTCCGGTTTGTGTGGGTTGTGGGGCTGTAGGGGGTTGTTGTGGTGTTGTGAGAGGTAGTGCCTGGAGTAAGGTTCTGGCGGGTCAGGGGCCTAGAATAGGGGTTCATGGCGACCTGTGTAGTGCTGCCGATGCACCAATGCCACCTCGCCCCAGAATGTCAGCACTGCAGGTGTAGGTAGTGCGGCACGAAAGGGACAAGGGCAAAGAGGTCGAGCAAAAGGTGGCTCATCTGGCGCCACAGAAATGTCCATCCCACCTCGTATACCCCCTCTTACCCAAGTTGAAGAAGCAGACTCGGCTCCTCAATCCATTAGGTCGCCACAATCGAGACCATTGACCAACTACAGGGGACCTCATGATGCACAACGGGTTGGGGGACCGTTGACAGAGTTGGCCAGTAGTACGGTGACCGATCAGGTGCCCAATGAAAGCATATAGGTGTGCCAACTCCTATCCGCGTCTCAGTTTACCCTGCCTGTGCAGATCGGTGGTATGACTGTAGATGCCGTAGTCGATACCGCTGCAGAAGCCACGATTATGTTTGACCGTGTTTTCCGCCAGCTTAGCCCACAGCCGCGAGAGGTCAGGGATGTCAGGCTACTGACTGCTGGTAGAGACATGGCTATGGCCGGGTTCGTTGTGGGACCGGTGGAATTGAATGTGGGCGCTGTAAAATCAAGTGTTACTCTGATTTCAGGATGGCAACTCGTAATGAGAGTGGTATTGTGGCCAGGGCAATGAAGGAGGGTCTTATACCTGCAAAGTCCATGGTGGAGCAATTGATGATGTGCCCCAGAACAACAGGGGCACAACGGGTTGAAGCATTAATCCACCAGGTGACTAAAGCGAAAGCGAGAAAAGACCAGCAGTGGTTGCGGTTGGCAGCTGTCCCTGCAGCTCCAGGGCCGGGAGTGGATACACCACAATGTATTCCCTATCGGCCTGCCTAGCCTTCCAAGCTCCGTTGCCAGCCCGACCAAGCAAGGACTACAGGCTTGCTCTAGACCCGTCCTTGCCGCAAGTTTCAGTTAACGAGGGCGCCAGTGACCCTGAGCCGACGTTACAGGCGTCCACAGGGCGGCCTGTAGCTAGTTCAGGGAGGGGCATGGGCCGCAGCTACCCTGACTCAGCAGGGCCAGCCTTAGTGCCCATGTTTGGAGCCTCTGGAAAAGGGTCACCCCCTGCTATGGGTGGCACTAGAGCAGAGGCTTCAACGTCGTCAATCGAGCTGGAACATACAGAGGAATGCTCAGATTCCGAACCTGTATCCATCCTGGGTCAATTGTTAGGTAGGGGGGGGGGGGGGATTCAATCTTCCAGGTTCCCCCCTTAGTAACCCTACCCCTGCGACTGGTATGGGGCCTTCATGTCCTCCACGTAGACGGGTGGAATGTATCGAAGGCTCCGGTGTCGCTGATGCTTTGGCTGGTTCTGATGTAAGGCCCCCTTCCAAAGAAAAAACCAAGCGGGCTGGTAGGAGAACCCGAAGTGCAAGGAAGGCAAAGGCACGTGGTCGAAAGCAGCCGGCCGCGCTGACAATCACGTTGGCTGTCAAGCGGCAAACGGGGATTGCAGGGTCATCCAAGCCGAGGGAGGCACATAAGCCCATGACCATCGGCAACGACCCCTACCCCCAATCAACAGCCAACTCACGACCCCTGGTGGTGCAGGGTGGGGCCCAGGGGGGTGTAGGTGAGACGCCCCGAGGGGACATGGACGGCCACAAGGGGAAGTCCACACCTAGATGTCCCATTCCTGGGTGTGGGTATTCGTCCAAATCGGACATGTCTTAAATTGGACTTGTCCAATGTTTGGACTTGACCTAACTTGGACTTGACCCAATTCGTGATGCAACAGCGATAAGTGTATGATATTGAAAATATGCAGAAGCTTTTATAATGATTACCCGTATAATACTTGTAACATAATTCCATAACCCCGGGTCCTTCCATGGAACTCACGTAGTCTACACATGCGCTCTTATTCCCAATGACCCCGCCTTGTTTACTTTCTGTATGGTCATTTGACCAAAATAACCAATTGCGACCGTAAAAGTCAAGTACCTTCTTGACAATCTACCAAATATACATTATTCGCACATTATTCAACACTGTTGGATCATTGAATACCATATAATAACAAAACACTTGATATAAAAATCCATCCCTACGATCGAAGCTACCAAATTCACTCTTTGACCATAGCCATGTTAATCTGGCTTCGAACTTTGCTTATACACTGTCACTTGGTGTTTCATAAAATTAACTAGTCTTTGTTTCTGATGAGGAAGATTGTTTGGGGAATTTCTTGTTGGATGGACTATATACAGCAGTCCTGTTTCGCCCGGTACCTTAAGATTAGACTAGCTTCGAGTGAGAGATATTATTGTGTTTGAGTATCTGTCAATAGCTATGTGTACTGTCTTGTGTTGGGAACACCACGTGATGAAGCAGTATGAGGGACTGTGTGATACTCTCGCTCTAACCTGGCAAACACTAGTCTCTTAATTGTAATTTTTCACATCTCGCCAATCTACCATGAAATACCTTCTGCCAATCTAAAGCAAACCCTTCAACCGACCTTGCTGCATAGTAGTCATCGTATGATATTTAAACAAAGAATGTGTCATATTTACCGGTAAGATTTTCACCAGCTATAGTATGTTAATAACTGCAGGTTGTCCTCTTGAACATACTGCTGAAGAGCTACAGATTTTTTTTTTTTTAATTACAGCCCAATTAGTTGTAACTTTTCTTTATCAATTCAAATCAATTTTGAGTCTTCATCGGTCATAGGATATTGTATGTAACTCAAATGAACTTGGTATAGGCACCTAATAAGAGTTAATCTACCGCCATGTGCATTAAACACGTTATTGTAGCTGTGCTGTGCAGCACCTTGACTGCATCAGTCCGTCCGTCCGTCCGCTCATCAATTTTGGTGACACATTTTCTGATCAAGCAAGCTATCAGGTTCAAATTACACGTGGGCTCCTCTCATGGTGATTGAACCTTGTAAACAAGACATCAGCCCTCTGTTACCTTACTTCTTATTTATTGTTGATCTATTTATTCCAAAATTCTTAACTAGCAAGCTATTAGCCCTCAATTACTCAAGGACCCCTCTCATGATGATTCGACCTTGCAAACTAAAATCAGTCCAATATGACCCTTGATGCCTGACTAATTATTAAAAAAATTATTCCATCCTAAACTAAATGGAAATGGTTTCACATTTTCTGATTTTATAAATTTAGGAACCTGAAATTATTCATGGACTTTTCTGATACTTATGGCCACTAAAAACAAAACTGAGTAATTATTTTAATTATTGTAATTTTATCATGTCAATAGCAGCAGAGCTTTGAGGTCTGTTGTACTCTTGTTTGTTTGAACTGCCAATCTGGTTTATGTAGTGACGGATGCTCACCAACTAGCACTATCATCCTCCCTAATCCATCAGTAGTAGTGTTTTTTTTTTAAAGCAGCGCATGTCTACTTCCTGTTGCGTGTTTCATTAACAGACTGAGCGTGAATCGGCAGTGTGGCTGGCACACAACCTGCGAGAATAATGTGAGCTGCTCGAGATCATTCTACTCTACCACACATATGTTCAGCTGTCAACTGCCAAACCGCTCTCTCTGCTACAGAGGTGCAAGACGATGAAACAATACAAAAAATATTACTGTATAGAACTTCACATAATTACATTAAATGAATGAAATAAAAAAAGATGTTTAATGTAATTTTATATCTGATCTACTGCTTATTATGATCCGCGCCTCCCCCACTCCTGCTTTTGTGGGCATAGTATAGTTGTGTTGGTGTGTCGTTACATGATCTAAATTAAAAAGCATGAGAATAAATACAGGGGCAATATAAATTAACTGAATATTTTTTTATCCATCTTAACCTTCAATGGGAGAGATAACAAAAATTGTGAAATCCAGAGAATTTAAGGTGAGTCTCAGTTCAAACATTAATCAAAAATACATCTGATTCAATAGTTTTAGTGACTTGCCATTGCTGTAAGTAGGTTATTACCTGTGTTTTTTATTAATTCGGATGCAGACACCCATACTTTGTGTAATTGTTCTCAGGAGCTCTGTAGCATTGCTACAGGTCTGGGCGATTTACCGGAGCACACCCCAGTCCTCGTGGGCGGGTCCTTCACAATGCGTGGGGCCATCACAAGGGGCGGGGTCAACTCTGGCGGGGTGTGAGTGCAGTGAGGGACAGTACTCTGTCTCTCTAGCTCTACTCCCCCTCATCTCCTCGCTTAAACAGGTATGCATGCAACTGATGGCTCGTTAAGATAGTGTTACAGGTATGCACCTCACTAATGGCTCGTTAAGCTAGTGTTACAGGTATGCACCTCACTGATGGCTCGTTAAGATAGTGTTACAGGTATGCACCTCACTGATGGCTCGTTAAGATAGTGTCACAGGTGTGCACTCAACTAATGGTCCGTTAAGGTTATTACATACGTACAGTAAATGGTATACTTATTTAGCCAATCTCACTTCTATTCTCATTTGGCCGCTTAGAACTCAATGTTCTCCTCATTTGCTCTGACATCTCACTTTTTATTTGGCCTTGTACATCTCACTTCACCTCATTTGGCCACCTCATTTCTCTTCCAATTTGACCACTTTCTTCTCCCCTTTCTATTTCAACCTGATATCTAGCATCTTGTTGCTGGGCTCAGTGGTTTGTCTTTCAACCAACATGTTGTGGGTTCGATGCATTGTATCATCTCATTTGTTGTTAAAAAAGGTATCTTATCTCTCACTGGTCTGGCAGTTGACTTCTCACAGCTTCTCATCTGGCCCCAAGCATCTCGCATATGCTCATTTGGCATCTTTCACCTCTCTTGTATTCCTGACCTGGTATCTATCACCTCACTTGTCATCTCACTTTTCTTCTCACCTGGCATTTATCATCTTATTCCGCATCTCACCTGGCATCTATCAACCCACTCCTCAGTTCACCTGATATCTTCCACATTGACCCACAATCATTAGCTCTAATCCCATGACTTTGATGATCCAATATCGCCTAGTCAGCACATTATCACCATCACTCCCCTGATGCAGCCTCTGCATCAAGCAGGACGACTAGATGAGCTCATAGCCATAGTCATCTTTCTCACGCCTGAGGTCTTCCCTTCATTCCACAAGTGGCGCTTCTACCTCGTCAACAGTAGGGAAAAGCTAGGTCAGCACTCGTTTCTT
>CM067352.1:17619404-17906904 GCA_034190875.2 Urechis unicinctus | reverse complement strand
CAATTTAATCACAAACCGGTAATAGGCGATCTCTTACAGTTTGTGTGTGTGTTCTTCTGTTCAGACACTACCATGTTCAAGATGCGTATTTATATATATATATATATATATATATATATATATATATATATATATATATATATATATATATATATTTATATATGTAACATTGGTCTTCATCAGATTATCTAACCTTATTGGCTAGCACGAAGTGAAAAGGATGCATGAAGCATTATCATGATGCTAACGCGTAGGTTGTATTAACAATGATAGCAATATAAACAAGAGGTAAAAGCAAAATTCACCTATGAAATAACACAGTGTAAAGTGTACAAACTAAGATCGTATTGCGTTTGCTATGGTTGTGTGACATAGGCTTTACACATCTTGGCACTTTGTAAAACGAAAAATTAATAGATTCTAACATTTAAGAATGCATAAATATATTGATTGTAAAAGTCTTCAAGCGAATGTTTCCAAATCCCGTCATGTCATCGTCGACATGCAGAGCTCAAGTTCACTTCATCGTATCACTGTCCGTTATATTTTTGTCTTTTCATAACACGTCATATGTAAATGCACTGGATTTCATTGAACTAATCATCCTCTTGAGATTGCAGAGGTTGAAAATACTTACATTAGATTACCCTGAGCACCTTCCGTAGTGAGGTTAATTTAACAGTCAAACTAAAAGCGAAACAATATAGCAGCTTGTCCACTACTCATCTCTTAAATGTCACCATGATATGTTGAAACCGTTTCTGAAATTACATATTGTGGATTGGTAATAAATCTTTGGATTGACGATCATTTGTTTGATCTCATCCCTTGGCAATCTATTCGAATGGTGCAAGGGCATATGTTCTTGGTTGGTGGAAATGATCACACACTTGCTACTCTGGGCCACTACTGACGCTATATATATCTTGTCGTTGGAAATCTGTTGAGAGATTGTATGCTGAATGGCATTTGGTAATCATAGCAACTGTTCGTAGGATCTTAATCGTTCACAACCGAATTCAGTGTGTGTTGCGTTGATTATTATATATTAAATGCTGTTCAATTAAATGTCATAGTTGTCTTAAATGTCTATAATTAACTGCTCATTTAGCAGTCGTTTCGTTCATTTATAATAATGATTTGATTGGTGCTGTCCACGATTCAAATGTCAATATTACAACTTATTTGAATATCGAAGATTCTAACTTCAATCTACAAATTCTACTCATGTCAGCTCCTTTGGTCATGTTTTGCAACGTAATCATATTGTGACAATCCCGGCATGCTAATTCTGAATTACTGACAGAGTAAATTTGATTGTGTCTTGAAACAGGTTCCTTCAAAGATGAATGTCTGTTAAGATATATGATAACACTAGCCGGAGTATCTAAAATTGCCGAAGCCTTCTTTTCCGATTTTCTATCGATCAAATGTTTTATTTGTAGACTCAGGTATACAAGCTTACTTGAGGACAATTTTATTCACTGCATGCAACACACATGTGATAATGTACATTTAAAGGATATTTAAGCTATAAAGGTTGAAGTGTTATTTATGTGATTGTGAGTTCTACGATGATAATATGGCACAAATAACACTAAGTTTGCATAATATTACTCATAAACGATTGTCCACGAATACGAAACAAATATATATCTTGTGAGATTACACAATATATTGGCTCACTTACATGTCAGATAAAAAAACCGGATTACGTACTCAGCGGTTTACATGCAGCTTCATTAGATTAACGTTTCAACTCATTGATCTGTATCAAGTGTTTTCCGAAACTCGACAAACTCCGATGTGCAGAGCATCTCACCGAAAGACAATACCTGGGACCAGCCTATTTTTTTCGGATCACGCCAGTCAGATGCCAACAAGTAAGCCAGCTTTCAATTTCATATTAGGAACACTGTAAAAATGATGACATTTGGTGGAAGTCGAAATATTTACAACATACAGAATTTGTTGAATGTGGGGGCTATTATAGTATAGATCACATTCACTAATTCTACTTCGTGAATATATATAACATACATGATCGAGGTTTAACTTAAATTTTACCCACATATTTAACTACAATTCAATTTATTATATTGCCGTGATGGTTCTTAAAAGATTAAAATACGCCTGTCTATGATTGCATAAAATCATTCGCTCATATTTGAATTCCTGAAATTCATTTAATCCTACTTTAATGGAATCATGGTTATGAACCTGTTAAGTTATGGATGAAATTATTTAGTAGGATAATTGAACATTAACTTCAAAATAACACATCGAATTTGAATCTATACACTTATGCGCCCCTAGATAACTGTCATGGAATAAATTAAACGGCAAGTACTGTTTCTAATCTTAATAAATTTCTATATTGAAGGAGGTAAGCTTATCTACACGATTCTTATTTTCATTATTAATAAGATCTCCTTGTTCGCATAAACCTGCAGTAATGATTTTCAAATATTTGCATGAATAAATCATTCGATTTTCTCGGATGATCAAATGAAGGGTCGTATTTGCATCAGTGCATGTACACAACTCAGATTAAATAAAGCAAAGAGGCAAACGTTCAGAGAGGTGGCATATTCACAATGTGATCAATAAACTCAAACTGGTCCAAAAACCGTCGCATCTGATCAGTTAAGGCCAAAATTTGATAAAATGTCAGTTCAAATTAGCGCGCCCTACAAAACGCTGCGACAGCCATTATCTAGGTCAACCATGCGTGTGACGTCAGGTATGGAAGGCCGTTCTCAGAGACGCAAGGAGTTCCCCGGTGTTTACATTGTAGGAGTTCGTCTCTCGTTTCGGGGATTTCGGATCGTTTTCAGCCATCTTGTGACAGCCTGAACACGATGGTTTATCGTTGTTGTGTTGGGGGCTGCTCGCATACCAGTCGGGACGGCGTGAACTTGTTCAGGTTTCCTAGTAAGGACGATTTGAAATAAACAATTGATTGGCCAGGTACTACGATCGCGAGACAAATGGGCCCGGGCAATTACTCGTTTGTGTGCTCGGTTCATTTCACCGAGGAATGTTTGGAGCAGGCACCGAAACTTAGAGAAGAGCTTTGTTGGATACCACGATGTAAGCGGGTTGTGAAGCAAGATGCTGTGCCTACTCTTTTTGCGACAGCCTCTGCTGTCAAGCAAGCAAGAAAGGATGGTGAGGCAAGTGAACCCCTCTCACCCCAGCCCAAGAAAAGCAGACCTGTCTTTATCAAGAGAGAGTAGCAGAGGGTGAGACTCTAACAGGCAGTCATGTAGCTGTTAAGCTAGAGAAGTTGGTAAACAACCATCTAGTCTGCCAGGTTGTTCGCAAACTGTCAGGGGACTTGCAAACATCATCGGTTGAAGCCTTCCACAGTTTGGTCAACCACTTCGTCCCAACGATGCTGGTCTTCTTCCAAGCAAGTACCATTCTTATGATATAATTTGTTGCTTTTTACAGAGCTCCTTCATGGTGATGTTTGTATATTTTGAATTATATTTGCGAGTCATTAAATTTATTCACATGTGCTGATATGCCAAATATATGTAGGTCGCGTGTAATTGGTTCATTGTATCACAGATTGAGACTTGCTACCCTCCATTACAATGACAATGGGGGAAGACAACAGAAGCTTGGGATCCAATCTTCAAGCTAAGATACCCTAAGTTTAAGCAGGGGCATGTTGTCACTAAAGTAGCAACAAAGGCAACATTTGGTGAATATTTTTACTGATATATAAAATGTAAACAACAACAAATTCAATAACCATGGGGATATAAGGTAATAAGCGACAGTTTGGTGTGGAGGCTGTGACTTGATTCCTGATATGTTTCAGAGTATGTCGAGTGCCTGATGGCTGAGTTCTTGCTAGTTTGCTATGAGCCAACCCTGCCCAAGACACAAGCACCACATCCAATATGTGCAGATGCGGTGAGACCAGATCCACGACAAGCCAGAGGCACACCATAGTAGGTTCCGTATGAATCACGACAAGTCCTATGTAAGTGTAGGGTAGAGGAACCCTTGATAGTCTGGTGCTGGAAAGTTATCTCGTATTGTTGTAACAGCGCAGGGTGGTAATGGAACTCTTATATTTTGTCCAAGGTGTCCCCAGTACCAGCAAACAAATTGCCTGTATGCAGTATACCTGTAGCGCCTGTAAAATAACCATGTGATATTGTTGATATATCCATGCTCAAATATTTTTGTCATACCAGTATCAACAAGTATAATGAAATCGTAAATAATGACTGCTAGCCTTCATTTATGTGTAAATAATAGAAAAGATTGTCACCTTTGTACATCATTATCTGACATGTGTCCGTGCTGTTGTCTATAGGAGAAATATCCCACTTGCAAGGCCCAAGGGTTCAAACAGATTGGGCTGAAACCAGGATGCTGGTTTATGCAACCAATGGTAAAGATGGGCTGTTCTCTATGGTGGTCATGACTCGAGGAATCTCCACACAGCACACAGATTCTTCCACCTCTGCCATTGGTTGACAGTAGCCACTCAAACACCTGTAACATGATGTAATGATGGGAATATTAATGTATGTAATAAAGGATGATATATTGTATGCTTTAGCCTCTGCATTCATAGTAACTCTGATGTAACACTGACCACGATAATTATATAATACCATAATCTTCATTTCTTAAAGTCCAGTTATACAATCATTTATGGGCTAACTGACAATCCTATGAGAAAACAGCAGTGGTACTTGCTCTCCTATATATATTCTACCTCAGAATCAATCTACATCAACTTACAAATATTGTAATCAGCCTTTGATAAGGCCTACTTTAAATAAAAGAGGATCTCTATTTATTAACAGCAGCTAGTTCGAAATTAGTTTGTTTGCAATTCGTGTAGAGGAGCATTTACATTAACATGGTACAACTTTGTAAACATGAACCCTTGCAACCACTTGATTAGATAAAAACTTTGTGGTATCTCATGTCTGCTGTCTTATATAGAAGAATTATTTGCTGCAAAGCTCTGTTGTATATAGCTAGGAAAAGAGGTTACATAATTTGTTGGGGAAATTTATGGCAACACGACATCATATATACGATGATCTGGTGCACATGTACGATCAGACATAGCTTATCAAGCATTGTTCTGTAGCCGCCCTATGTCCTGGGCAGGATGACCCGCGTGAGACCCAGACGCAGCAGTAACATCGCCAATGTCTGTTTTCTCCTCATCGGAGACGTCGGATTCGCTCATTTCTGGTTCATATCTGGAGGGCAAAACTTGCTCTGCCGAAGCAACCATATTTTGCGAATGACGTGTGCCATACCATGTCTCTTGGTCGCTCTCCTGAAGTGATGAAATAACGACATTTCCAGCAGCAATTTTTCGCTAATCGTATTGCAGATTGCGCCTCGCAACAAAAACAATAACGGATCTGACGTCACGCGGAGGCGCTGAAATAATCATGAGCTTGTCGGCTCGATACGCCGAATTCATCTTTAAAGTCGAATTTCGATCCGAAAGCGCGCACTTTGACAATTGACACATAGCCAGAATGGGTACTTCTGGGTTATATATCCGTAATTGCGAAACAAATGTCATGATTTTTCGTGCGATAGGCACTTCAAACTATTTTTATCAGGCATCCTACATGTTGGCTAAAATACACAATAAACGTCTCACATTAAAGAAAAAAGCAACTTTGTTCAAAATTTCTTGACCGTGCATCCCCTCTATAGTACAGCCTGCTAATAAAGGAAGGAGAATAAACGCGACAACCGTAAAGATTACATCTGGTTGTAGGCGCCGCGGTTTGACACCTCCCTTGTAACTATCGCAGTCAGCAGATGATGCCAAATTGTTTGTTTTACCTGATGTACAGTACCCTGGATCCCACGAAGCCATTTAACATGTGGTCAATGACTTGTACGACTTCGCGGGCTATTTGGCGAGTTGATTTGCATGCGCTTATATTCATCAGGTAATATACCTATGGAAAAATGTTTTTCTAGTGAATGAGTTATTTTGTGGTTTAGTTCGGACCATATTATAAATGGCACTCGTGAATTGTTCACACATTTATCTTTGTTGTTCAATTCAATCCATGTTATGTTGTGATGCTAGACGCATCGAAGGCATTTGATAGGGTAAATTATGTTAATTTGTTTCAATTATTGATACGTAGAGGTTTGTGCCCTACTATTGTAAAGTTGCTCCTTCATATGTATTTCAACCAATCGTTGTTAGTTAACTGGGGCTCTGATGTGTCTTAGGCATTCCAATGCAGTAATGGCATAAGGCAGGGCGGAGTGTTATCGCTGATTCTTTTTGTATTTATATGGATGAGCTGCTTAATCGTCTTGAACGTAGTAATGTTGGTTGTCATGTCGGTCATCAGTTTATGGGTGCATTTGGATATGCTGACGACTTAACACTCCTTGCTCCCTCAGTCACTGCTGCCGAGCTTATGATTTCAATATGCGAAGAGTACGCACAATAATACGATGCAATGTTTAATAGTATGCTGCTCTGCTACGATATTCCACAATGTTTTACTAATCTCAAATAACGGCTGAATGAAGCCATTTTACAAAAGTACTCAAAGGTTGTTCATCTAGGCAGTTATATTGGTTACGAAAATAACGATGCGAATATCGAAAAAGCCGTAGGAGAATTGTTTTATCGTACTAATATTTTGATGTCCAGATTCGGCTTTTGCCGCACAGACGTCCGCACTAGGCTATTTGATACCTTTTGTACACGCTTCTATGGTAGTCCTTTATAGAAACTGGATTTAAAGTCACTTGAAAAATAAGTGTTGCTTGGCGAAAGTGTGTAAGGAGAGTTCTTAAGCTTAATAGAAGAACGAGGTCTGGTTTTTTACCGCTGCGTGTATTTTTGGGTTAAATGCACCGTTAGTAACAACCCAAAGTTCGACTTTTATTGATTTTGTGCGAGTTCGAC
Source organism: Urechis unicinctus (assembly GCA_034190875.2). NCBI lineage: Eukaryota > Metazoa > Annelida > Polychaeta > Xenopneusta > Urechidae > Urechis > Urechis unicinctus. The sequence goes on along the minus strand of CM067352.1, from coordinate 17,899,964 downwards.
AAAAGAAAACTTAATCGTTACAAATCGAATTGTTTTATATAAATATATGTCAAAATTACATTTGGGACACGCTGCAGAAGGTATTGATGTGCAACACATTTGATTCTTTGCATCTATTTTTAGGGGAACCCATAAAAACATACACAAGCGGGACACAGAAATACCAAATATTGCAGCGGCTGAACGGAATATAATGTAAAGAATGCGACATGCAGATATATTAACAGATTAGAATGCACCATTCTAAACTGCCCTCAATTATGGATTGGATTAGCAGTTAATCAGTTTAATAAGTAAAATGGCCCTACATCTTGGAGGAGTAACAGTTGCTTGATGCCGATAAGGTAGTTATTTGCACCCGAATAAGTAGCAGTGTGCCATCAAGATTATGTGAGATAGCAATATAACTATAGATAGCCGGTGATAGCACATTATGCAACGTGTATGGTTGTTTATTTAGTAGGCATAAAAACGTACAAAGCTACAAAGCGGCAGTCATCATAGATTACGCAGCTACAGGAGCCTAGGTCGTATTGTGATAAATGCGATGATAATGGTTTAACCACTGCAAGGATCAAAATTACTCTCGAATATCACATAATATAGTTTAGGCTATCTCAGGTTGAAAAGGTAAGATCAAAGCAGTGACATGCATGATGAACCCAGAAAATAGCATATATGTTGATGAGAAGCATTGGCTTAGATATCGTCAGAGATACATTAATTTAAGGTATGTGATCAACAAGAATTGGATGATTAAAATATCAATGGCGAGGTACAGATTTAATTATATGGAACCTGTGTTATATGAATTCGAATATTACCAAAAGGTTGTTAGATAAAAGTCAAAGCTTAACTATCTCATTCTATTCATAAACATTAAATCGAATAAAGCTAACCTATGTATGCTACTCGAAGCTTTAGTATACCGGAAACTAAGATGAGGAGAATACGAAGCTAATTATTCTGTTGCGATCTTTTGAGATAGGATAAAGCAGTAGGCTTTTCTACATTATGATTGTGTAACGGATGCAAAACGTCTCGTCAAATTCAATCACCACGTGTATATCACCTTATCATACAGGAGTCTCTATCGAGAATACAAAGGCTATCGCTTGCGGAATCCGTGAACAAATTATGCATAATTACGAACATTTGACATTTGTACGCCGTCGCATATTTTTTAAAATGTTCCCGTGTTACTATTTGCGTCCAATTGCTTGGTTTAGGGAACGAAAAATAATGCTTCTATTCTGTGGTGCGTTGGAACTTTTATCAAAACAAATATGCCTTTTTTGTTTCACTGCATCAGGTTTTAAATAGATTGCATGTTCCACCTTACTGTACGAAATTGTAATTTAATATGTTGCTAGGCGAGCAGATATTAAAATCTCATTCGATATAATAGGAAAAAAAACAATGAATCATAAGAAAATGTAAGCTATTGAATAAAAACGACTTCAGGTTTTTACAAATGAATGGATAATTAGCATAAGCTAGATGATTGAAATACGCGTGGCTGTTACGTCCGGAATATGAAAATTTACATTTGTCAAAATTAAGAAAACTCATACTTATTTTCTTACACAAAAAATCATGGCCTGAGTGGATTTCACACGAAATCTGTTCTAAAAAAAGTAGGGTTTTAAGATAAAAATCAGTCAACTTTTGCAAACCATGTTATACACACACTAACACATTTGGATAAATGCTACAATATCATGTACAACAAATGACCAGAATCAGATGTAACCTCCACTTGTTAACGCCTCCCTGTTATTCATTCACGTCAACGCGATAATCCTTTCCCCAACTCTGTCCACAAATACTGGACTTAAATGGTATCTGCATTATATTTTGTACTTTATTATGGCTGTAGCTTGGTCAAAATTGACGACAAGATAATCTCGAGGCTGCGTCTTTATGGTTCCTTAGTGAACATCGTTGCCAAAGTTTTCCCTTGCACAGAGAAACAATCAAACGCGGTGTTAAAAAGGCTTTTCACACCTCCATTAAGTGAGATTTGGCCATTCTCTTTGTCGTTCGGTCATAAAGTAATCATTTTTTCATGCACCAATGGTGACCTATAAATTGTCTTTTATGCATTAGCACTAAGCTAAAACTGCAAGTACACCAAATGGATAGCATTGAATTTATGTTGCACTGTTTTCCAACTGGTATGAAAACGGGAAATAAAGCACCTTTTTAATCTCGGAAAAATGTATTGACAGATTCTTGGCTTACGTCATACCATTATTCAAAACGGATAATCGCAAACAGTGAGCAAAACTTGACTTGCTGAATATATATATTTGGTTAAGAGTCTTTTGATTGAAATAACATAAACAAAATGCAGGGTACTAATAATTGATATAATGGCATCCGCCATGTACCAATCGAATAATTGAAGTGAAATACATAGAAATACATAATTTCTACCTGTTGAATCGCAAATCGACTATTATCCCTTATGTGGTGGACTAATCATGGATTACTTTCTAACAGCTATCGTTTTGACTTTTCAGGTTAATTACACTTGACATTGGCAAAAGGTGGGTCAAAATATAGTGCACAGCTCCATATTTGTTAGTCGGTAGTTGAATAGCATTAGATGAAAAGCCCTTGATCTCTGAAATATTTTTCCAGGGTGGAATTAATTAAAACATGTTTCATATATGCTATATTTATGTCGATAACAATAAAGAAATAATTGTAAACTTGTAATTATTCATTATTTATATTTACTATCATCGCAGCAGATAAATTTGTGATCATAAATATAATGATAATAACAATAAAATATATGATGATAATAAGAAACGTTTTAATCAATATTGACCAAAGATATGGATTACAACACATTTTTAAAAAAAGAGCCCACCGTTATTGTAATACAAATTATCGACGACTTCCCGGGAATGTTTTAAAACAGTTTCCCTAAGCATATTGGAATTCGGACAGAGTGCGCATGTTTTACCGACCTCTCAAGCAGATGACCCAATTTCTAATATGTCAATAAGCTACAATAATCAAGTATCCTTGTGGTTGTTATATGATTATTCAGAGTTACCCATAATCTGTTGTGAACGTCAAATTTTCACCAAAAATGATCTTCCATAAAAAATAGCCTTCCATATTGATTTCAGAAAGCAACATCTACTGACTGTAACATTATAAAACCCTGAAACAAATATTATGTTTAATTCTTGAGCTGTGTAAGATTAACTGAGGAAAAATATTTTGAAAAGGATTAATAGATCCAATTGACCTTCGAGGCATAGACTAAAATTTGCATCAATAAATCGACATAGTTTTGTTGAAAAATGATGTGCACGATAAGGCGCGAGCATTATACTAATATAGTCACTTATCGCATATTACACTTTTTTTCCCCCGCCTGTTGCACTAGTGATAACCCAGTTAACTGCGTACCCATGTTATTCAATGGTCAAAACAAGTGAGGCCTTTATATAGGTCGTTTAAGGTTTTTATGGGTGAACAAAGGGTTACAAGTAGACCCGTTGATGTCGCGGCTGCCTAAAGTCACTCTACTGATGATTTCCTCTTGATTTGATGTGATGTGTATACGACTCTGTGGCACATATTCCATGCTGATAAAAAATTCTGGCAGGTATTTCATTATAAACAAAGTTGTTGACAAACCTAATACGGTCGGGGTATGATTGAAAACTGTGGCGAAGCAGAATGGCAATTGCGAGCAACACTATATCCCTATAAAAAGGACCGCCAATCAAAAAAGCAGAAGACCTGGATGCTCATTAGACTTAAGAAACTACGCACAATATCCTCCACACTTGGTAATCCAGTGTAGCAACGGTAATGATACCGGGAGTAATAAAGACCACATGCAACACAAAATGTTCATCCCTGCTAGTTTTGTTTATCATGCATCGCCTCTGGTCTTTAGAATACCACTCTGAATATTGTGCACGTAATTTATTGGCAAAACAAATCCGAAATAGTCACCACAGAGACTTGTCAGTAATAGCCTGTCGTGTCGTAGGGTTAGTTTGTTTGTGACACCTATAACTTGCAATAATAATTCAGCAGGGGATATCATGAAGGATGAGCTCTAGATAATATAAATGAACTGAACGTAGAGCAAAATTTGAAACAATTTGTACACTTCGACACTTACATATAATAATCTATGGCCTAGATGTTACCCTAGAGATAACCATTGATTGTACTCAGCCAACAAGTCTTTTCTAGATGACACATTATGAATATCAGTTCAGCTGAAAACAATCCCTGTGCATTACCCCTTATTTCATCGATCACCGTCGCGCTATCACCTCGTTGTTGAAAGTGACGTTAAACACCAATATTTCATTACTTTGTATTGAGCTGTTTTCTCATTAGATGCTGGAGACTATGCAGGTTATCCATTGCATTGTGGCGATCCCAAATGCAATAAGCATAATACAAAACATGAAATGTGCATTCATGCCACCATAATCAACCACAAATCATTTCTGTGATATAGAATATCGCATTTATGCCTAACACAGTGCCTGAAATTTTGCTTTCACCGTGGGAAAGAAGTCAGTAAATTATTGGCAAAATGAAATTAGAGACAATGAGAATAAAAGCTTGTCGGTAATGATTTAGAAGTTGTTTTAGTTTGTTGATGGGACATTTTAACTGTAATACTGACAGAACAAACCATATAGGAGAGCTGGTAGCAATGTAGATGAACGGAATACAGATAACCAATGTATGATTTTTTATCTAAAAACATGGTTTGATAATTTCATGTACCAACTCAATGCCTGATTATACACAGATAATTACAGGATATGGGAACCTATTTTATGCGTTAACTTCAAGTGTTCTTGGGTCTTTGAGGATTAGGTGTTTGAATTGGAATACAATTAAACAGCATATTCAGGCTATTGGTATACTACGGTCAATAAATGTTGTTTTCTGTGTGATCGTGTAGTCGGTCAAATTCAATCATTTATTGCCAGCTGGTGGGCGCGCATGGCTGATCGCTTGCAGATCACTTATCTATCAATCTGGAGATTGATGCAAAGTCGAGCTATAAGCTGTTTGATGGAGCTAAATTGCTCTATATTGCTACCCGTAAATGAGATACCTGTTGTTTTGCAGGGAAGCAAACTTGGTAGTGATCAAATGGATTTATCTAGCCATGAATGAGGAACCGGATAGAGTTCAAGCAAGGATAATTGATAAAGCCCGTGTAATTCATTTCGGCATTATCTGGCAGCTTTGTCTATAGTTTTCCTTCCATTTGCTAGCTGGCTGTCATTCATTCGTAATGCACAATCCCATTCTTATGCAGGATTGCACATGGCTCACAACAACAGCAATGTAAAAACAGATACTTTTTATGCAATAAATAACAGAGCCTACCACCATCAGCCCTTTGGATTATTATTTACATCGGAATCGCTAAAATTTGCGCTTTTAAGATGATGTGAGAAGGGGTCTTATTACTGGATGTAATGATTATAATTTGCATCGGTGTTTGCTAGTTAAGTATTGTGATAAAACGTCGATGGACAAGTTGGTTATTTTACCGCCTCATTTTGGCCTGGAATATATCATGGTCGTACGGAAATTAATTTGTAATTACCTTGCTTATGGTATACATATTTTTGCAATTGCCTGTTGGTATTTTTAGCTTAAATGTTTTGCGGCAAACAGTAGCCAAAAGGCTTGCACATGAACTTTACTGCTTCTCATGAATGCTTTATTACATCAACGTTCTTGATTCTCTTTGTTTTATTTTATGGGATGACAGTCATCATCGCCGGTTGGAGGACCAAATTAGTCACACCACACAGAACGTCAATGGGGGGGGGGGGGTAATTAAACATAGGAACAAACGAAGTTGTGTACTGCAGGGAGAGGATAAAACATCGTGCATATTCACTTAACGCAAGGTAAAGATCTGTCATGTTTTGTCGAGATAATTAAACTAGAAATACCAGGGTACAGAGTGTACCGAGATATATCACGTTATCGTGTGCCTTAGGTTTATGTGATATGCTTTCAAATGTTGACATGCAGGGCGTGTACATGAGGTGTAAATGAATTAGATCGATGAATTAAATAATCATTGATCACTGCTTTACACCACTAAAATTGTCAATAACTGAATTTTATGTGCAACCTATCCAGATTCGATGTTTTATATCCCGGACTAAATATCATATAAGAAGAAAAAATAATCCCGCTCTGCTAAGGAATAGTAAAGTAAAAATATACATACAATTCTTAAAGTATATCATGTAATGAAAAGTAAATGCACTTGGTCAACCAAGCATAGTAAAATGTCGAGCATATAGCTTTTTTGATAAAATATCAATCATAATTTCACGAATCTTGTACCTCTGGGCTACTTATTTTGTAAATGAAATAGACAAATTTGGAAAAAAAGAGCTGAAACCTTACAATAACATATGACATTTCAATCGAATAATAGGACCATTCTAACGACATTTCTGTGACGCTGCAAATGTTCCGTATGAAACCGAATCGTTTCAACGTTATTGCGACGAATCGTTGTTATGACGCCGTGTTTATTCGCTTCATTTTGAGTGCCATTAGAAAGTTTTGAGTCATTTTCCTTTATCTCTGTATCTATGAATGGCGATCTCTCTAACAACATATATCGACAATCATGTCACTTTCGTCTTAATAAAAAATACTTCCATATTGATCAAAAGCTATGCCGCCGACAACACAGACAACCGCATACTTCAGCGACTGCTGTTTTGTAACTCATACCCTGTAAATTGATACATTTGGTGTTTGTAGTGTGGTATATGATTCTTATATTGGCACTAACTGAGGCTTATATCAGTGTATCTAGAGCAAAGCCACTTATTGCAATGCTTAATATATAGGTATTTTGTTATCTACCATTTCCGTCCACCTCATCTTTATCCACACACTAAACGACAACGATATAACCATCTCTCTAACTCTTCTATGGCTGTAACGTGGACTCAATTGACTCAAGTCGACTCTCTCGAGGCTGCATTTGGATGGAACCCCAGGAAGTCGTTGTCAATATTCTTACACATCTTACGTTCTAGAGTTAAATGAGACCATTTTCACTTCCATTAAGTGAGATTAGACAGTGTTCCACCTAACTTGCTGATTGGTTTGAGACCGGTTGTCTGATTTTCTTGCAGTCACGGAGTTATCAGCGCTTTTATGCACCCCGAAACTGCGTTCATGTTTAAATTCTAGTATTTTTAGGGTGCTTATATAATCAGAGACGACCAATAAATCGCCATCAATCCTGCTTCCACACTTTCTTAAAATGCGGAAGAATTAGATAATTGTGTTGCATATACCAAATGCATTTATGGGCACTATGCTATAAAACATTTCCTGAATATTATCTACCCTTAAGTAAGTGGGAATGTCATTGCATATGCTATGTGGAAGGATATTGGAACTCTTGAAGGTGAGCTAAGAATTTGGGAGTAGCGGGTTGTAACGTAAATACACCAATGCAAACACGTGGTATGTAAGAATAAGTGGAATGTTAGAATAAGATATATTTCTGCATAGTATCGAGCCAGAAACAGACCTCGACATATGATGCTCACCATTGAATGTTTTTATAACCAAGTGCCAGAAGTCGCGTGCGTAGGTTTATACAAACAACACGTTCTGAAATGCTGTTTTAATTTAATGGAGAACTCAAGCAGAGTGGAATCGTAATTACTAGCGTCGCAATTTGCCTAAGAAAGAGCGGATTGTCAATCCGGAGCAGCAAACATCCCAAGTGGCAATCCAGTGTAAAGATGGTAATAATTCCGAAAGCAATAAATATCTGGTTTTACATGAATGGCTTATCCCTGCTAATGAAATCAAGCACAAATCATCGCTATGCCCTCACCATAATGCCTTTAATTTTGCATTCGCTATAGGAAGAAATCAGTAAATTATTGGCAATATGAAATCTGGAACAATAGGCACAGCGGCTTGGTGGCAGTAATTAAGGGATTGTTTTGCAGATGGGTTATGCTTTTGTAATACTGATCTGACAGAACTAACCCAAAAGGAGAATTGAAGACAATGTAGACGAACGGAATACGGATATATGAGCAAATAATTCAATATGATGCATTAACTCGATGCGGTAATTTTATACAAATGATACCCGTAATCTGAAATAATTTTACTCATAAAATTCACCTAAATTGATATGGAGTCTTTGGAATTTGCCAGTTTGCATCAGTAACTCCTAATAAACCTTTTTACTTATGGCGTTTCAGGGAACATTTAATGTCAAGAGTTTTCAAGGACGCATCATACATACACGTATTAGCAAACACGACTGCTTAAAGTTTATGGGTAGCCAGGAAAGAAAATTAGATATGTTGAATACGTACAGGATACCTTTTAATGCATTCTGGATTGACAAACAATGATATAAAACGAAAGAATCAAAACATGGTTATTATGCAACATACTCCGACAATGTTTATTATAACTGTAGCATATTAACATGTTTTTCAATGTTTATTAAGTCATTGGACTGACGACAGCCTTGTGAATAAGAACTTCAATATCGTAGAATTTCGTCAAATATGAAGCAGGCGAAAAATTGTGAGCTCATAGTATCATCAGCATACCACGCCTTCTCGAAGAGTATATTATTCATTCGATATGTTTTTCAGGGCAGGTCAATTAACAAGCTCATCATGTACAACTTTGTATTTTGTTGAAGCAACTACTAGTTCCCCATAATGCTGAGAATTGATTCCAAGCGTTGAATCATTCATGTGTCATAATCTACCATACCAGCGGGTGCTATGGTTATTTTATATGTCATAATCTCTTGCACTTGTTATATGATATGTCAGCATAGCAGTTCAGTTATTTTCTACAATTCAAGAAAAGTATGTAGTAAACGACGTTGTAGATATGAGGCAGTATGAAGGCAATATATTTTATACAGGTTGTCAGACCGGACATTCGTGATGTGTTTGAATGTCACATTAGCGGTGCGAGGGAAGTAATTACAGTTACTTATTTAGATGGTTTTGAATCTGTCCATTTTAGCAACATACCACAAATGTTATAAAAATGAACGAGGTGATATTCTCAAATAGTCCAACATTATCTTTTTGTGAAATCCAATCAGCGTACGCGAGCTAAAAGAAACAAACGCTCTGATGTTAATTAAGGGCCGGTTCAAAGTGACATCAAATGTTAGTGATGATATTGTCAGATACATAATCGTAGTTCTATATAAACATTTTGTTTTTACATCAAATCGTCTGATGAATAATTCATTCTTTGAGGGCTCCTTCCTTCGCCCATCAATGATGCAAGGCACATTTGAAACATAAGCGGGTTGTTTGCATTAACTCGTGCAACGGTCCATGCCTAGTTTCGCCACCGTCCCGCCATGGTCAAAGGAATGATGCGCCTCAGAATGGGTTTCTTTGATAGGGTCGTGTCAGCCTAGGACAATGAACTGACTCGCAAGGGAATATTTGCTGGAAGAGATATATTCAGAGCCGCAAACATGAAACGCGTTAAATCGCCATACATTTTCCGTAAATCGCATGAATGCGTGTTATTGGAGCAGTTACTGTTATTACAAGTCAGCGCATGCGCGGGTAATTCAATCTGGCTAGACCAATGTTTGCTGTGTCGAGTGTAGCCAAGTAGGGTTTCCTTGCTTGCTTTGGGCCAATTACACGAGACGCGTTGGTGGGGGCAGTGATTTTGTCGGTACACTATCGGCAGTACGTGGGAAGGATTCGGTTTGGATAACAGTGTCTACGAGTAAGTGGTTTGAGCAAGGAAGCTTATCTACTAATTTAATGTCAACTATATTATTATGCATGACGTGACAACAAATGTAGCGGTCCAGCCATGATGTAGACCCACACGCATCGCTTAAATCAAGCAAGAAAGTCGTAGTCGGAAATACAAAGCTTAAATCCTGAGTAGTGTGTAGCAATTCGCTTTCAAAGACAGAGCTCACATACGCATTAAAGTCACCGACTACAGCGACAGGGAGAGTACCATTTTCTTTAACTATGACACTTCTTTTGCACTTATAGTGCTTGTATTGGTCGGGGATATCTGCACATTGATATGGCATATATAATGTAAATAGAGGTAAACACAATCACCACTATTTAGTTTTAAATTCAACAAGCGCTTGTTGTCATACTGGATTATAGAGCCATGTTTGGTCAGTCCTTTCCGAAATAAAACCTACGCCTCCACAAGGGCGACCAGTCAATGACCACAAGACGAGTCTACGGCACTAATGCCGAAGCAATTAAAATCCTCTTAGGTAGACTATGCCGATAACGCTACATAGCGCATTCAAGTCATACAGTGACGATTTCATACCGTGACAATTCCATGTTGCACATCTAAAATTAAATGTTAAAGAAACTGCACTGCTTACATCTCTAGCAAAAGAAAGAGACAAAGATTCCTATGCATTGTACGGCTTTACTGTTACACCGCTTGCCCACAGTGCCGGCATTAGGTCCGGCTGCTTGTCTTTCTGTTTGATGTTTTCCTGATGGTCATTTAGGGTGGTTATTGGGAATAACTCAGGTGTTTGATTGTCCACCACTCCGCACGATGTCCGAATACCACTTGCCAATATTGTTACGATGGTGGACCGGACCTTCTTCTAATCTCAGAAGGTCAGTTCTGTCTGTGGCTTCAGTGGTCAGAGTTAGGGAGAACACAGCTTGTGTGCGATGCCAAGCGGCTGGTTGTCTGATGAAGGGTAGCATTGGCAACCGGCAAACTGGCATCGCCATTTGGTACCGTTGTCGAGTAATCCGTATCACCCGTGTTTAAGTTGGACACTGCAATTATGCACTTCACAGATTGTGACATAAGAAGGGTTTCATGAGCCGCTTGTAGTTTCTAAATGCTTAAGTTCAACGACTTCATGTCTTTTACAAGGGACGAGAGATCGAATGAGTTCGAGAAAATTGGGGTAGTGTGTCGGTAATATGCCCTATATTTGTTATCCTTGCAACTAAAAAGAGGCGCCTTCAAGGCCTGTTTCGCTCGGTAGCAGTCAGTCAGCGTGAACGTTCTATTGAGCCTCGAAAAACGTATCGGTCTGAAAAAGCAGCCCTTAGTGCTGCTCCCTCTCCACAAAGCATGTAGCAGCCATGGCTTACGCTACATCGGGTTACCTGTACCGCCTCAGTTGTTGAAATAAATGGCAAATGTAAGTGCAATATTTTATTCTACGGTTATTTTACAACTGACAGATAAACACGTGATGATCCGTATTTTACAAATAAATCGAGTTCGGTTGACTTAAAACTGGGATAATGCTCTACTTATTGAACACGACGCTCTAGCATTGAAGTGCCCTTGTCAAACCTACAACAACGTCTTCATTCAGGACTCACTGTTTTGTTTTATCACTTTGGGCATTAATATGCATGAATAAGATCCTAAATACGCACCTTGTTTAGTGTATGAAATAGGCTTCTGCCGAGTCCATACTGCTGTGTTATGGAATAACTAAGCTCCATGCATGTTGTCTGGGCGTTAGCATTCACGGTTTATTATAGACAAGTGGCCATTATGTTGTTTTGATAAGCATCCAACTTTCGGCAATAATAGACGACCAGTCATGAGAAGCAATTAGGAATCCAATAGATCCCCATAAAAAAGCAGGAATGAAAGGTCATATGTTGGATTAATTGATTCAACCACAGGAATAGATAGAATGGCCTTCCTCCGTTAATACGATTATTGATTGCTATTAAGTGCAAATGAGGTTTAACATCAACCTTCGACCTTTTGAAAACAATTCCAAACCAAGATGCGTCAAGGTTATTTGAGTGCTACTATTTGATTGACTGCAAAACACAAGTGTTGTTGGTCAATGCGAATGCATATTTAATGCCACATGACCTGTTAAGGTTTCATATTTATACAATTCGGGTCATGATGAACCTATACCTTATCGACTGCATAACACAAAGCAATAATTAAGATGCTGTGAACACGATAGGACATATATACCGTATGGTTTGAGTGATTATATACGTCTAATAGGGTGCTGGCTTTCAAATGCGGTCTTGTTTGCAAAGCCTACCTTGTTGTGTATTCTACTATTGCCCGATACGCTATGATGTTCTTGTGGGGTCTTTTATATCGAAGGCATTGATGTATCGGGAATCTTAAAGTACATTAAAATGTTGCATGAGCTTCATGCAATATGATATTCTTCATCGTTCCAGTAAGATTCGTGTTTTTATAAATGATGGCTAACAAAAACGTTGAGAGTTACATCATTGTGATGTTTGATTATTGGCATTCTGTGTAGTTCAATCTCTCAAACACAACCTTGCGACAAAAGCATTTTTATCATTTAAGTGCAAGATGGTGTCTTCAAAGATTTGCATTATGGTGCAGCTGTAAGATAATCGTCATTAGTTACTCCACATAACGCTTAGTGCACCGCAACAATTATCATTATTTCACGTGGCTGGTGAAGTTTTTAAATAGGGTATATATCGCACTGTCCATGATTCATAATTTGGGCGCCAATCGAGGCTAAAACATAAGGTTGCAGTTGACAGCAAAGGAAATGATCACAAGTCTAAATCAATGTGCTAGAACCATTCACAGAGACGATACTATGATTTTAGTAGTGCCATATAATAAGACATGCCTACCATTTCATCGGGGTTTGTGATCTTAATTGATGACTCGGCCATCTAGACGCTGAATTCTTATGGATCCTCGGGGAGTCGTTGCAAGTATTTCTACTCGTGATCGTTCCCACTTCCATTAAGCGAGATTAGACGATACTCCACCGTTGATTTTTTGTGTTGCATTCTAGATCGGCTAAGAAGGTTTCCATTCAGTCATTGAGTTATGATCGTTTTATGCAGCATGAGCCGGGGAGATGTCAAGATTCTGGTATTTTTTAGGGTGTTAATGTTACCATTGGTGACCAATAAATTGCCATCAAAGCTGCTTTCAAATGAATTATTATTCATTCCGCATTCGGAGTATTCAGCAAAACCATTAAAGTGCGCATTATAGTATTGTGCTCCAGCTGGTATCAAAGGGAAACCGAAACCCTTTCTCATTTCTTATTGGTGTAAATAAGTTGGCGTTGTTACATCTGACGGCCACCATGACGATTTTGGCGGCATCATTGGTTAAATCAGCCGAGGGCATTTGCATATTAGGAGTCAAATATCCACGATATGGCCCCTAGGGGACCTTATTTCACAACCGGACCTTATCACATATTACACCGGTTTATCAAAGCGATGCAGCGCGCATGGTGATTTAGCTTGCATCGACTTTCTGTACTTAACCATATATCAGAAGCGTTATCAATGATATAAAAGACTTACATACAATTTCCACATAGTATGAAACATAGGTTTCACTAAGGGCGTACCCACAGTCGTGAATTATCTGGTCTGTGACGCTGAAAATATAAATTGACATTAATATTATTTAATCCTTTGAACATCGTCTATACATCTATGAGATCCCCACGAAGACGTCTTGTGTTAAGGGATATCAGTCCTAACAAGGGTGATCGTAGTGCATAGCCTAAATCAGATATATCGGCTACGAGCTCGGAAGCCCGCCTTTGAACCTATCCTAAAATTTCTATACATCGCTGAAGGTATGGTGACCGCGACTGGAGAGCATATGCTAGATAGGAATTATGTGAAAAACTCTTTTTGAGCGACGAGGGAACATTCGTCTGATCATCCCGAGAACCCTGCAGCACTATATCGTTAACTTGCTTTGAATGACTGATGAACTATGTAGCATATCAGGTTTAGATCGGGTAACAAACGATCACTAAAACGACAAAAATGATAACATTTAGTAAAGTGTATAGTTTTAGGAGTATTGACTGATAGCGAGCACCCCAAGTGTCAATGAAACTAGTTAATGATTAGCTACTTCAACCAAAGTTTATCTTGTGTTTGTAGACGGTTTTCCTCCACGTTGTGAAATAAGGACACGATACACACGTTGATTGTACTAACCGAGTTATGTCAAGCGTCTCATGGCAAATATCGTCAGTCACATTATTTTCACGAGGAATATCTCACAGACAACAGCTTTGCATGGTTTCCGCTGAGCACATATATTCTGAAGCCTAACATGATATACGCCAGGAACGTACCATTTTGCTTTATGCATTTGCCATTCAGGAAAGACCAAGAGTTGAGCTCGTACTAAATGCTAATTTGTCTAATCCCAGGCACCCAGTGAAAAATATGGGCATTTTCTAAGCATGTACTAGATATAAAAACGCACCAAGAGGTCGCTTAAGTGTTATTGTATAATGCTGTGACACACAATGCATGATATGAGAATTGACAATAGCTTGTAAAGGCACGCCGACATCAATGACTGGAATAAGCGTTATACATACGAAGTTTACAGCATAAATCATCTGCAAGCAATATACTTAATATGATATTGGCCATGTATCTTTTCACTTACTTAAACCGCCACGAGGAGGTCGTTTAAGGGTCAATTGGTATATAGCCGGTTACGGATATTCGGGTTGCCTAGAATCCTATAACTGATGGTTCCTCGGATGAGTTCTCTCGGCGTGTTGTGATTTATCAAACAATCTATTTACACATCCATTGAAAGCCCATACGTCACCAACTGAGGCGATGTACGATTCAAGGAGAGTGCCTTCTGTTATTTATGACTTACAAAGCTTTTGTAGGGCCTAATAGTGTAAACAGTTTTCGCGATCGCAATAAATACAATTGCACTACACCTCATCATTCACACATCACACAAGAACATTAAAGGCCATATGTGTCTATCTTGAATTAGATCGTCAACATTCGTAAGATGCAGTATACATTATGGAAGATGCCGTCATAACATGAGGTGAGAATAAAGCTCCACGCACCACTTCAAAAGCGATCCTTTGTAAATACCTCGAGCCAAACGATATTATATCCCACAAATATGCCAGCTGAATACCAAACGATTGATGTCAAAGGGGAAGAATCCAGGGCCATTAATATTTTGCAGATGTGAAAAATATTCACCGGCAAAATGGTGCTCAATGCTATATCAAGAATTTGAGGACTTTTAAAGATTGCTTCCCGCTAAATATACGTTATTTCTGGAACATAATGGGCGCTGTTTGTCGACGCTGATTGCGTATTCAGTGCAAAAGAGTTTGTTATATACCGACTTTTATATACCATATCTAACACCTCTGATAACATCTTAGGTAAAGGATCTTCATAGACGTCACTATTAATATCATACCTATATTTCACGAAATCATTGAAATCGAAACCAATAATTCGCTGTAAACAGTTATAACGTGTTTATATGATTCCTGTCGTCGTTGTTTGGAACTGAAATTGCCGAAACCTACTATTAACGAAACCCATTTTTTGAACTTGAACTTTGTAGCAGATAAAAACATAGCTGGAATAATATTGACAATGGTGCTGTAGTTGTTCGTACAATTATACATTTTAAACTTTAAAACTTTTGTTTCAATAATGTCATGATACTTGTCATTATATGCCAGCATATTTAAGTTCAAATACAGACAACGGGTCGGTGACGGCGACCCTCTTATTCACGGTTCATTGCCGTGTTACCTGCTCAGATATACCTCATTCCAATAAACGATTGTATCCATTTGCAATGAAATGCAATCACTGTCTGATGCTTATGCCTCATGCACTACCTTTTGATGTACACGGTGGTTATTCTGTCCAGGACATATCACATGCATTATGCATTTTATATGAATGGTTGGACTATATACCAAGATCTGATCGTCAAGGTGTCTATATAGGGACACTGAATATACAGTTTATTAACCATCGTTTTGCATAGCAACATGTATTGACGCTCGTTTGCTTCACGCATTTCTCACACACTTACAACATCATAATGTAATGCAGTAATGCGATTCAGAACAGCTTTTTCTCGGTGACACGCCGGTATAGAGTCTATTAACTTATGGTTTCTTGGGTAATTGCGATATAGTGACAGATTAATTGTTTGTTTGATCTAAGAACTAAATAATTTAACTCTAAAGGAGAAGGACAAAGACTACTACGGATTACGCCAGTTTCAAATATCATTTAAACGTATGATACCTAACTTTATTGGAGAAACAGAGATTCATCGGGAGGAAGTTGCGAAAAAAATATTGTACAGATGAGGATAATCATTGCAGCTGGAGCAAAGTTAGCAGAAGCCATACCATATCTTCAGGTTTTAACAACTGTCAGCCCCAGAGACGTTGATAGCAGAATTATACTCATTGGTCCGTGTAATATTATGCTAGAACCATCAGTTTTCAGGGTCACAGTAACCAAACAACAGGTCAGTTTTAAATTCGTTGTAACACAGCCACTTATGTACTTTTCTGACATCACATAATTATTTCAGATAAACTAATGTTGTATATTTTTGTATCTTGTTTGTTGAGGCTACAAGGTATTGTAAACCCATGAAACGATCGAATCACTGCTAAGGGACCAAAAATACAATACAAACTAGTAGAAAAAACCCCCACCAATAACTATTTATCAATCACTGAGGACTGTGACAAAGCGGGATCACAATTGCTGTCAGCAAAAATGCGGAGCGCCAATCAACAGAACAGCGAACGACGAAAGCTACGCTTAACATTCCGGGACAAGTGGACCTAAAGGGTAACGACGGTAATTGTCCCAAACGCAATAAACATTGTGCAAAACCTGAAATGTTCATCCTTCCTCATTCAATCAACCATACAGCACCCCTGGGTATTTCGCGTTTATGGCCAGAATATGGTGAAAATATTTATGCATTCAGAGTGGGCAAGAAATGAATAAAACTTAGACAATATTAAATGCGGGAATTAGGACAAAGACCTGTCGGTAATAGGTAACAACTTGTTTTGCGATTAGTTTGCTAATGGAACACGTAAGGTGCAATACTGATCACACAAACCAAAGCATTTAGGAAAACTGGGGGAAATGTGAAATGATCGAAATGCAGATTACCAAAGAAAATCTTTTTATTCATGGAATTCATCTCTAGAAGTTCTTGTAGTCCCTTTTGGGACAATTAGCATGTACATGTACACTGTTGGTAAACACAATGCAGTTTGATCGTGGTTCATGCGTCACATATTGGTATCATTATTGACCAATGGAACATTGACGGTATATGCAATGTGACAGGTTATTTCGTATTATAAAGCACCCACTTGCATGTTTATGGTTAGTTTGTAAATTGTTTATGGTTAGTTTGTAAATCTACTCGTCCAAAACATAAATCTGATAAAGAAACAAAATCTGTTCCACGAATGACAATAGTAAGTTTTTGCATTTTCTTAAAATCATATCCAAGCACATATTTCACACTAATGATTCCAATTTGAGTTTTAATGAGACAAATGCATGAATATATTGTCAGGCAGAGCAAATGCACTTGATCGAAATTACGTCCGCGATATTTAAATCAGACGTACTTGGCAGCACCTCTCAATTATATATTCACTAGAAAACAACGGAATAATCTTTCCCTAACTCTGACTTCAAATATTAGATAATATGGTGTCTGCATTGTAGTTTACACTCCATGATGTAGCTTGGTTTGAAAAAAATGCGCGTCTTGACGACGATCAGTATTATCCTGGGTTGCTGATTGTCCTATATGCAGTTTTAAAAAAAACCCATAAGCGCTTTGGTGTCAAACATCCCATTCCACATTGAATTCATGTGTATTCATTTTCCAACTGTGTAATTTTGATTTAATTCAAATGATCACGCCATTATGACTTATTTAGCATTTGTTACGAAGGCAGCTATTTTTTGCCAATAGAGCATGTGGTGTAGAACATATAGCATGATATGTTGCCAAAAAGTAAAACTATTGTATTGGAAGTGCAGGTGGCAGGCCGGAAAGCTAATTGTGGCTTAATGCAAAAACTAGTATGTATTTGGGATCATTTCCGCTCCTTAATATTTAAAATGTTAACAAGAACTTCAAGTGGGTGTAACCTTTTCCTATTAAATCCGATTGTCAGTGTTACATCCTTGCTTGTTAAATGCACCCCAACAATAACTACTTATAGCGTTTGAAAAGTGTTCTGGATAATAATAATGATTTTGATGAAATCGAGCTATTTAAAACATGTGTTATCATAAGGCTAAATATATCAAGCAGTTTGATATACAATGAAATGGTGTTTTTACGTCCCTTACAATTCGATGCCAATTTGTATCATTAATTACCAATGAAAGAGAGACGGTGTATGCAATCTGGTAGATTCAATTGCCGGTTGAAGGACGCCATAAGCACACTATCCTTCAAAAATACTGACCTATGCATGAGTAATTCTGACCTATGCCTGAGTATGTACTGGACGCAGTGCAGATGACGCAATCAAAAAGCGCATAACAGTAATAGGCATCCGAATTGTCGGACTCTAAATTCATTTAATGTACAATTTGATGTACGAATTGAGATAATTGTACAGCAAGGATGCGAAGAGGCAATATCAGTTGTTGCACGACGCCTCGAGTGCATTTATAAATGTCCATTTTCACCAGAGAGCTGCGGCTTAAACAACGGGGAAGCGACGTGTAGGTGCTTTCCAAGTTGTGAGATGCACTCATCGTCTGATCATTATCCAATGCAAAAACGATGATGATTTGATTAAAGACTAGGGTTTAACACCGCCTTAAACAACGAGACAGATGATGGTTCTCACACGATAGCAAAATTAGCGGTCATTTTTCTACATCATTCAAGTTATGCCCGCGTGGCACTAGTAGCTGGAAAACAAAATATTACCATTACTTTATGCTCTCGGACTCTTTGAGAATTATTCACTGTTGGGTCTTAACACCGAAAATAATGAGTATCACAGTTAACCAATGCAATTTTTGTTTTCATTTTTAACAGAAATTTTAAAAGATAATGAGAGAGAGAGAGAGAGAGAGAGAGAGAGAGAGGAGCTAGAGATAGAGAGATAAAGAGCGAGAGATATAGAGAGCATGAGATCGGGTGAGAAAGAGATTGAGTGAGATGAGAGAGAGTGATTGAGAGAGAGCGAGAGGGATAGAGAACAAAATAGTGTGAGAGAGAGTGAGAAAGAGAGAGTGAGAATAAGAAAGAGGGAGAATAAGAAAGAGGGAGAGAGATAGGCATGATATAATGTGAGAGAGAGTGCATGAGAGGTAGCGAGAGAGATAGTGAACGAATGAGTGAGTGTGAGAGAGAGCGAGAATGAAAGAGAGAAAGCAAGAGAGTGAGATAACGAGAGAGAGCGTGATAAAGTGAGAGAGAGGGTGATTGAGAGAGAGAAAGAGTGAGAGAGCAAAAGAGTGCATGTGAAAGAGAGTGGGAGAGAAAGAGTCAGTGATGAGAGAGACAGCGAGAGAGCGAGAGAGAGCGAGTGAGAGACTGCACGCACGAGAGAGAGAGTCTGTAAGTCATATCTATTACAGTAGGTTTAACTATGATGCATATAACTATACCATATCTCTGTACCACATAGCACGTGGTCGTGCGGGTCGAGCAAAACGATATAATACGGAGTGAGAATGAGAGTGAGAAAGTGAGAGAGAGAGATATCAAAAGAGAGCGAGATAGAGGGAGAAAGCGGGAGAGAATACGAGCGAGTGAGAGAGAACGAAACAGAGAGAGTGAGTGAAAGTGTGCGAAAGAGTGCGTGAGAGAGATATGTAGCGAAAGAGAGAGTGAGAGAGAAAGAGAGCGAAAGAGAGTGAAAGAACAAAAGAGTGTATGAAAGAGAGAGAGAGAGAAAAAACAGAGAGATGGAGAGAGCGAAAGAGTGACAGTGAGAGAGAGAGTCTGTGAGAGAGAGCGTCAGAGAGAGAGAGTAAGCGAGAAAAAGAGAGAGAGAGAGTGCGAGTGAGGGAAATAGAAGGAGAGAGCGGTAGCAAGACAGAGAGAGAGAGAGAGTCATGCATGGTGTTAATTAAAATTATTCTTCTATAAAAATTAACCTGTTGCGCATTTCACATGTACATACTACAGTAGGTTTTATTATGATGCATGTAACTATACCATATATATGTACTACATATGCACGTGGTCGTCGGAGTCGAGCCAAATAATATAAAATGTAAAGCATTGAGTTTGTTTGAATCAATGTCAATCATAATCATATGGTTCCTGTATCTCTGGGCTACTTTGTTTGAAAACTTGCTTGCGGGGAAATGCGGAAATTTGTTAAAGAAATCAAGAATCTTAAGAAGCGTGTTTTACATGCCTATCACATTATATCACACAAATAGGTCCACGCCAATGGCAATTCTAACGCGGAAATGTTTGCTGCCGACTAACGCCTAAATCAGCGTGCAGTTGACAGCAATGGAAATGTTTGCAATGCTCAAACTATTGAATGGAGCCATTTGCAGGGTATATATAATTATGTATTGTTCAGAATACATTTAGTAAGATATATCCATCAATATATTTCTCCTCACCGTTATAACCGTTATCACCGTTATAACATATCACAGTTATTCATACACTTCTCACTCTTACTGCAAACAGCATATAGCATGTTGAGCGTATTGTAGTTTGTCATCCAGTATGGCTGAGGCTTCATCTAAATTAATGACTTAGCTATTCCGAGGTTGCATTCAGACAGATTCTCAGGAAGTTGTTAAGAGTATTTCCACTATCGATCCTTGTGGTGAAAAAACATCCCGCGTTTGGGTGTTATTCAATGCCGTGTTCACTTTCGTTATGTGATATTTGACAATACATCTTTTTGCATTATAGATCGGTTTACAGGTTCGCTTTTTCATCATGGATCCGACAGCGTTTTATGCAGCAGAACAAAAAGTTTTGGGGATGCTGGGGTTCTAGATTTTAATCTTCGTTGCTTGCACATGCATTATTAAGCACTGGGCTCAAAGCCCCCAAACGTTGACTTAAATGCTGTGGAATTATTTATCTTTGTAATATTTAATGCATTGTGAGATGCCCATTTTGTATGGCGTACCGTGGTTATGCTGTTCATCATATACGACATTCATTATGCTTTCAATCATAACTCAATGTCAAGCATTATTCATGGCTGCATAATATATGTCATTGTCTGGGTTTTTAAAGGTAAATACTACGGAGCTTCTCAGAAACGGTAACAGTGTAGTTCTAAAAAGATTAATATACCCTGGCGAACGTCTCGAACGTACATGTCTCACACAGTACAAATATGATATCATGTAGCAAAGGGATTCAAAAGTACTTTAATTGTGTCCAGATTGACGACTTGGCTGTCTGGAGGCTACAGTCTTATGGTTTATAGACGGGTGTTGTGTGTGTATTCTGGTTCCTTATGAATCGGATGAGGTGACTGATTATGCACTATTGCGCTCAATAAACATGGTTTAATTTTACTTAACAGCTAAAGCAGTTATTCCAGACCAAATATGCTGTGACACCCTATTATAATTTTAAGCATACTTTTGGTGCATAGTCCATTATAACAATCATTGTCGTTTTTGTCATTGTTCAACCGCTTTGAAATCATACGTTAATGTCATCTCTTTTAGCGAAACTCATAGAAGTAACTCATAGCTCAAACGTTTTGCTACCAACAAATATCTAGCATTATTGAAAGTCCCAATTTATCATTGCAATTGCGCTTATGTGGCGATTTGACCCAGAAAGTCACGATGTTGACACGGTAACAAAAATATGACTTTTAACTCAAGACGCTACATGCTGACGACAATGGTATTGACAGAGTGCATTGTTTGCTACACCGATCAGTAGCGAGCAATAAACTAAGAGGGTTACAAAACAATACATTGCACTTCTATCTTTTCATTTACTTTACCCTTCAAGGGTCGATGTTTGTTTCAAACTGCTGGACTAACTCGGTTGACTGTTTCCTCCTCACCTCAGTTAATATTACCCATGGGTCAAAGCAAGTGCGCCATTAGTGGAAGTCATTTCATTGCAATGGGTATATATAGGGCTACAAGTAGCCTGTATTGAACTGCTACTGATGGTTACTTGTGTGATGTCCTTCTTTGAGAGGCTGTGATTCATTGTAAACATTCTATACTGATAATATTTTGGAAATTTATTTCGTAACGAGAAACCATCCATTTAACAATTCATGCAGCGTGGAAAGCCACAAAAATAAACATTATACAATCTATTATAAACATCAACTGAAACCCTATGCTTCAATAGCGCCGGCAATATTATAGATTCCAGAGAGTGCCTTTCGTGATTTATGCCAAACAAATCTTTTGTCTGGCAAAATTGTGTGAACAGTTTTAGCGATCGCAATTAATGCTCAAAACAACGCCTAAGCCGTTATTTAGGTGTGTTGTGTTGGATGCAGTAGACATTATGGGATATGCAAACATGACATGAAACGAGTGCAGTAGCTCCTGCGCCACTATAAAAGCGAAACAATCGTAAATATACTCCATGAGACATTCCATAGGATTTGCGAAAAAATAACTATAAAACTAAACTGCAGATGTATAGTTCAGGGCAATAAAAACATACCAAATATAAACACGGGAAACGTGGTGTTCTTGCCATGACCGTGACTTATTATTATTTTTCAATGCTGTCTCTCGGTTAAAGTACGGTATTTCTTAATAATTACTGGCAACTTTACTCCGCCGCCGACAAATAGTTTGAATCGATCACTTAACACAGACCGCCTTCTGAACATAATCATAATGTAGGCGTTATTATTCACGTGATTACGTACCTACAACCTCGTTGATATTGGTTTAATACTCGTTGCTACAATTAAACACTTTAAACCGTGCGTTGCGTAAAAACTGTATTTAACACATACCCAAGACACATGTCCATTGGATAAATTAGAGCTACATCACTTGTATAAAGCGAATATATTGCAGCTTGCTATTGTATACATTGATTGATGCAGGTATTGGGGTGATGTAGTTACAGATATACCGATAACCAGAGCCATTACATTGGTGGATTGGTAGCATCCTAAAAATGGCTAACATACTTCGAATATGATGCCATAGTACAAAACGTCATTTTATTGAACTTATAACATCATATCTATCATTATTTAAAATAACTACTTATGTCTAGTTGGGATTTATTGCCACAATATGAACATTCATGTGGCTGATACCTTTAAGGATGAGATTTTATCAATAAAAACAGATCTGTATATGCAATACATATGCATTGATATATCCCCAAATGTGCATGCATAGGACAATTGAGCCTAGATAGTCGACTGTTGATGTCCAAACGAGAAATGGTCAATTTATATTAGCTGCACTTAAATTAGAACATGTACTAATATCAAGCATGCAGGGGCACGTACAGCGATAGTATGTGATGAAATGATGTCAAGTATTAATGAAAAGAGTCGGATGTATTCAGGTACAATAAACCGACAACATAAAAAGGTTTTAGATGTGTACAACATCAGCGTCTTTGTATGTGGTAAACTGCCGGGAAATCAATGAAAATGCTCTTTAACCGTGACACCGAAAAATCAAATATGGCATTATGTTTACATGAGCCTCAACTCAAATATATCCATTCACAACATTCAACGATATAATCATTTGCATTTACGTTCCTTGTGTCTAGCGTTGTATTAAATACGACTGTTTTTACTTCCGCGAAGTTGCATAAGTCAACACACCACACAGATTTGTGTTACGTTTGATAGGTTATCTGGTTTAAAGGCTGTCATCGTTTTTTGCACCAAAACACAATCTTGGCGATGTTTGCACGTGCCATTACCGCGCATTCCGCATCACGAATACTGAGCTCAAAGTGCAAAACGTTTAATTGAATGCTTAATATTTATGTGGCGTTGTTTTGTATCTGGAGTTTCTTGTTCGGTAAAACAGGTTGAGGCTGTAGTCATTAAGGCATATCCGGACTGCGTTCCTTCCCCATGGTCATGGTTCGACGCATTAAGTGTTCATAAGTTGGTGTTTTAACATCTTGCCGTTTGTTGGCGCTGCCATGGGGAATTTACATGACTTTGTCCCGAGATCT
Organism: Urechis unicinctus; assembly: GCA_034190875.2. Lineage (NCBI taxonomy): Eukaryota > Metazoa > Annelida > Polychaeta > Xenopneusta > Urechidae > Urechis > Urechis unicinctus. Next base: position 17,875,910 of record CM067352.1, on the reverse strand, counting down.
CATGAGGGAGTCTTATCGTATAATACAACAGCATCCCAAGAGATATACAACGTTGAGTGCAGTTCAGCTGACGTCTACTCAGTTTACTGAACCATATGTTAGAGAGGTTGAAAATTTGTCACATCTACTGTCAACGATTAAGTTGCCAAACATAATATAAGCTACTAATAGGAGGCCACATTATGGCGACTAAATTTGCAAAATTATGCTTTTTTAAAATAGGAATCTTTTGATTATACTTTAAAATGAAAGGAGTTATTCCAGAACATATATACTATCACACTGTTATAACTTAAAGCACATTTTAGTAGCATTATTAACGTTCAATGTTGCATTAGACTTCGACATTTTATGAAAGATCGTTATTATTACTTTTCGTCGTCATTTGTTTTTTTTACGCGAAATTCAAACCAGTTACTGATACATCAAACATTGTGCTACCAACAGGGCTCATTGAAAGTCATAATTGGTCACTGTTATGGCATTATAGGTGATTTGAATATAAAAGTCACGCTGTTGGCAATAATTTTCTTCAAGCACGAATCTGACAATTCCACCTAGTCCTAGCAATTTTGAGAATGAGTAGGTGACAAGTACAATTGGTTACTTCGACTGCCTCTTTGATTGGAAACAAATAATTTAAATTCAAAATGGATTGGTTATCTTACAACTGACAAGTTGACCCCACATAAAACCTAATTGTAACAATAAATAGATCCGACGTGATTGCAATTAATTGGTGGGCTAATGTTATATAATATTATTATTGGTAGTTAAAGGTTTCAAGCCCTAAGCAAATGCCTTCACATAGAACATAGTATTCAACAATAAGTTTGACAAGGATAAAATTTCAAATAATTGACATCTGACTATTCACCATGAGATGGCAGATCTCTTTACCCGCGATTTTTTCTTGTTGTCCTGTGGGATAACGAAGCCCCACTGATATATCTATTGCACTTAACATTGACTTCAGCTGCTCTCATTAATTAATTCAGGAGTAAATACTACGACCGTTTATTTCAATCATTGTGCAGCTGCGATTACACGTTAACCTCCGACCTGATACAATCAATGACAATCACTGCTGAGAGATAAATGAGCGTACAGAGATTTGACAAAAAGATAAACACTAGTGAGATGGTTCAAAAGCGGATGTACATGTCTCTATATCGGTCAAATTAACAGGAGTTGTTTGTAATATAATGCAAATAATTGTGAGATTTGTGTGCATGGTTAGATAAAGGTTAAGTATCAATAAAATCACTAAACTGAGCAATAAAGGAAACACATTATTTAATTTTTCAAATCTTTCACATATTGGCAATTTTCGCTGAGACAGCTGAGCTGTGTATCAGGAGATTGCCTCCAGTGATTTATGCCTAACAAATATTTTGTCGGCTCAATTGTGTAAACAGATCTGCCGGTCACAATAATAGCAAAAGCGCTACACCTGAGGTCATGCACACATCTTGCACTGAAGTCTTTATGTATAAACATCCACTATACCCCTGGCTTCATCAGTTTTCCATATTTAACTAGACAATGTGCTTATTATGCCAACGTAACACGAATAAACTACAATACGAAATGATGCCGTTAAGAAATAGAATTACTGAACGCATTACAAGAAAAACATCATTAACTTGAAAGCAACCCATCATTAGTACTGCACCAAAGTTTTGGGATACACAACAAGCCACCAATACGACTTATTCATTAATTAATATGTAGAATATTCAAAAAGAATGGTAATATTGGGGTTTTACGTCACCTTTAACACATCGATTATTACGCATTCTGCATCGGGCGTACTCATCACAAAGTACAAAAGGCAAATTTATATGGCAGTTTTCTCCACCTGGTTAAAATAGGGAACCGTAGGTTGAAATTGTGTCTGTTTGATACTATTGTCACATGTTTGGATTTTCACTGATCACCGTCTTGACGTGAATGTCTACGATTTCAGGTTTTACACCCCCTTTTCAATATTTGCGACGTCATTGTTTGGCGCAACTAAGGAACATTTTCTCATCAGATTTGGCATTGAGGGGACCTATTTCATGAAGGAATTATCGTACACCAGAGCAGCATAATGTGTGTAGCAGATAAGCTGGTATCTTCTTCTTTATTCACTATCTGTCACACCAGCAGCTATGCTAAAAACAGATTTTCCAAAACAAATTTATGTGGATATATGTTACAAGTAACTCACTTTGGCACGGCTTTCATCCGAGGCTGACTGGAGAACACCAGTATGGGTAGTCAAAATGGACTGTGTAGCTATCTTTATTGATCAAATATTTGATGGCGCTTGCTTATCTAAATTTACAGTGAACGGAAATAATGATTCAGCAATGCAATATCATTTATATCATTCAAGTCATGCTTAGTTGGTTCCTTGTTAAATGTATACAATTGCATGGCACAAGGGAGTGAACATACGTTCACTGCACCAAAAAGGTTTCGACAATATTGATGATTAATTATGGAACGAAATGGAAAATGCAAAGAGCATAGCTAAAACAAAATGATAAATTAAGTATATCTATGTGCTTGATATTGATGTTAGTGGATGTACCAAAATGCAGAACCGCCATGTTCTAATCGAGTAACTTAAGTGACACGATTTGCTCGTACAAATATACGATATTTTCAGCTTCAACATTTCGAATGTATCACGTATTGTTAGTTCCCCGGTATGAGATTGGCTAATGATCATCACTCATCTATGGGCTACATTCTGTAGATAATCCTGACCACGGTATGATCATATAGAATAGGCCGAAATTTAGTGCACATTTTTGTAGAATATGTAGATATAAATATATAAATAGGTATATAAATAGCAATGCATTATAGCACTTGACATCTGAACTTTATCCCAAGGGCATAACTAATTGCAGTTTGTAGAATGTTTGCTACATGTATGTCAGTAACAATAAAAAGATGTTGATATTTTAAGATTATGGCTGGCCAGATGCTAAAAACATCGTTAAATATTTTGTTATAAAATATTAAAAATTGAATAACAAATATAATGCCTATGACTAACAAGCATTGTTTCAAAAATATTGACCTGTTATCGTGGACATACTGTAACACAATCCGTGCTTATGCAACTTTGGGTTTTCATATCATAATGAGAAACATTCCATTTAGGTATTTATGCACACATTAAAGGAATATTAGATTCAAGGAGATTGGCTCAAGTGATTAATTCCTAACAAACCTTTGGAAGGCTTAATTGTGTAAGCTGTTTTTAGCTTAGCAATGAATACAATAGCGCTAAACCTCGGGACATTTACGCGTCTAAACAAAAACTTATGGTGTTGTTTTTGTTTCTAGTGTTAGCAAAATGCTGTAAACACTGTTGGAAATGGCATTATAACGGATGGGGCGATGTTCAACGCACCATATCAAAAGCAAATGCTATCTTGAACTTTCATCTTGTAACAAGCAATAATGAATTTACATGGTGACTATTATGCTGACAATCTCACAAAAGTTGGAAAAGTATAACATATACTCACAGAAATATGGTGCTTGTAGTGGAGTAGCATGTTAGGAAGCTGGCAAGTGTTGAAGGCAGCCTCTGGTTCAAAAACATGTTGTTGCTGACAAATCCTTTGGCAAATCTTTCTTCTAGCAGAAAAGGCATTTAGTTACAACAAACATATCGCATCCAGGCCTATCTATGCCATCTCGCTCCCCGGATAACAGCTACGGCACCACTTACTGTTGATATCCTTCTATGATTTCATAATATGGTTGTAATACTATATCTGCACCAACACTGATGTTGAACGCGTCGAAACAATGATTGCAGTACTATATCTACACTGATATTAATCTTGTACTCGACGTAACAGTAAAACATATCAAACGGCGGGGTACACATGTCCAATCGACAGATGACCTGAGCATGTATCAACTGCAATAATTAGAACTAAATTATATCAAAAATCGAATTTGAAGTTAGATGCTGCGTAATGGGACGTGTAATTATAGAGTGTGAGATAAGGTGCAGCTATCGAGAGATGGATGACTGCTGTCTTTCGAGTTACTCACAGGCGTCGAATGCGGTGCATAAGTACAAATTCATCTGCTATTGATTTTTTGCAAGTTCCACGAAAGATAACTCAATCATTACAAATCAAATTGCTGTATACATATTTCGATATTATATTCGAGACACGTCGCAGACGGTCTTGGTGCGCAACGATTTTATTCTTTTCCATCTATAATTAGGGGAACCCATAAAAACATACCCAAGTGGGGCATAAGGGAAATACCAAATATTGCAGCGGCCGTATTGAATATAATGTAAAGAATTCGTGCGAGATGCAGATGTAAATACAGATTTGAATGCACAATTCTTGAATGCCCTCAATGATGGATTTGAAAAGCAGATAATCATCTTGTAATAAGTAAAATAGTCCCACATCTTGGAGAAGTAACAGCAGCTTAATGCCGATAAGGTAGTTAATTGCACTCGATTAAGTAGCGATGTGCCATTAAGATGATGTGAGATAGCAATATATCTTTTGATAGCCGTTGATAGCACATTGTGCAACGCATATGGTCGTTTGTTAGTAGGCATAAAGGTACAAAGCGGCAGTCATGATATATTACGCAGATACAGGGGCCAAGGTCGCATTGTGACAATATCTTATGGTGTTATGAGAAGCATTCTACTGCGATAATAATGGGAAATAACATTGGGCTATCAGTTTGGAATAACTACTGCAAGGATCAAAATTACTCTCGAATATCACTAAATATAGTTTTAGCTATCTCGGACTCTACGGGGTTTAAAAGGTAAGATCAAAGCAGTGACACGAGTGATGAACTCAGAAAATAGCATATATGTTGATGAGAGACATAGAGGCATAGGGCCCACCTGGTAATACCGAGTCAATTATTGATATGTTTTTACAAATGAAGGGATAATTAGCATTGGCTAGATCGGTCAACTTTCGTATAAAGCACACAAACGTGTCACATTTGGATAAATGCTACAGTATCATATACAACAAATGACCATAATCAGATTATACTCCACTTGTTTACACCTCCCTGGTATTCATTCACGTCAACGCGATAATCCTTTCCCCAATTCTGTCAACAAATACTGGACTAAAATGGTATCTGCATTATAGTTTGCACTTGTTATTGCCGTAGCTTGGTCTAAATTGACGACAAGAAAATCTTGAGGCTGCTTCTTTATGGTTTCTTGGGGAGCCTCGTTGCCAAAGTTTTCCCATACACAGCAAAACAACCATGTGTGGTGTTAGTTTTTCCCACCTCCATTAAGTGAGATTTGGGCCATTCTCTATCCTGGGTTGTGGATTGATTTGGTACCCGCTATCTCTTTTGTCGTTCGGTCATACAGATATCTTTTTTCCATGCCTCAATGGTGATCTACAATTTGTCATTTATGCATTAGCAGTAAGCTTAAATTGCAAGTGCACCAAATGGATAGCATTGATTTTATGTTGCATTGTTTTCCAACTGGTATGAAAACGGGAAATGAAGCACCTTTTAAATCTCGGCAAAATTGATTGACGATATATCAAAATTAAATTAGATAAAACTGATAACTATATCACTGTCCTCGTCGACATAAAATATGCTTACGTCATGCCATTATTCAAAACGGGCAATCGGCAATAGTGAGCAAAACTTGATTTGCTGAATATATATAGATGTATAAGAGTCGATTGATTGAAATAACGTAAACATAATGCATGGTACATATAGTTTATATAATGGCACCCGCCATGTATCAATCGAATAATTGAAGTAAAATACTTGAAAATGCATAATTTCTTGTTGAATCGCACATCGACTATTATCCCTTATGTGGTGGACTGCAAATTACTTTCTAACAGCTATCGTTGTGAAATTTAGGTTAATTACCTCCTTACATTGGCAGAAGGTCCTATTAAAGGGACCGCCAATCAAAAAACCAGAAGACCTAGCTGCTCATTAGACATAAGAAGCTACGCACAATATCTCCCACTCGTGGTTATCCAGTGTATCAGCGGCAATGATACCGGGCGTAATAAAGACCACATTAAACATGACATGTTCATCCCTGGTAATTTTTCGGACCATTCATCGCCTCTCTCTGGGCAGTAGAATATCACTCTGAATATGGTGCACGTAATTCTGTATTCACGTTGGGTGAGAAATCCGTAATCGATTGGCAACACAATTCCGAAATAGCCACCACAGAGACTTGTCAGTAATAGCCTAGAAAGTGTCGTCGTGGGGTTAGTTTGTTTATGAGACCTATAACTTGCAATAATAATTCAGACAATGAAAGGTTGAGCTCCATACAATATAAATTAACTGAATGTAGAGCAACATTTGAAACAAATAGTACACTTAGAAACATACATATATTTATGGCATAGATGTTACCAAGAAAATAACCATTGATTGTACTCAGCCTACAAGTCTTTGCAAGATGACACATTATGAATATCAGTTCAACTGAAAACAATCTATCTGCATTGCCTTTCTATCCATCACCGTCGTGCTATCACCTCATTGTTGAAAGTGACGTTAAACACCAATATAACATTACTTTGTATTGACCTGTTTTGCTATTAGATGCTGGAGGAAATGCAGGTTATCCACTGTAATAGATGTGGCGATCCCAAATGCAATAAGCATAATACAAAACGTTAAATGTTCTTTCTTGCCACCATAATCACCCACAAATCATTTCCGTGCCATAGAATATCGCGTTTATGCCTAACACGGTGCCTGAAATTTTGCATTCACCTTGGGAAAGAAATCAGTGAATTAGTGGCAAAATGAAATTAGAGACAACGAGAACAAAGGCTTGTCGGTAATGATTTAGAATTTTCTTAGTTTGTTGATGGGACATTTAACCCATAATGCTGACAGATTAAACCATATAGGAGAGCTGGTAGCAATGAAGATGAACGGAATACAGATAACCATTCTTTGGTAATTTCATGTACCAACTCGATGCCTTATTACCGGATATGGGAACCTATTTTATGCGTTTAGTACATCACGCTATGTTCTATTGAGTGTTTGAGGGTTAGGGTTTGGATTTGAATACAATTAAACCGCATTTTCAAGCTATTAATATACTACAAGTCCGGTCAATAAATGTTGTCTTCTGTACCGTTGAAATATAGTGTCCATAAATAAGGACAGGTTTATCAAGCGTTTAATATCAACCACTCAGGCAATGATAAGATCACATATCTATCAATCTGGATATTGAGGCAAAGTTGAGCTATAAGCTGTTTGGTGGAGCTTAATTGCTCTATACTACTTCTAGTGGGAAAGCAAAGTTGGTAGTGGTCAAATGGATTTTTATAGCCATGAATGTAGAACCGGCTAGAGTTCAAGCAAGAATAAAAGCCCGTTTGATTTATTTCGGCATTATCTGGCAGCTTTGTCTATAGTTTTTCTTTCATTTGCTAACTGGCTGTCATTTATTCGCAATGCACAATCACATTTTTATACAGGATTGCACATGGCTCAAAACAACAGCAATTTAAAAACAGATACTTTCTATGCCTACCACCATCAGCCGATTTGGTTATTATATACGTCAGGATCGTTAAGCTATGTGCTTTTAAGATGATGTAAGATTGGGTCCTATTACTGGGTGTAATGATTATCATTTGCATCGCATTTTGGCCTGGAATATATCATGGTCGTACGTAAATTAAATTTGTAACTACCTTGCTTATGATCTGCATATTTGCAATTGCCCGTTGGTATTTTTGAGCTTAAATGATTTGCGGCAAACAGTAGCCAAAAGATTGGCAAATGAGCATTACTGCTTCACACGAATGGTTTATTACACCAACGTTCTTGATCCTCATCGTTTTATTTTATGGGATTACAGTCATCATCGTCGGCTGGATGACCGAATAATTCACACCACACAGAACGTCAATGGGCAGGTAATTAAACATAGGAACAGATGTTGTTGTGTGCTGTAGGGGGAGGATAAAACATCGTGCATATTCACTTTACGTAAGGTAAAGATCTGCCATGTTTTGTCGAGATAATCAAACTAGAAATACCAGGATACAAAGTATACCGAGGTAAATCACGTTATCGTATGCCTTAAAGTTATGGGATATGCTTTCAAACGTTGACAGACAGGGCGTTTATATGAGGCGTTGATGAATTAGATCGATGAAATAATGAATCATTGATTATGCTTTACATCACTAAAATTGTCAATAACTGAAGTTTCATGTTGCGACTTATTCAGATGCGATGTTTAATATCCAGGATTAAATATCATATAAGACGAAAAAAACATTCCTCTCTGCTGAGAAATAGTAAAGTAAGAATATATATCAAATTCATAAAGTATATCATGTATTGAACAGTTAATGCATTTGGTCAACCAAGAAGAGTAAAATTTCGAGCATATACCTTTTTTGATAAATTATCAATCGTAATGACACGAATGTTGGGCTACTTATTATGAATATGAAAACGAGAAATTTGGAAAAAAAGAGCTGAAACCTTGCAATCACATACGATATTTCTATCGTATAATAGCACCATTCTAACGATATTTATGACGCTCCAAATGTTTCGTATGAAACCGAATCGTTCAAACGTTATTGGGACGAATCATAGTTATGACGATATGTTTATTCGCTTCATTTTGAGTGCCATTAGAAAGTTTCTAGTCATTTTCCATTATCCCCATAAATGGCAATCCCTCCAACAAAACCTATCGACAATCATGTCACTGTCGTCTTAATAAAAAATACTTCCATATTGATCAAAAGCTATGCCGCCGACAACACCGACAACCCCCATACTTCAGCGAATGCTCTGTTTTGTAACTCATACTCTATAAATTGATACATTTGGTGTTTGTAGTGTGGTATATAATTCCTAATATAAGCACTAACTGAGGCGTATATTAATGTATCTAGAGCAAAGGACCTTATTGCAATGCTTAATATATATGTTGTTTGTTACCTACCATTTCATTTCACCTCATCGTTATCCACACACTAAACGCCAACTGTATTGTCATCTCTCTATCTCGGTCTGCAAACATGACATAACATGATGACTGCATGATGGCTTGCTGTCTACTATGGCTGTAAGCGCAGTTACATACCACGCTTAATGTCAAAGTGCCTAACCATCCGTCGCGACGTATACTTAATCAATTAGCCCCAGTTCATACATCATTAACATAGTTCCAATTACCACTGGTTATCGAGAAGCATCAACCGTATTTTTAAGAGAATAAAACATCAAGCGCAAATTTAATGAATAACATTATACCCATGTTATTACCATGTAAACCACGGGATATCGTATTATGAGTGGCACCATTGTTACTCCGGGGTTTTGAAATATACTGTCAACCAATTAAACTTATTGCTTTAAAAGTAGTTGCTTCCTTTGGCTTTTGTGTCTATATCCGTGTTGACATCTTGAAGTCTGAGTCCCAACGCAAAAGTAATAAGTTACTAGATCAGGCTACATTAAGGTGAAACACCAGTAAGAATTCAGGATTTTGAAGGGCCTACAATTACATAATTCGATCCTATTGATATGAAAATACTACGTAGCACATTAGGTTGTTGACGTAGGTTTGAGGAACTTTTACGTAAGTAAGAGCATGATAATCGATGGACGGAAACAGTGATCCCGACGTGGGTAGAGTTTATTTCATACTGTATGAAGGCAAAATATTATTTTTTTACAGGTTGTCAGACCGGACATTCGTGATTCGTTGATCGTCACATGTGAATTAGCGAGCTACCTAGATTAGTATATTACACAGCACATAAGCTATGGGATGTATCGGATATATATTTGTTACACCTAATGAAAAAAATTGGGAAGGTAAAATAACGTTCTGCAAAATCCAAGTCATTAGTATATAATAAATTGTTCAGCCTTAGGAAGGAAATGCTTATGCGAATATCGAGATTAAGTGTGCATTCGCTGACCAAAGAACTTTCTTATCCAACCAGTAAGCGTTGTCGTCATACTGGATAACAGAAGAACGTTGGTCAGTGCTTTCATTAGTGCGACCAGTCAACGACCACAGGACGAGTCTATCACACTAATTCCGAAGCAATTAAAATTCATGATACGCGTTTTTTTGCATGGGAAATTCATCCTCTCAAGCAGTCGTTAACGCTACAGAGGGCATTCAAGTCAAAGTCATATATATATATATATAATATATATATAGATATATTATATATAGAGAGATATAGATATATATATCTCTAGATATAGAGTATATATATATAGATAGATATATATATATATATATATATATATGTATATATAAGCTGTGGTGACATGCGCGACATATATGAGCCCTCTGTCTTTAGAAAATAATTACATTTCACCCGGTTAAATTTGCACCTCAAACGTCTTAACCAGCATTTAATCTCCATGATTTTAGTCAGAAGTGTTTTAGCATTTTTCAACATGTACCCGTATTAAACATACCTCGTGAGCCGTAACATAGAGATCGTTGTACTACCTATCTTAGTCGGCTCACGATTCATGCTGTATAAAAATCCAACCAGATGCTAATATATCGCAAACGCGTTGTCCTGACTATGCTAGATAATTTGGCCTTTGAGGCACCTACTTACCCATTGTACAGCATGATTATGACGCATGACAAAGGGCTGGCTGGCCTGATATTGTGACGGACACCTAGATGAACATCACAGTCAGTATCCCTTCCCCCTCAGTCATATTCCCTTCAATTAGGACTACAATGTTTTCAAAACCTTTATGTGGTTCTTTTGTCTGCACTGGCAGGCAGCGACTCACTTGCAACTGCATTGATGCGTTCATTTTGCAAGACATAACCAAATTACAAATATGCAATGTTGGCAATTATCCTATGAATTTGATTATAAATGCACACAATTGGCCTTAATGGTGATTTTTTTTGTTTTGAAAATGTATGCTCAAATATTCAATAATGTATTCGACGTATTATGCTACATGATCGATTGCCATGTACTGCTTGTATGTTAAACCCGCATGTTTCACATAAACGTAAAGACGAAGCCAAAACATAAAGACAAGTGCAATTCTGAACTCTAATGCCTAGACAGAAAACTGCAATCATGGGCTTCCTAAAAGTCCCATTCTAGTATCTGGTCTTTGTTTGCTTAATCCATGCTTACATTAGCTGCACTTGGAATCGACGACATACATAAGAGTCTAATGTGCATGGAAACAATGTCTCTTGCTCGGTGGGTGTTGACTGTCTCAATAGCAGTGCATGGCTAAAAAAAAGTACGATCTCGAAAGTAATGGGCGTGGTTTGGCAACGCCCATAATTCTTTATGAGAGAATATGTCTCACTTGCAAGGGAAGAGAAGTAAGGGAAGTTGTTTCAAATGTTCTACTGCGCATAAGGTCATGGCTTTGACTGTGTTAGTGGATTAGCGGCACGCAGTGTATTATAGACAACAAACCAACGGGGCATGTTGATATTTACCGTTATTGTATATTACTTCTACCGCTTTCGATAACTCTCGATATATATAAATTTATATATATATATATATATATATATATATATATATATATATATATATATATATATATATATATATATATATATATATATATATATATATATATATATATATATATATATATATATATATATATATATATATATATATTGCCTTCTTTAATTTTGTGACGGATTGTTATTGCGAATATTTCGATATCATGCGAGATCTGAAAGCTATGTTCCAACTTGCTGGATGCAAACCCTTAATATGCTAGAAGCAGATTGTGTTATCATCCTTTAGGCGCGCCCCTGCCAAATACAACTATACCAAATATAATGTGCAATGCACGCGTAACTCTTAGACGCTTGGTAGATTTGCCATCAATATACAACCAATCTGTAATCTTTTCGTCTTAACATAATGGATCATTGTTGTTATCTGACGTAAATGTGTAGTAACATGTATCATTCATTACTTAGTTAATATTGTGTTATATTAGGGCCTAACTGCTATTTAATGGCAACTCAAGAATCGCTTGGATAATATACTTCATGGTCATAACATCTGTTAATTATGCGGTGTCCTAGCAGTGAGTTACTTTCCATGTTGCTGTAAGGATTGATTTGCTGCATACAGGCGGGCATGACATTGGGTCACCAAAGAACAGGTAGAATGATACAAAAGGTCAGAGATTGTGGTACATCATTTGCGTCAGTTCACCACTATGTGTGTATCCTTGAATACAATCACTTAGAATCTGATTTTTACCTCTCTCGAACTATCGTGTTTGGTATTTGTTGGGAAATTGACATGTCCCCTTTCTTCTTAATTGACACACCAATGTTCTCTCGGAGATCCTATGAGAAGTCACAATCAGGGTAATCAGACATAACGGGTTTCATTACCATGGATTATGCCCGGCAGCTAAGTACATCATGCGGTTGTACCCGTAATGTATAGAGCAAGCACTGATATAATAAGGGTCCGTTACTTATTAAACATCACTATGTCTTCGTGACATGTACCACTATTGCAATATGTTGTATTATATCGCCAAGAGATCGCGATATGTCTGTATTTGTTTGGCTTTAACATAGAACTCATGCCCTGATTTGAGCAACCATTCCGACTCTATATGGTTGATTTTACATTACATATATACTATTTATACTAATGCTAAAATTAAACATTAATATGTTTTGATATGTGTATCTGTGTTTCAACAACATAGGTGCCTTATCATGAGTTGAATCGACTAAAAATGATTATTGATTATCAAAAAGCTATGAATATTGCTCTATATGATGAAAGATTGTAAGCTTTAATAGTTCGTACTATTTAATAACTTTGAACTCTCCTGCTGATAATTTGTCGATCAAGAATTTATTCACCGAACCATTGAACAACATATCCAATTGATTTGTGATAGCTGTTAATACAGCTTTTACAAGTAAAATGCATGTTGTATGCATTTATCTGTAATAGTTCATGTAAACAATCTATAGAGCCCTCAATATACGTTGTGTACAGACGACAACAGGCCAGTGGCGATGGCGTGTTGACTATTAAATTAACTTTGAAGGTGATGTGTTGCATCATAAAAATATGTTTGGACAGGTGCAACAGCATAATTGTTAATTGTAACAGACATTCAAACTGATAACGAGGTTATACTTTTTTACCTATTTAGGGACTCGTTCGAATGCTTGATTACACGTGTAATAATGATTCAATAATCCACTATCGCTGCACTACTGAATCATAATGGTTATATATTTAGCGTTAACCATAAATCTTCATAACAAATATGATGATTGAGCTGATGGGCAGGTGCTTAGCTAGCCTTTACAATGCTAAGATGAAAGCTAACAATTATTATTTCAATCAGACCAGTGGAAGACCACTTATTCAAACTAATGTTTCGAAGGCGTATGACCTGACTGAGGAACGCACGCGTTTAGTCCAGAAAGGCCAACAAAGCACATCATATTGTCTAGGAGGACAATTATTCAAGAATACCTCGTTCATGCTGAATACACAAACACCTATTCCATAATTTAGTAGTAGGGTAAGGCACATATTAATCACTCGACATTCAAAGCGTGTCACACAAATTGCATTCTTCTATATTAACGGGGCTGACAAAAATGTCTTTGATACGAATCGGCGTGAATGACATTTGCTTGATTATTTTCATTGCTATAATCGTTTGCAGACATGCAGCACAATTAATCACAAAACAAATTGCTTATTTCATAATTAATCAAATCCAACAAAGCACAGGGGTTTTATGTGGCAACCACCAACCTAGTAATAATGAGATAGGTTGTAATGTGTGCGCATTGACTCTACACCGGATTGACTGAGATACACTACCAAAACCATAAAATGAATTCATATTATACCCTACAAATCATTGGTGGTAGTAGGAAGGCTTTACGCAGGTATATATCGTGGTTGTCGTTCATGATTTTACACCCGAATGTATTCCATACTTGTTTTTGGCATGCTGGTGGTCTTTCTCTGTGATTCATTGGTCTGTTAACTCGCTGCAGAAGTCTGGAATCAATGGTAGTTTTGTAACAAACCTCTCCCGGTTATCCAGAAACTCGTAGGGATGGACGACTTCTCACAGGAGCCTCTTTGGTTCGTCTGGCTCATACTTAGTAGTTAAAGAAAAGGCTTTGGGGTTGTTTGCCACAACTAGTTTATCAAGTGACGCCAAGAGGAACTAGGCACTATCAATGAAGCCTAACCGTCCTAGGGATAGTGAAATATAATTTTCCATGTTGTTGGGGATGCAGTTGATTTGGCCTTCCACCTTGCTGATGGCCTGCATCAAGACAGTCATAGCCCCGTAGGTTGTGGAAGAAAACTTGTATTGTCGTTTTTTGAGGTTCAACCGCAGCTTTAGTTTGCATGCATTGTGGGCTGGCCCTCTTTATCTTCCTGTTATATGCCAGAGGCTTGCTTTGTACATAGCAGTTACCTGCTGTCCAGTGGGTTGTTCTGCCTGCGGGGTCATACACATAGCAATAGGCTTGGATAGATCTGCTTTGATCTTGCGCTCCTCCTCCTGCTGGCCATGCAAGAATTTATCTGCTGTATCCGGGCTACGATACACTACAGGATCGTTTGTATGGCCATCAAACCTTGCAACTACATCCCCTTAGCAGCAGGCCTCATGTTATGGGTATGGTTCTTAGTTGGGTCAAGTGCAGGGCCTGCAAGTTGGACTGTGAGTGCCTCAAAGTTGGCTAGGAGATTTCCCCCCTCCACTGGCATTTTAACCCTTACTGTTATCTGCCTATTCCATGATATTGTATCTTGTGCGCCTGCCGCAGGTCCTATCGTGGGCATCTGTGTGGACACCGCTTGCAGAAGTACTTGCGCTGCTTGTGTTTACTTTGGTTGTGTAGCAGCCAGTTCTGGATCCATGTATAGAGGAACTTGCCGGCCTTCGAGATTAACGGGGAATTTCATCTGGTTGATTGCGTATATGGAGTACTATCACGCCATTATCCCACGCTAATACATTCAAGGCAAGGTTGTTTTGTGTCTCAACCTATCCAATTTGGGATAACCGCGCAGTGGCATCGATGCCTGTCCAATCTAACATCATTCTTGTCATACTAAGAAATTATTTTGCTGCTGGATTGAAAGCAGATCGAAGAGCCCACCAAAGACAGCTGTCATCCCTGTTCTTCACTTTAATGACATCTTTTTTGTTTTTACGATCTTTTGACAGGTCAATGTATGAGCCACCGCTGAGTGGCTGGTTGCAAGTTTTGTCTAACCAAAGAGTTTTAATTTCCTTGAGCTCTCAGCCCGATCCTCTTTTCGTCCACTTTTCTAACTGTTCTTTTTAGCAAGGTGCGTCCGAACCGCTCTTCCATATACTTAACTTATCCATTAAAGTTTTAGGCGAGGATAAATATTATCCTTGATATTGTAATTAATTAGTTAAAATACCATAAATATGATCAATATAAAACAGCGTGCGTGCATAGGATGTATAATCGCTGCTGAATTGAGTCTATGAAGAGGTACAATGATCTATGTATTTGTGTTGTTGACGTCAGAAAGAAGACCTGAAAGCAAAGGGTGCGCCGTTGCTATGTATTCATGTCAAGCTAGTGCTGTGTGTCTTTAAAAACTGTCGAAAATCAAATGAGATTACACCAATCGACTGGTTGTGCTGCACTTCTATTGAATTATTATGTAAACCGTGTTGCAAAATATATTGCATTTATGTCACAGCCCAGGCAAATTCAATCTATGATAATTAATTCTAAAGCAGTTTCGATAATTCCGCTGTCACTTTATTGTGATTAATTGGTATGAGCAGGAAAACATCCGCATTGATTGATTTCCCTGTGTTAAATGTTGGGTCAAATATACTATATACTCAATGTCAGAAGGCTTGTTTGCAGTTGCCTGAATTAATTCTGTCAATGTTTGACTTTTGATTGGTTGAAAAATTAAAGGTTATGTCTTCAGAAATTATTAATGTTTGGTCCCACTTGCACACAGAAGAGCCTCAGTCATAATAAGAAATAGTAGTTGCCTATATCTCCACTCTATGTATAGTAATATACCCTTTGCACTATTTCGGTCGCCGTGACATGGGAACACCGCTGCAAACTGCATGACATGAAATATATTTTATCATACCAAGTTACTTTGTATGAAGATAATAGCAATCGCACATCATTGATCGCTATTTTGGGCTTATTCATTACATCCCATAGATTCAATGCAGTTGCCCCTGGTAGAGAAATTTTGCATCGGAACTAATATTTATACCAGGATAACGATTTATTCCCCCTCTCCAGGCCGATACATTCCACCTGCTCGACGTTATCCTAATATATGGAAATCACATTACAGGACGCCTATTCTGTCACGGATGATGGATGCTGCGCAATCCGGGTGCGACTGTTCCGTGTTGCATCTCTCGATATAGACGCTGTGTCGATGACAACTGCTAATGGTGGCGTCCCACTAAAAGCACCTATTACTGGAATGCACTATGACAGGAAGCTATACAAAACGATTTAGAGATCATTCCAGCAGCAATAAATACCGCCTAATTGCATTATATTGCAACCCATCCCGATTTGGTTTGCCCGCAGGACCAGGAAAAGGTGTGGCTATGTTGATGACTGGTTGCTTCGTCAATCATAATCGACCAGACGCATGGACGCGTTAGCATGATCAGGTTTTATCTATAGAAATAATTTGGTGTGCTTCGCGTTGTCGTTTTGGTTTCAAAATATTATATGAGTTAAAACCACTACTCCATAACCTAACAGTTGTCTAATCACACACATTGATGTTATCGGGTCAGGTTGAATTTAAGGACCATGACTTTTAACCTTGGAACCTTACAAAGTCTTAAAACCTGACTAATGGCGTTAAAGACAGATGGTATGAAAAATATTTTGTTCGTTTCATAATTACCAATACGTGATCGATTATTTAATAAAAATCGTCTACAAATAGAGAGATAGGTTGATCACACAATTAATATTAGAACGAGGTATGTTGATGGTTTTTGTTTGGATAGTTCGTTTCAAAATGGCTTCGTATCCCAACCATAATGTAGCTCTTTGACTAAACCACTGTTTGAGATTATGAGAATCATGCGATAGTTATAAAAATATCCATTAGTCAATCAATTTAAAATAACAGTAAGATCTTGGGCACACTTGTCAGCTCGGTATCTTTATATTTGCTCGAGAAGCGACCAGTATGCTCCGGAAAGCAAAACATCCATCCGTCAAAAATATTCGTCCTTAGTGTTCCTATGGAGCCGATCATTTATCGTTCCCATACAACTCCGTTAACAACCTATATAGAGAAGCTAAATATAGTTCAAAAGAGTTGCATACTAAGGACGTCTATCAATGTCTAACTGGTGTATCAGCTGACTTCGGACACTGCAGACAAGTGAGTGAATTCATCAGTTATTCAAAGCTTGGGATTTACCGTTATTCTAGTAGACATGAACGCTGTCAACGATCTGTTCAGCGACGAGACTACTGCTTTTTGGCAAAATCATTTTAGAACTGACTATTTATAGCTGGCCATCGAGTCTTGCTTTGCCTCTACATTACCCTGCGCTTTGGTTTTTTACACATGCCTTGCACTCAGTTCATCGCAGACAATGATACAAATTGTGTATCATATTTCTTCGTCACATATCCATAATGACACTAAACCGTGATGGAGTTGCAATGAACATATAAATCGTGCAGCGAGTTGTATTTTTTTTATGATAACATCTATCACATTAGTGTTACAGGTAAACGTACCAATGGTGATTGCACAGTTTGATATATTATTGTAATATGGACAACACATGAGATTTGATACACTGTCGTATCACCATATTGGTAAGTGTAAAACGTTTCGTACTGAGCGAAATGTTACATCAATAAATGATTTCCTTTAGCTGGTTACAAGCACTTTGTATGATGGTGCGTTTATCAACTGCACATGCTTAAAAGATTATCGAATTGAAGAGAACGCGGGTATAGCCATCATGTTGAGACCATTATTGGTTTCTGGATTATTGAAATATACCTAATTCACTGCTAATTATTTTGTTCTGACGACAGATAGTTAAGCAATATTTCAGAAATCAGTAACGACATCTAAGAGAATAATTCGTCATATACAAGCGTTTAAAAGTGATATACAGCAGTGCCATAACCAAACCATAAGTTTGCTCGTCCAAGTAATCTGAAAATGTCAAGGGATACAATTACTGAGACATGGTGTAGATAGAGTTGTCTTGGGAGACGGTGAACCGTATGCTGAAATTGCTGAGCTGGGCAGTGTTTCATTCCCTGTCATAACGACATATTATCACTCCCTAGATCTTGAAACCTCAGATAATCAAAAATCTCCCATCAAAGCCTGCTCTCAGCAAGCATAGATAAATCCTACCAGGAATAAAATTGCTACCCAAAATGTACACTGACCCAGTTGAAGTCAATCTGGATCAAGCCTCGACCAAATAGTAATTGCATTAATTATATTATCGAAGGCAAAATGATATTGAATAATTTTTTTAATAAAACATATGCGGAACTTTCGTTTTATGTAATTATAATTCATTACAATTTTTAATGACAAATGTTTATTTTGATCGCAATTATTCACTACATTCAAGCTTAAATCAGAGCATCGTTTTTGTGGGAGGTTAGTTAATATATGTACTTTATTCTAGCAGCCGGGACCCAGGTTTGACTCTTTGGATCCTTCAAGGTCCAGCGTCTTGAATCAATTTTACCGTATCATTACAAATATACCTACCTTACCTATTTCGAATATTCTCGCGAATGTTGAAAAGTGTTTGCACTGAGATTATTGTTATTTAGGATATCTTGTGTTATTTATAATTACGAGTGCAATACAATGGTTGTCTTATTTATCAAATAAATTTGTATTATGTATAATTCTTGTAACGCTTAGTGATATAAATAGGCTACATAAGCTGCTAAAATGTTAAGCTCGCGAGAATCAGGCGCATGCGATATGAAATCTCTTCCTATTTGAGAACCAGCAGCATTGAATGAAGCAGCCATGTTCCATACTGCGTCGGCAGATAACATTTTGTGTGAACATTTTGTTTGAGCGTCTCAAGTCTTGCGCTCCTCTTCCTGCAAGCCATGCAAGAATTTATCGGCTGTATCCGGGCTACGATACACTACAGAATCGTTTGTATGGCCATCAAACCTTGCAACTACATGCCCGTAGCAGCAGGCCTCATGTTGCTCCGTTTTCAGGGTATGGCTCTTAGTTGGGTCAAGTGCAGGGCTTGCAAGTTTGACTGTGAGTGCCTCAAAGTTGGCTAGGAGATTTCCCCCTCCACTGGCATTTTAACCCTTACTGTTATCTGCCTATTCCATAAAATTGTACCTTGTGCGCCTGCCGCAGGTCCTATCGTGGGCATCTGTGTGGACACCGCTCGCAGAAGTACTTGCGCTGATGTGTTTACTTTGGCTGTGTAGCAGCCAGTTCTGGGTCCATGTATAGAGAAACTTGCCGACCTTCGAGATTAACGGAAAATTTCATCTGGTTGATTGCGTATATGGAGTACTATCACGCCATTATCCCACGCAAATACATTCACGGCAAGGTTGTTTTGTTTCTCAACCTATCCAATTTGGGATAACCGCGCAGTGGCATCGATGCCTGTCCAATCTAACATCATTCTTGTCATACTAAGAAATTATTTTGCTGCTGGATTGAAAGCAGATCGAAGAACCCACCAAAGACAGCTGTCATCCCTGTTCTTCACTTTAATGACATCTTTTTTGTTTTTACGATCTTTTGACAGGTCAATGTATGAGCCACCGCTGAGTGGCTGGTTGCAAGTTTTGTCTAACCAAAGAGTTTTAATTTCCTTGAGCTCTCAGCCCGATCCTCTTTTCGTCCACTTTTCTAACTGTTCTTTTTAGCAAGGTGCGTCCGAACCGCTCTTCTATATACTTCTTAACTTATCCATTAAAGTTTTAAGCGAGGATAAATATTATCCTCGATTACGTAATTAATTAGTTAAAATACCATAAATATGATCAATATAAAACAGCGAGCGTGCATAGGATGTATAATCGCTGCTGAATTGAGTCTATGAAGAGGTACAATGATCTATGTATTCGTGTTGTTGACGTCAGAAAGAAGACCTGAAAGCAAAGGGTGCGCCGTTGCTATGTATTCATGTCAAGCTAGTGCTGTGTGTCTTTAAAAACTGTCGAAAATCAAATGAGATTACACCAATCGACTGGTTGTGCTGCACTTCTATTGAATTATTATGTAAACCGTGTTGCAAAATATATTGCATTTATGTCACAGCCCAGGCAAATTCAATCTATGATAACTAATTGTAAAGCAGTTTCGATAATTCCGCTGTCACTTTATTGTGATTAATTGGTATGAGCAGGAAAACATCCGCATTGATTGATTTCCCTGTGTTAAATGTTGGGTCAAATATACTACATACTCAATGTCAGAAGGCTTGTTTGCAGTTGCCTGAATTAATTCTGTCAATGTTTGACTTTTGATTGGTTGAAAAATTAAAGGTTATGTCTTCAGAAATTATTAATTTTTGGTCCCACTTGCACACAGAAGAGCCTCAGTCATAATAAGAAATAGTAGTTGCCTATATCTCCACTCTATGTATAGTAATATACCCTTTGAACTATTTCGGTCGCCGTGACATGGGAACACCACTGCAAACTGCATGACATGAAATATATTTTATCATACCAAGTTACTTTGTATGACGATAATAGCAATCGCACATCATTGATGGGCTTATTCATTACATCCCATAGATTCAATGCAGTTGCCCCTAGTAGAGAAGTTTTGCATCAGAACTAATATTTATACCAGGATAACGATTTATTCCCCCTCTCCAGGCCGATACATTCCACCTGCTCGACGCTATCCTAATATATGGAAATCACATTACGCCTGTTTTGTCACGGATGATGGATGCTGCGCAATCCGGGTGCGACTGTTCCGTGTTGCATCTCTCGATATGGCCGCTGTGTCGATGACAACTGCTAATGGTGGCGTCCCACTAAAAGCACCTATTACTGGAATGCACTATGACAGGAAGCTATACAAAACGATTTAGAGGTCATTCCAGCAGCAATAAATACCGCCTAATTGCATTATATTGCAACCCATCCTGATTTAGTTTATCGCAGGACCAGGAAAAGGTGTGGCTAAGATGATGACTGGTTGCTTCGTCAATCATAATCGACCAGACGCATGGACGCGTTAGCACGATCAGGTGTTATCTATAGAAATAATTTGGTGTGCTTCGCGTTGTCGTTTTGGTTTCAAAATATTATATGAATTAAAACCACTACTCCATAACCTAACGGTTGTCTAATCACACACATTGATGTTATCGGGTCAGGTTGAATTTAAGGACCATGACTTTTAACCTTGGAACCTTACAAAGTCTTAAAACCTGACTAATGGCGTTAAAGACAGATGGTATGAAAAATATTTTGTTCGTTTCATAATTACCAATACGTGATCGATTATTTAATAAAAGTCGTCTACAAATAGAGAGATAGGTTGATCACACAATTAATATTAGAACGAGGTATGTTGATGGTTTTTGTTTGGATAGTTCGTTTCAAAATGGCTTCGTATCCCAACCATAATGTAGCTCTTTGACTAAACCACTGTTTGAGATTATGAGAATCATGCGATAGTTATAAAAATATCCATTAGTCAATCAATTTAAAATAACAGTAAGATCTTGGGCACACTTGTCAGCTCGGTATCTTTATATTTGCTCGAGAAGCGACCAGTATGCTCCGGAAAGCAAAACATCCATCCGTCAAAAATATTCGTCCTTAGTGTTCCTATGGAGCCGATCATTTATCGTTCCCATACAACTCCGTTAACAACCTATATAGAGAAGCTAAATAAAGTTCAAAAGAGTTGCATACTAAGGACGTCTATCAATGTCTAACTGGTGTATCAGCTGACTTCGGACACTGCAGACAAGTGAGTGAATTCATCAGTTATTCAAAGCTTGGGATTTACCGTTATTCTAGTAGACATGAACGCTGTCAACGATCTGTTCAGCGACGAGACTACTGCTTTTTGGCAAAATCATTTTAGAACTGACTATTTATAGCTGGCCATCGAGTCTTGCTTTGCCTCTACATTACCCTGCGCTTTGGTTTTTTACACATGCCTTGCACTCAGTTCATCGCAGACAATGATACAAATTGTGTATCATATTTCTTCGTCACATATCCATAATGACACTAAACCGTGATGGAGTTGCAATGAACATATAAATCGTGCAGCGAGTTGTATTTTTTATTGATAACATCTATCACATTAGTGTTACAGGTAAACGTACCAATGGTGATTGCACAGTTTGATATATTATTGTAATATGGACAACACATGAGATTTGATACACTGTCGTATCACCATATTGGTAAGTGTAAAACGTTTCGTACTGAGCGAAATGTTACATCAATAAATGATTTCCTTTAGCTGGTTACAAGCACTTTGTATGATGGTGCGTTTATCAACTGCACATGCTTAAAAGATTATCGAATTGAAGAGAACGCGGGTATAGCCATCATGTTGAGACCATTATTGGTTTCTGGATTATTGAAATATACCTAATTCACTGCTAATTATTTTGTTCTGACGACAGATAGTTAAGCAATATTTCAGAAATCAGTAACGACATCTAAGAGAATAATTCGTCATATACAAGCGTTTAAAAAGTGATATACAGCAGTGCCATAACCAAACCATAAGTTTGCTCGTCCAAGTAATCTGAAAATGTCAAGGGATACAATTACTGAGACATGGTGTAGATAGAGTTGTCTTGGGAGACGGTGAACCGTATGCTGAAATTGCTGAGCTGGGCAGTGTTTCATTCCCTGTCATAACGACATATTATCACTCCCTAGATCTTGAAACCTCAGATAATCAAAAATCTCCCATCAAAGCCTGCTCTCAGCAAGCATAGATAAATCCTACCAGGAATAAAAATTGCTACCCAAAATGTACACTGACCCAGTTGAAGTCAATCTGGATCAAGCCTCGACCAAATAGTAATTGCATTAATTATATTATCGAAGGCAAAATGATATTGAATAATTTTTTTAATAAAAACATATGCGGAACTTTCGTTTTATGTAATTATAATTCATTACAATTTTTAATGACAAATGTTTATTTTGATCGCAATTATTCACTACATTCAAGCTTAAATCAGAGCATCGTTTTTGTGGGAGGTTAGTTAATATATGTACTTTATTCTAGCAGCCGGGACCCAGGTTTGACTCTTTGGATCCTTCAAGGTCCAGCGTCTTGAATCAATTTTACCGTATCATTACAAATATACCTACCTTACCTATTTCGAATATTCTCGCGAATGTTGAAAAGTGTTTGCACTGAGATTATTGTTATTTAGGATATCTTGTGTTATTTATAATTACGAGTGCAATACAATGGTTGTCTTATTTATCAAATAAATTTGTATTATGTATAATTCTTGTAACGCTTAGTGATATAAATAGGCTACATAAGCTGCTAAAATGTTAAGCTCGCGAGAATCAGGCGCATGCGATATGAAATCTCTTCCTATTTGAGAACCAGCAGCATTGAATGAAGCAGCCATGTTCCATACTGCGTCGGCAGATAACATTTTGTGTGAACATTTTGTTTGAGCGTCTCAAGTCTTGCGCTCCTCTTCCTGCAAGCCATGCAAGAATTTATCGGCTGTATCCGGGCTACGATACACTACAGAATCGTTTGTATGGCCATCAAACCTTGCAACTACATGCCCGTAGCAGCAGGCCTCATGTTGCTCCGTTTTCAGGGTATGGCTCTTAGTTGGGTCAAGTGCAGGGCTTGCAAGTTTGACTGTGAGTGCCTCAAAGTTGGCTAGGAGATTTCCCCCTCCACTGGCATTTTAACCCTTACTGTTATCTGCCTATTCCATAAAATTGTACCTTGTGCGCCTGCCGCAGGTCCTATCGTGGGCATCTGTGTGGACACCGCTCGCAGAAGTACTTGCGCTGATGTGTTTACTTTGGCTGTGTAGCAGCCAGTTCTGGGTCCATGTATAGAGAAACTTGCCGACCTTCGAGATTAACGGAAAATTTCATCTGGTTGATTGCGTATATGGAGTACTATCACGCCATTATCCCACGCAAATACATTCACGGCAAGGTTGTTTTGTTTCTCAACCTATCCAATTTGGGATAACCGCGCAGTGGCATCGATGCCTGTCCAATCTAACATCATTCTTGTCATACTAAGAAATTATTTTGCTGCTGGATTGAAAGCAGATCGAAGAACCCACCAAAGACAGCTGTCATCCCTGTTCTTCACTTTAATGACATCTTTTTTGTTTTTACGATCTTTTGACAGGTCAATGTATGAGCCACCGCTGAGTGGCTGGTTGCAAGTTTTGTCTAACCAAAGAGTTTTAATTTCCTTGAGCTCTCAGCCCGATCCTCTTTTCGTCCACTTTTCTAACTGTTCTTTTTAGCAAGGTGCGTCCGAACCGCTCTTCTATATACTTCTTAACTTATCCATTAAAGTTTTAAGCGAGGATAAATATTATCCTCGATTACGTAATTAATTAGTTAAAATACCATAAATATGATCAATATAAAACAGCGAGCGTGCATAGGATGTATAATCGCTGCTGAATTGAGTCTATGAAGAGGTACAATGATCTATGTATTCGTGTTGTTGACGTCAGAAAGAAGACCTGAAAGCAAAGGGTGCGCCGTTGCTATGTATTCATGTCAAGCTAGTGCTGTGTGTCTTTAAAAACTGTCGAAAATCAAATGAGATTACACCAATCGACTGGTTGTGCTGCACTTCTATTGAATTATTATGTAAACCGTGTTGCAAAATATATTGCATTTATGTCACAGCCCAGGCAAATTCAATCTATGATAACTAATTGTAAAGCAGTTTCGATAATTCCGCTGTCACTTTATTGTGATTAATTGGTATGAGCAGGAAAACATCCGCATTGATTGATTTCCCTGTGTTAAATGTTGGGTCAAATATACTACATACTCAATGTCAGAAGGCTTGTTTGCAGTTGCCTGAATTAATTCTGTCAATGTTTGACTTTTGATTGGTTGAAAAATTAAAGGTTATGTCTTCAGAAATTATTAATTTTTGGTCCCACTTGCACACAGAAGAGCCTCAGTCATAATAAGAAATAGTAGTTGCCTATATCTCCACTCTATGTATAGTAATATACCCTTTGAACTATTTCGGTCGCCGTGACACATGGGAACACCACTGCAAACTGCATGACATGAAATATATTTTATCATACCAAGTTACTTTGTATGACGATAATAGCAATCGCACATCATTGATGGGCTTATTCATTACATCCCATAGATTCAATGCAGTTGCCCCTAGTAGAGAAGTTTTGCATCAGAACTAATATTTATACCAGGATAACGATTTATTCCCCCTCTCCAGGCCGATACATTCCACCTGCTCGACGCTATCCTAATATATGGAAATCACATTACGCCTGTTTTGTCACGGATGATGGATGCTGCGCAATCCGGGTGCGACTGTTCCGTGTTGCATCTCTCGATATGGCCGCTGTGTCGATGACAACTGCTAATGGTGGCGTCCCACTAAAAGCACCTATTACTGGAATGCACTATGACAGGAAGCTATACAAAACGATTTAGAGGTCATTCCAGCAGCAATAAATACCGCCTAATTGCATTATATTGCAACCCATCCTGATTTAGTTTATCGCAGGACCAGGAAAAGGTGTGGCTAAGATGATGACTGGTTGCTTCGTCAATCATAATCGACCAGACGCATGGACGCGTTAGCACGATCAGGTGTTATCTATAGAAATAATTTGGTGTGCTTCGCGTTGTCGTTTTGGTTTCAAAATATTATATGAATTAAAACCACTACTCCATAACCTAACGGTTGTCTAATCACACACATTGATGTTATCGGGTCAGGTTTTTTAAGGACCATGACTTTTAACCTTGGAACCTTACAAAGTCTTAAAACCTGACTAATGGCGTTAAAGACAGATGGTATGAAAAATATTTTGTTCGTTTCATAATTACCAATACGTGATCGATTATTTAATAAAAGTCGTCTACAAATAGAGAGATAGGTTGATCACACAATTAATATTAGAACGAGGTATGTTGATGGTTTTTGTTTGGATAGTTCGTTTCAAAATGGCTTCGTATCCCAACCATAATGTAGCTCTTTGACTAAACCACTGTTTGAGATTATGAGAATCATGCGATAGTTATAAAAATATCCATTAGTCAATCAATTTAAAATAACAGTAAGATCTTGGGCACACTTGTCAGCTCGGTATCTTTATATTTGCTCGAGAAGCGACCAGTATGCTCCGGAAAGCAAAACATCCATCCGTCAAAAATATTCGTCCTTAGTGTTCCTATGGAGCCGATCATTTATCGTTCCCATACAACTCCGTTAACAACCTATATAGAGAAGCTAAATATAGTTCAAAAGAGATGCATACTAAGGACGTCTATCAATGTCTAACTGGTGTATCAGCTGACTTCGGACACTGCAGACAAGTGAGTGAATTCATCAGTTATTCAAAGCTTGGGATTTACCGTTATTCTAGTAGACATGAACGCTGTCAACGATCTGTTCAGCGACGAGACTACTGCTTTTTGGCAAAATCATTTTAGAACTGACTATTTATAGCTGGCCATCGAGTCTTGCTTTGCCTCTACATTACCCTGCGCTTTGGTTTTTAACACATGCCTTGCACTCAGTTCATCGCAGGCAATGATACAAATTGTGTATCATATTTCTTCGTCACATATCCATAATGACACTAAACCGTGATGGAGTTGCAATGAACATATAAATCGTGCAGCGAGTTGTATTTTTAATTGATAACATCTATCACATTAGTGTTACAGGTAAACGTACCAATGGTGATTGCACAGTTGATATATTATTGTAATATGGACAACACATGAGATATGATACACTGTCGTATCACCATATTGGTAAGTGTAAAACGTTTCGTACTGAGCGAAATGTTACATCAATAAATGATTTCCTTTAGCTGGTTACAAGCACTTTGTATGATGGTGCGTTTATCAACTGCACATGCTTAAAAGATTATCGAATTGAAGAGAACGCGGGTATAGCCATCATGTTGAGACCATTATTGGTTTCTGGATTATTGAAATATACCTAATTCACTGCTAATTATTTTGTTCTGACGACAGATAGTTAAGCAATATTTCAGAAATCAGTAACGACATCTAAGAGAATAATTCGTCATATACAAGCGTTTAAAAAGTGATATACAGCAGTGCCATAACCAAACCATAAGTTTGCTCGTCCAAGTAATCTGAACATGTCAAGGGATACAATTACTGAGACATGGTGTAGATAGAGTTGTCTTGGAAGACGGTGAACCGTATGCTGAAATTGCTGAGCTGGGCAGTATTTCATTCCCTGTCATAACGACATATTATCACTCCCTAGATCTTGAAACCTCAGATAATCAAAAATCTCCCATCAAAGCCTGCTCTCAGCAAGCATAGATAAATCCTACCAGGAATAAAATGCTACCCAAAATGAACACTGACCCAGTTGAAGTCAATCTGGATCAAGCCTCGACCAAATAGTAATTGCATTAATTATATTATCGAAGGCAAAATGATATTGAATAATTTTTTTAATAAAACATATGCGGAACTTTCGTTTTATGTAATTATAATTCATTACAATTTTTAATGACAAATGTTTATTTTGATCGCAATTATTCACTACTTTCAAGCTTAAATCAGAGCATCGTTTTTGTGGGAGGTTAGTTAATATATGTACTTTATTCTAGCAGCCGGGACCCAGGTTTGACTCTTTGGATCCTTCAAGGTCCAGCGTCTTGAATCAATTTTACCGTATCATTACAAATATACCTACCTTACCTATTTCGAATATTCTCGCGAATGTTGAAAAGTGTTTGCACTGAGATTATTGTTATTTAGGATATCTTGTGTTATTTATAATTACGAGTGCAATACAATGGTTGTCTTATTTATCAAATAAATTTGTATTTTGTATAATTCTTGTAACGCTTAGTGATATAAATAGGCTACATAAGCTGCTAAAATGTTAAGCTCGCGAGAATCAGGCGCATGCGATATGAAATCTCTTCCTATTTGAGAACCAGCAGCATTGAATGAAGCAGCCATGTTCCATACTGCGTCGGCAGATAACATTTTGTGTGAACATTTTGTTTGAGCGTCTATGGATTCTCTTTTGTTAGGCGTATCACTCTCACATCGCGGCCTAACTCATGATAGTATGTATGCATTGAATCTCATGGTCGGTTGCTGCTGACAATGTGAGTATCAGTACAAGGATGAACATGCTGATATACGAGGTGATTGGCGTGGTTTGGACACGCCTATTTTATTTTTTATCGCATATGTATTGCTACCAATGAGGCGCAACTAATGAAGTTCGACACAAATGTCCTAATACTTTAACGGCTCATGGTCTTGGGTGTACAATAGCATTAGAGGAGTGCAAGTTTTTTTCTAGGCGATGTTGGCATGGCATAGCAAAATGTTTTATTTCTCCCACTATAGATTGTTTAGATAGGGAGAAAGCGCATTCGCGCCACATTGCATCAAGCTTCTTATTGAGTCATTGATCCAAATGATCGTAACCTCTTATCTGATCAGTACTGATGTATTAAACAGAGGTGATACGAACTTCTATAAACGGAATAACAGCAAGATGTACGTGAATACGCCTGTTAATTAATTAAAGTAACGTCGGATCGGAGACATAGTGTTAATAATAGCAGTCGTTCTGTATGACGCAATTCCACATTTTTAAACAGGGTATCTGCAAAGTACACTTTCAATGATTAATAAATGTATATTACTTCGCAATCAAAGTGTAGAAATCGCTGTGACAAAGGCCCCGTTTCGCACACTGGTGGCGGACGCCCGGCGCATGGAAAGGATTCGTATAAGGAATTATTGAGCCGTTTGGTCGGATAGAAGAGTCCCATATATAACAGTAGTATTTCCTGGCATTAGTAGTATATCCTGGCAAAGACCAGCAAAGAACGGATTTCTGGCTTAAGCGGATGATACAGGAACGGTTTGCCAAAACCACTATCTTCTTTCATAAGCTTAAGTAGGCTAAAATTGCGATCTTCGTCACTCCTTTGATTGCTGCGTAATAAATAACGCACATCACAACTAAGCACCTGGCGTCGATTGAATCGAAATGCAACCACCACGATAACTAAGGCAGTCATCAAAAGTCGGTTCAGAGCCTTTTTCTCATATATATTGATATCCATTTCAATACCGTGGAAAATACCTACACATTCCGTGTATTGCACATCGATATGGCCATCTTTACTTTTGTCAAAGTATCCATGAAGAACTAACTGGATCATCTAACCTCTAATCAATTACAGATTTGCCCCATGATATCGCAGATTAACTGCTGCTGATATTGACAATATGTATGACAAACGAAATGTCAAAAACATGTGTAGCTATGGCCCTGTCAAAGAATACTAGCTATTTTTCGACAAAATGTAATTTTGACACTTTATTAGGCCTATCATAGTTTATAAAACGCATCAAGTGAAATGAAAAATCATTAAGTAGACCGAATGTGTTATCATAGCATGGTGCTGGAATGTATCAACTAACAATCAATCGTATATGTATGCGATAGTAAACTGGGTAGTTTACAGCCAATAAAGTATTGTGATGTTTTGAAATACACAAGTAAATTGTAGCACACATTGATGCATGAGATCGCAGAATCATGCTTACCTGACAACACGTATGCCTATTGTGTACTCGAACCAAAAATACGAATGAAAAGTTTCACCACATGTTAGTCTCAGACAAAGTGAGATGTCTCCTTATACTGTCGCAATGGTCACTTAATATTGCAGTGAGCTTTGGCATTTAGAATCGCATACTTTCTTTTCGTCATCGTTAACCATACTTCTATCACGACGGTATTGGCAACCACGTTCTGAGAGCTTTGCATCCTGATAAATCTGACATTGCTTTAAGATCTATCAATGTTGTTTCTCTATTCAGTTATTCCATTATAGATCAGCAATAAACCATAGGAACAAATGGTCAAACTGATTAAAATGCATCTCATGCGTAATTCATGAGCAGCCACTACTCAATACTTAACAATCACAATATGCTCACCCCGACCCCGTTCTCTAGGCCACTCCCACTCCTCCTTGTCTCCACCCCTTGGAAGGCAATGTAAAAAGCCTGGTACAGAGAGATAACATTGTTCCGGTTTTGCGTTTATACCCTCTGACACACACGTTTGGTTTCCAATTACTGAGCATTTACACGCGTCAGTGATTATCTGCTACGATTGTGAATATAAATCCACTCATTTATTCAATGTGAACGAGTGAACGATTCCCTGGCAGTGCTGCATGGGGTCGCTGCTAACCACGCATAACGTAAAATGCGTACTTTTGTGCGAATGCGAGCTATAATGGAGGGATTATTTGCAACATTATAATGCAGGACTGAGCAGTACATCTAGGCGGATCAACTCATGGAAAAGTAGTATCACATTTAACTGATTGACCTGCGCTGACTTCCTGCAATGTTTTTTAATAAAATAAGTAAAACATTAAAAGCCAAAAGTTAAAAATTAAATGCATCGATATGAAGTTGTGACGTTATTAACCACATAGTACCAAACTGTATCGACTATATAAGTACTATATAAGTATTAACAAAACGCGCGGATCTTACCCCTCTGCAATGTATTTTCCATTATGCATTGCGCCAACAGGCTTCGTTAAAGCAGGAGCTTTATCATTCACTAAACATGGTGTCTCTAAGTGTTAAGCATATTCCTGTTGTATGACATACCAACCGCCCATACATTGCCCATTTGGTTTACTTACAGTAAGACTGGCTTTAATTTTAAAAGCAATAAGAATTTAAGCTTATGTAATTAGCTTTTCCAAAGATGCATATCAATTATCACGAGCCTAAAACAGCATGATTGTAAATTTGATTGCGGAGAGCACATCAAGCATATTTTGTCATCACATTACATTTTGTAAAGGCTGTCTCCTCAAAGAGGACCGCATAGACGAGGAATTATAACATATCATCGTTGATCGCATGACGATGGGCATTTAACAAGCATATAACAATCCGATTTGCCAGTAAATAGTGATGGATTTTTGCGCCTCAATGGGGATATTTTTTAGTGAGTGGAGTGTTGAAAATATTGGCTTCAGGTGTGAAGAAAATCAGTACCTTTCAGACAAAGATGCACCTTAGGAAAAAAAAATGTCAAATAAGCATACAGAAAATATTATCTCGATCGCAGCTGATCCCTATACTACAAAACCCGCAAGTAAATATTTCGGCTTCATAACTTTCTCGTTAGTATACTGGCCTTGTGAATAAAATCAGTACTTAAGTGTCAATCAAAATACCATATGTTTAGACTGCTAGGAAGGAAAACGTGCAATAAATACACGCTTTCTATCACAATATTACAAAGGCAATAAATATACGGCCTATGTAGCATACGGGCCTTTACACAGCTTAAGTGTCAATCAAAATACCGTATGTCCAGACTACTTAAATAATATATACATGAATGCTTGTGTCAGAATGATAGCCTACTGAAAGCAAGACGCCTATTTGGGCCAGGATTAAATTTCGGTTAATTTGCTATAGGATGCGCCGTAAGTAAGTTCTGAAGGTGGCTGAAAAGACTGTGGTATTAGTGGACCTGTAAACTGATCATATGACAATCACAACTGATGGAATCAGTTCATCATGTGATGGATTAGTCGATGTCGGCCTGGCAGACCGGAAATAAGTTATTTCTAGAGATTGTATCGGTACGGTCTGTCTGTAATATGAGCAATTGACATATGGATGTTAAGAGCGATGGATGTTAAGAGCGATGTTTTCTCGAGAGAACGTTAATCGCTACTAGATTATATTTCAATCATCACTTTAGACGAAAAGAGGTCAGTTTAACCCATCTTAGCCGTCCAATTTAAACAATTTTGCTTAACCGAATTTTGGCATTGTAAATTAAAGTAAATTAACGCAATGGTTTATCACTTTCAAATGAGAATATCAACACAGTATCAATGATCAAGTAGCGGTCTAAATAGATGTTATAAACAGCGTATGAAAAAGCGGAACCCTAAAGCATACTGTAGATAAGCGGTGAGGGTACGGGTTAGCATTCGATTTGTAAATATCAGCGTTGTTTTAGTAACATTTGACATACAGCTGATGACCTCATTCTTGTTTACGCGTTATTGCCGCAAAATAGGCTACAGATCCTCATCATTGGCCGGCGAATCAATGCAATGCGATTAACCAGACAGACTTCATTTAATACAGCCACATTGTTTTTATAAAGATGGAGAGAAGTAGCAGTATATAATATCTTAATTCCGGGTTTTTATGATGCAGTCGTGTTAATTTGCATGCTCTAGGTTGCTCAAACGGCCGAGTTATTAAATAATGCTAATACAATTGTTACGGAGTCAAATCCCACTCACTCCGTTTAAAGCTTATGTATATTGTACGGTGATTATGCTTACTGCCTGGTCTCCCAAATAAATCAGTTGCAAGTGGGGACGAAGTGTGAAGCGGAAATTGTACGATACCTAATTTCTTAGGAGAAACAGCTTTGCCACACCCACTACATGCAGTGCAGACAGCCAAAATGACACATGTTCAGCCAAGAGTTGTAATGTTGGACAGTGGTAATACATGCGGCCCTTGTGAGTAAGGTTTAGGTGTGAGTTTATGGTAAATGATATAATTCTGTCATTTATTAAAAGGCGTGTTAGTCTTTATAGTAGGCGCTTTAAGTTACCATGAATACTTAAGTGATTCACAACTGGCTTGAGATGTGCACGTGGCATTCAACCACGCCATGAGTGATCAACGTGATTAACTCTTTATACTCGTGTTACGTGTGTTGACTGCAGGTGTACAAGAGATTCTCAGAATCCCAGTTACCAACATTACCTAGTAGCCGTGGATAAACATAAGCATATTAAAGTACAACTTCAAATGACCAGTACATATTCAACTGTTCATAAAAAAACAAACACTGTCTGTTCCGTATGAGCTTTGCGTATAACAAAGACTAAATAATAAAGCTTCATTCAGTTATCTCGTGCAGATTTTAGCTTATCTTGATATATATAAACTGTAAACAACAGATACTGCTGAAGCAACTGTTGAATAGCATCAACGGCCTTGTGCGCATTGTGTCGCTTGGCCAGTACTCCCCAGTGCTTGTCCAGCTTATTTCAAGTCCTCAGATCGATGTTGACCTTGTTATTTCATTTTTAGAACGCCGCCATCATACATGGATAACGACCAATATAAGGCATTTCTCTTTCCGTTGCTTAAATAAGCCAGCTTAATTTGTTCACGAAGGTTATTTGATGTCCATTAAATCTTGTAGGAAACCAGACCGAGTTCTGCCTTCGAAATCACGGGATAGATAAAAGAAATGTCAGCTAGATTGCTTTTTATGTTCCTCTGGGGGATAATAATGCCATCAATAATCTCCTGAATGGCACTTTGTCGTCAACATTTGAACCTTCAATGAGGTGGATAAGCAGTGTTCCTTAGGTACAAATGACTGATTGGTCCAATGAGACAGAGTCAGCTATATGGCGCACTAGGATGGTTTATTGATGACAGCACCATTGCCTCCTTTATAGATCTATTGATTATTGGTGCATATTAAGACGACATAAATGTTTTCATAGAAATTGTTGTAGTCTTTTATGGACTAATAAATTAGTTTTCGTTACACTTGAAGCGTTACACCACCAATTCGTGTGGTATTATTTTGATATATCTATTTTCTGAATGGCGAAGAAATAAATTGTATCACTAAAATCGGTTTCTCGTGGGCATTTAATGTTTGCCCCTACTCAGTTCAGTTATTAGACGCTCATATTCACAATATATTGTATCACTCATAACTATCGCACATTTTTCGTCAAAACCCCTGAACGGTTTCTCCATTATATACATTTACCATTATAGGCAAATCTTTTCACGTGTTTTAGATATAGTGTGCAGTTGATCAATAGGGAAGAGTAAACATCACACAAAAACGCTGGTGTGGA
The DNA here is from genome assembly GCA_034190875.2 of Urechis unicinctus. NCBI lineage: Eukaryota > Metazoa > Annelida > Polychaeta > Xenopneusta > Urechidae > Urechis > Urechis unicinctus. The sequence goes on along the minus strand of CM067352.1, from coordinate 17,841,626 downwards.
ATAATGGGCTGCATTGCAAGAAAATATTCCACAGGAAAGTCCCAGAATAGATAATCAATAAGCCCCTTCTCTAATGCGTTTTGAATTAGCGATAATAACAGGAATTTACTGTGTTTAGGTATTAGTATATTGAAGGCCATTGTGAGGATAGTATCAGACATCTTAAAACACTTGAGTATTTGACTCGGAAAAGCCTGAAGTGACAGATTCTGAGAATATGAATGTGATAGCTATATATTACAATTGTTTCGACTCAGAAAGATAATATTTGTCTCCTCAGTGATAGCAAACCACGTGATGGTCAATAACACAACACCCCCTATCTGGTGTTTGAAATGTGACGCTTTATGTCATAACCGGATAACTGCTTCAGTAATCGCTAGCCAAGATAAATACAAGTAAGCTTGCATGTTTGCACCAGAATAAATATTGATTCATAGAGTTTACCAACACATGATACCAGCATAACGATTTGTTATTCCTGTCAGCCTGCTTTTCTTTACTTGGCATCTAGAAGACAATTAGATTTTGCTGGCAGAAAATGTGGCAAAAGTGATCATTGTTCTTAGAATCGTTCGTGTCGTTTACATCCTCGAAGAACTTCCGAAGGGCTACATATTGCAATGAGTTTATTTGAATCATTATCAGATTATATGAATATGCTCGATAGCAGAACATAATCAGCATAGTCTATATATCTATTACATAAAAAGTCCGGACCATAATTGTCGCAATAACATACACATAATTAACAGCCCACGTTCTCTTAATATTTTGTTTGATTTTGCATATATATAAACGCAATTAGTTTTGCGGCGAGTGTATAAGGTTACCTCTCTACTTGTTCAACTGCTCTGGCTACACATATCAAATGTTTTGCTTAGGGACTGGCTCGTGCAAATATGTAAATCAATACATCCTATAAATGAAATGCGCTGATACACACCTGCGTGCATTCCTCAAGGTCACTAACTATGCCAAGCTGCTGTGGTCAGCTTTTATAGGCTTCTTTATACATCGATTAACAAGATTCTTGCACCCAATGATGACGAGTGGCTCGGCGATAATGGTAGTTAGTTGGTCGTTGCATGAGTTTAGGAGTCTACTTTCAATAAGCCCCACAGTTAATGTAACAGTATGTACATCTTTATCTACAATCATGATGAGAAATTCAACTAGCAATTGCTCATAAAATGCACTTGTTATGTGAACTTCACATATGACCCAATAAAATTGGTATTGCAATTTACCAGTCATTAACGTATTTCATGACATGACAGGGGCAATATGACATAAAGTAGCAGCAACACACACTATTTCATAGATATATTAACCCCTCCCTGTTGCATCGTATGACGTATTATTTGCATCAATGACGAGAAGGAGTGAAAAGCATACAAAGTGATGCTAAAGCCACTACAAAGATTGCACTAAGGACTGTAAACATCTCTATTATACTTATTAAATACGTAGATGCTTCCGTCTAAGTAAGCCGTCAGCCAAGGCATACATATCAGCCCGCCAACAATTAACCCTCGTGTGGGTCTATACTGACCAAAATAGACGACCCAACAAGCTAGTTATTTATATCTGCAAACTTGCTCCACGTCTATGCATCGTTGTGGTCCCGGGAAATCGTATAAGTAAAAAAAGCAATGTAGAGTTTGGCACATTGTGAATATTAGATGAAACCATCTCGTCACCAGTCTTAATAATAGCCCAACATGTGCAGCTACATACGGAGTAATGCTTTCTAAACTCAGGTCTTATGTAAAGGCGACCACCTTGTGCGGTTACACAATATGGGGGCTCGTCAAAATGATTATACCGCTATGATGCCTTTATTAATACTTATGCATTTGTTGTCTGGTCACTTTTTGGTCGTTCATAGTGAGCGGTGACACCAGAGGACTTATCGTGATGTATATAGGCATTGCATTGTTGTTCAATATTCGTTCAATTGACGTCAGGAGCGTGAAAGACTAAATCGAACCATATGTTTGGTTTCCTACTACAGATTAGCCGAGCACACACTGTAAGCATGCAGTAATCTAGAGAGGGAATTGTCAGCTGATACATTCACATACGCTGTGTAGACAGGTTTAATCTCTTGCCCAACCTACATTTAGACACGAATTGCGTCGGTAGGGGTCTTTCAGGTTAAGCGAAGAGACAGGCTTGCAAAGCACTAGGTGGACAGTAATTCGCCCATTTCTTTTCATGATAAATGCCATAACGCGATAATTACAGAATATTTTAGGGCACAAATGAGCCTTGCGTGCAATTGGATTAGAAATTAAGGGGATCTATTACTCAACTGATAGCCATCGCTCGCCACAGCTATTATGTGTGTGTCCATATGAATATTGCTGGCTGAAATATGATAAACATGGAACAAAATGACTGAAGGGGGCTCGATTACTTTCTCTGCAGTTTGTTTAATGTTAACATCAGTGCAATGTTTAATGTTGACATCAGTGCAAAATGGCTTAGCAACAATCTGACCCTAGACAAAACTACTACATTGAGCTATTTCGATTAACTAGATACCACTGTTAACCACTAGTCTTTGTTTGATTTCATACTTTAGGCGGCAATTGTCTCGCATATATAATTAAATTTCGCGTACTACTGGTAGGTACGCACTCGAATATGATGCCATGTAAGACCTACTATAGCATAAACAGTACTTAGCTACAATGGCAACATAGCTTTGGTTCTTGCCACAGACGGTTGATACGTTAAAGATATGTTCAGTTATTTAATATTATTTGCACTTAGTTAACTAGACCACGATCTTTGTGTTTCTACGATCAATCGTTAATTGCAAGTGGCTTCGGAATATGGATGACCTCCAATTTTTTTGTGCGAGCGTCTCTTGGGAGTTCCGTGAAAGCTCGCATATAGAATGCGCAATCACCACCGGTTCTATTATAACTCAAAATTTCTGATTGACTTATGCATATGTCACTTTGTATTCTTAAGCCTGGATGACAGCAGTTTTCTGTGTTAGGACGATTTGTTCTAGCTTTTCCGATCATCGTCGGTTTGATTCAGTCCTACTTTGAAATGCCAAACTGACTGAAAAATATATCTAACTAGTGGCAAACTCATATTGCATAAGATTGTAATCCAGAGCTGTGATGCTATTGTTGTTGTGTTATTAAGATATTGCGCAGGGCATTCTTCATACTAATTATCTGTTTACGGGACACAAGCCTTGCTCCTCTGCTCATATGCTTATACTTTGTTCCGACGGTCTGTGGACGATGTTTACGGCATATAAAGGAATTCATCTGGTTAAGATATAAAGGCGCTCGGCAACGCTTGAAAACAATTCCGTCTTGTGTCTTAATACGCGCAAATATGAAAGGTATTGCACAATAATTGCCTTTAAAAATGCGTTAGTCGGACATGGTGCATGTTTTGTATTTGCAAATCATTCGTTTGTTGTATATTAGGCGGACAATATTAACGATGCAACATCACTAGTAATATGAGAGCCAGAGGGTGTGTTGTTAATGCCGTTTATAGGCGTCCAGATGGTACCAAATAACTACGGCATGGCACAAAACTAAAAAGGAAAAGAAACAATATTCTATGCCGTTGTTTCTTCGCCAAAGAAATGCTGCGTAGGTGATCGTAGCGATGCCCCCTACATTTCCACTCGTAAGACGTCATGGAGCCATGGATTAAGGGCTTTTATGCAAAACATATTTCCAGACCACGTGTAACTTAAAAGCAATCGTTTCTGAAGAATTGCATAGAAACACTTCGGTTTTACTTCAGTGCGACAATGGAATCCTATTCTAACTGTTGTTACAGCGAAATTGACATAACGCTAAAAATAAACACATTGCCTAAACGGAAGACTGTTAGATCAACTTTTTTTATTTATCGTTCTCCATCGACCAGCACCCCCTACAGATGGAGTTGAATCGTGTAGTGATTATTTATTCCCACAGACGCTTAAATGTGTAATTTATTAAAATCACTCGATTATTAAACGAAACATAGAGTTGCTTACTCTTAGAGTATCTTAGGTGGCTCGGATGTTCGGATTCCTTAATGTGTTGGTTTGACTTCTATACATTGGTTGTTCTACGAGTTTTCACGATCCCCACTTTTATAACTACAAGATCAACGTTTCTCAACCAGAATGCTTTTCAGGGCGCCTCTATCTACATGCAAATGGTCGTCGTCAACATTATAATCTACTATGAGGTGATTGTAAAGTGTTCCACAGCGACCAACGACTCATTGCTCATCTGCAACGAACCTTAGCGCGATTGATACCCAATCGCAAAGATTATGGTTGTTATAGTTTTATCAATGTAACACTCATCGACTATATATGTCACATCAATATATGATATATATATATATATATATATATATATATATATAGATATATATATATATATATATATATATATATATATATATATATATATATATATATATATATATATATATATATATATATATATATATATATATATATATATATATATATATACATAAACAAGGTTTCAGAGGGCACTTAATCGTTAACTGCCTGATATGCAGCCACGAATTTAATAGGGGCATAGTCGTAAGCCTAAATCAATTGCCTCTGTCTATATATCCGTAGTAAATGGAATATATTTGACTGCTCTTTAGAAGCATATGTTGCGAAAAACATTTGAGAAGCATTTACCTGCAATTTGAATTAATAAGTATTATAATGAAGTGAATACCACAGCAGACTAATTCGAATGGTCAGATGATATTGTAACAGACGTGAAGGGCAAAGCCGTCAAATATATTCTACATTTCAAACTAGGCTTTTCATCGTCTGAGTTTTAGCCACTAAGTTAAAGCTAAGCCTCAAATGTTACAAGCGTGTGGAGAACTTTTTGCATCATTGCCCTAACATATTATTATTTGCAACTAGAAACAAGTTAAACATCTAAATAAAGGATCACTGAATTACTGCAATACTATTGTTACTGCTTGATAATATTCCTAATCATTCGTCCCTCACTAAACTCTGTTCAGGTTGTGGAAGCTCTCCGCTTATACCAAGCATTGACCAGAATATTGACGCATGTATTGACGGTAGTGAAGAGCAAAATACGTCTATTGTCTATTATGAGAAAGATTAGAACCAATGTAGTTTGTATCTCAAACAGCAAAGCCTGTTTGTCGTTGGTATTTCAATGGCTCAAAGTAATAACTAAAACTACATTTATGGCAAGATATTGTTTGCAGAATCAGCTTTTGATCAACAGTTCCTGCCACAATAGCCAACTCGCATGGCGCATTTAAGAGAATAGACCATGAAAACTACGAATTGGTTGTGCTTGGGAGAGAGCATGCAAATCCCAATATCGGATTCCTGCTGCTTAAAAAGGTAAACTGCTAGTGCAGATTGAACCACACGAGAGCCGTGGCTTAAGCTTTGTAGCCTGCGCTAGCCGTTTCGGGAAACGTCTTAAAAAATCTTGCAAAATCTTTGTATCTAGTCGGAAGTAGCATGGTCTTAGTGCAGCACATTACTACACAAATCCTGGCCTATCATGGGGTGTATTCTTCATCCCGACTCACTCTGAGCAGGAAGTGCTAACGGACTACGATCAGCACCTCTTAATAGGTAAGTGGCTGAGGGATGGAATTAGCATGGTCACACAATCAATATATAGAGGGATATAACGTGCAGAGAATGGCAACATCCTGCAACTACATTCATTAAAATCACTTGCATGACGACTTGGAAATTGCCTAAGGCGTACCAATAAATCAATTTTAAATGGGAAGATGTAGATTGACTTGACGCTTTATCAATGAACATACCTAACCACCATGAGGACATCGCTACACGATGCAACCACGAAGTGGACCGAACATATCCAAAAGAAGTGCATGACGCCAACAACGCCCTACCATATTACACCTGAGAATTGCAATCGACCTAATTAAGGATTTGGGGGACACGAAGATTCGGCAATACAACAGCAACCAGCGCAGAGGAAGCGACCACGAGAAATATGTCTCCAATTCCAGGAACGCAAACTATATTTCTAACTCAGGATGAAGCTGTAATAGCATACCAATGTTACACTTGCGTGTGCTAATGAATGTGAAGAGTCTGCTAAATGGTAACTCAGTCTATGGGCGACACAAAATATTAAATGACAACAAGGCATCTCTGCATATGCACAAAAACAGACTGATTCCGGATTGTTATGTGCACGTAGAATCTCAATGAATACCACATTTATAATTTACGCCTTGATCATGTCTTAGGGTCAACTAAGTTTGACTCGGTTTAAATGATGAATAGCCAGGAACAGTCGTTGTCAAGACCACAGTTTCCGTGACCGGTCTTAGGGAGCCATCAGGCAGCAGGTGTTTATCGAACGGCACTACAAGCAGCTTGTTAATAACGGGAGGCCAATACAGCTCTTTATCAATAATGAGCACTCCAGACAGATGCCACATTATAGGCAGCACCGTTACCACCTGCTTGCCACATCAGAGGAATAATTTTGCTCCTTCAGTCCAAACGACCTTCCATTAGTACGGCGGGATATTCTATCAAAGTTTTAGCCTTAAAGGCATCTGCGGTCTTCTTACCCAGCTGCAACATATACGCATATGGACACACATACACCCACATATACACACATACCAACACGTATTCACACATATACATACATATGCACACATACACGTACATATACGGGTCCACCTTGCAAAGATCAGGCTATCAAAAGGGCTACGAGTGTCGAGAGCTCAGGGATCACTAACCACTAATAGAAGCCAATGCTAAGTACATCCCACAGTGATGGTAGAACTCACATATATATCCAAACGTTCGTTCGTATGAATAAGGGGGTGCAACCTGGTCACACCCTCTTCTCCACATTGTTCGAATTAGGCAGGAAAACTGCCACCGCACAAGGAGTGCCTTGGTTTACAACTGACTGAGATATGTTAATCGACAACGGGGCAATTTGAGCCTCATGGGATCATTAACGCAATGCAGTATTCACTCACCGCAACCTAATGCACATATACCGATAGAAAGGAGCCCCAACGTTTGGCGTTCGATTTGTATACAGCCTATCAAGTTGGCATGTATTACTACTCGTGTTGAATACAAATGTTCTCTTTAAGTTCATCTGGCATACCACTGGTATCTCAGTGACAATGCAGGAGTCACAAACAGACTGTAGAGCACTGCCTTAAACGATGTCCATAGCTTTGTAAAACATCACTATGTCGCCATATATGATAGTGACAGTATCTGGCACCGCGTGACATCACATATTGGAACATAGTATCAGTTAAGTTCTGTCTGAAAAACATAAATACGTGTTCGGATTACGATGATTAATCAGGTCCATTGCGTTGCAAATAATGGTAAATTGGACAGGGTTTTTTTTCATCAATAACTTTTATTAGTCTGGCAGAATATTATCAACAAAGCTAGACCTAATACCTCTGATTCATAACTGGGTTCAGAATGTTCCAAACAGCCATGATATTTAGTTGGAAACAGTTTACCATAGGGACACCTCTGTTCAGGAATGAGGCTCACGATAGTATCAGCAAATTATTTACCACTGGTTCGCTTGACTTCATTGTGGTATTCTAGCAGCATCGATACGAGGCCTAAGCACGATTTATTCGCTAGTTCACATAATCAATTATTTTGTGGCAATACCATGATTCAGGCGATATCTGGCGATGAATCATCGTTTGATGTGTCGGCTTTACGCTCAATGCGTCGACTACTCTCCCTGGCGTAGAGTGTAAAATTTATAATTAGACACGCTCGCGTCAACGAACGAAAAGTAGAGTGTTAATACGGCGGTATGCACTCAGTCACACATCATAATCAAACAGGCATTTCATCTTCTGTTTGATGATTGTAAGCGTTAAAGTAGAGACCGATACTATTTTAATATATGACTAGGGATTAGCATATACCCAAAATGTATAAATATTGAGTTTTGGGATCGTCTCCGACAGCAGATGCTCTGGCATTTGGGGTTGGCCATAATTCTTTAATTAGCACATAGACACAAACTGATGATACACGAATTCGTCTCAATACTAATGCTTTAAGACTCTGATTTGCAGAAACTTATATCATGAGCAGTTATTGTTTATTGACCACTGTGGGAAATACAAATAGCTGCATCTATATCATTGGGGCTTCTCAGTCTGCAAAGTGAGGCCATAAAAATAATAAAATACCATTAACATCGACGTTCCTGACAAATATTGTTAATGTAGTGCGTGTATTAACCCTTAGACGCTGCTTTTTACATAGTTTTTATATGAATCATGTACAAGCACTCACTCAGTTTTGAAAAAAGATCTGGAAAACCTCTTGGATTGCAGTGAATTTTACATTATTTAATGCGTACAGCTGCACTTGCTCATTTACCACTCTTGTTGCGCCAAAATTGTCTATGGAGAAACTCGACATCGTAGGATTCACCGGTAAGTAAGAACACTAATTACGAAAGGGCACACGATTAATTTCTACCTCATATATTTCCATCTCACACCCCTTTTCTTCATTTGTACTTAATATATTTTTATTTTATTAAGAAACAACACAACACTCGTTCGCAATCATGGTTTTGTTTGTGACGACGGCATCGTTTAGCGTTATTTCACAATTATCGAAGACCAAAGTACACAATGCTGATGATATTATTTTTTGCTGTTGAGCTAAGAAAATGAAGCCTGCTGCCCTAAAAAAAACCCAACAGAGTGTAGGTTAATGATGCAATTTCCCACATGTTCGTGCAATAAATACTGATGAAATCTGTTGAACCCCGCCAAACCCATTAATATAACTGGTTTTGTATGATATATAAATTCAAACCAAATATTTCACTGCACCAGGTAGTGGTGCTGAACGATAATACAGCATACAGGTTAAATTGGCTTTGAAAATAGCTATTAGTGTTGAAAAGTCCATAAAATCACAACATTGTGTACGGATTACCAAATTTATATAAAGGCATAGCAAGAATTTAACGCTTGTGCTGGGAGATGGGGATACATACAAAAGTCTCAACAAACAGTTCTCTCTAAGATGAATAATATAGCAATTTTCACGGACATGTTGAGTCCAAGCGACAATGTATGGTAGCGCTAGAGCTAATTGCCCCACACAGAGAGGCCCTATCGTTCTGGTTATTCTACCTCTTTGTGCTACCGGATTAAACCCTGCATCCTGCTTGGGTGTGTGTACGGCCAAAATGTTGGCGATTGTGAAACGCAAGCAAGCTTGGGTTTATTTTTCATGGCCGGTGAATTCATACAAATAACAGGTATTTACTAGGTACTAGTTGTGTACTAAATGTCAATGGCACTTATGGGCTGTATGGTAAGATTTCTTTGAAAGGGGATATCATATGGAAGTCGCTGAAGCATGCATCTGCACATTTAGCATTTTACTGGAATCAACGAGTTCTAGGCACCAAACGGCAAACATAACTGCTTGTGAACTGTAAGTTTGATATACTAAGCAGTAAAATGGAAGGCGTATATTATGATGGAGTGTTGGGACATAGTCGATGCCACGGATCTCCTGTTATACCGTGGGTCATCAAAATAGATGATAGATAAATGATAAATTGTCTATGTGCCGTTGATTAATTTGTACTAAGAGAGAAACATCTGGCGTAATAAATGATTTGTCCCCATGAACTGCTGTGCAAAACAGCACAAATAAACGCACCATCCACATTTCGGAAAACTAGGAGCATTTTGCAACGAGACCCAACACATTTATGCTGGTTGTGGCATAATGCTGCAACACTATTTGGGTATAAAGCAAAAGCACGAGGTGATTGACGTGTTGGTAAGAGTTACAGCAGGCACAATACCCCAATGTTATCTAATTCACAGGCAAACAAAGCACCGAGCTTGTTCTGTTTCTGTTTTATTGCAAAAACAACTTAATGAGCCTTGCGTATGCAATCCGTAGAAAATTACAGTTTCGACAAAATAAACATGCACGCAATATCAAACTATGCATCAACCATTCCGGAGTAAATTGCACCTGATATCCTCCAATAGGGTGCACCAGCACTAAGTCATACGACGACAAGAATGCTTACCAATAACACAATGCATTCATTCATAACGACGGGCCCCCCTGATTTCGCCCTGTTCTATTACCGTCAAAGAACGATCAAACAACAAAAAAGTTATTATAATCTTCCTCAGACTAAGACACTGAGGCTGTGATGAGGCCATTGTGAAGAACAGGGTCTCTGTTTGTATTAGGTATAGTCTTAACTGTGCCACCATAATAGCTTAAGTACATGAATACAATGCGTAGGCTTACCACGATATGTGTGCTGTGTACAATACGTTGGCGGTTAACTACGTTGACTACAATCTTGGTAGGAGTTTTAGCATCCAGACCTTGATTATACGTTCTATACGCGAGCAGAAATATATGAGCATTAGCGCTTGTTTGCAAATATTTTTCGTGCTGCATATAGATGGCATGGCAGGCACTCCTTCCAACATATCCACTGCTTCATGTGAATATGAACTGAATATCTAGTGCGAAACGGTTGTATTTCAAAGATGCTGAAACCAGGAACTGCACGAGTTGTGGTTTATGACGGACAGCTGCTCATTTACCGAGAGCACATAGCAAAAATCGAGTATCTTTATGAAATGCACTATCATTCAGAAGAATGCTATTTAGCATTGTGTAAGAGCTGGTGATACTGAGGTTATACGTTGTATGTGTCGGACGAATAAAACAAATATTCAGAAAGACACCTGCTTCTCACGAAGTTTATTGGCCCGCAACTTGAACTGTTCTGACATTTATTTATAACACTTTAACCATCTAATCCAGTTGGCACCTAAATGAACGATATGCATAAACTTGATGGTGTCAAATTCCACGGCCTAGCTAGTGTTAGATAATGACAAATTATGGAGAAATAAAGGTAATCTTATGAGTAACTGTGTGAGCGGTAACGCTGCGATCATTTGTGATTCACGCATAGTTTTACATGTAAATCCGTTATTCGTAGCAGATGCAGACTTTATATCAATAATCTGTTGCGCGGCTTAAGCTGTAGAACTTATTTCGTCCAGGTGGACCAAGAACATCACATCCGGCAGCAGCTAGGGAATATTTGATTATGGAGGCCTTTAATTATCAAAGAGCGCTTAATGATTGTCATCACGAAAACATAATCATTCTTGGTTATCTGGTATTAGCTTGGTTAATGTCATCGTGATTTGGGTAAAACAATCACGCCTCTTGCTTCAGCATGTCAACAAACAGTGTATTCTTCTGCAAAACGGGGAAATAGATGGCCACAGGGAAGGAATATGGAAGGTTTGCGCGATTTACGACGCTGTTAAGTGACAAAACATGCAGATACCTTTTTTTGTCATTTCTACCGAAGAAATGCACATTCCGTTAATACAATACCAAAAGCACCCTGTAAGATGCGAATCAATTTCGGAATCGAGTAGTGATCAGCAATATAGCTCAATTATTGCGTCATTAAATGTTTTAAATTTGTGATGTTGCATGCATTAATTAGTATCGCCATTACAACTATAACGGACGTATAGCAAATGATAAGGCGGTCTAGCGATGCTACAACTTTGTAGTATTGACCACATGCTGTTGTAATAGGATATAGTTTTATGATAATCAGGAGTTTATTTGTCAATTTCATGTGATAGCTATTTGCTCATGCGTTATGTTGCTCGTTTTGCTCGATCTGGTATAACAACAATGGCACTGTAAACAGCAATCCATAGACGTGCCTGTGTGTGTGTGTGTGTGTGTGTGTGTGTGTGTGTGTGTGTGTGTGTGTGTGTGTGTGTGTGTGTGTGTGTGTGTGTGTGTGTGTGTGTGTGTGTGTGTGTGTGTGTGTGTGTGTGTGTGTGTGTGTGTGTTTGAATGTCAAGCAGGTGCTGATGTGTAGTGCAGGGCGACAAATGTTTTAATCTTCAGTTTACTGAAGGGAATGCAAACGGACTCCTGCTTGTCTTATAGCTTGGGAAGATAGTAGCACTTAAATTCATCTGGTTTACGCGAGTTAGGAATATATTCAAGTAATCATTTAATGATAGCCGTCAACTAGTTTGCTGTTCAAAAGCTCAGGATATAGCGAGCGATGAATAAAGCATGTTGCATTCAGTGAAATATGGGGGATCAGTAACACGTGTCCCTCCCAGACGGTGTATAACATACGGCTCTCTCTATAATGACGAAAGGCGCACGTGGAGAAACTACAGAGCACTGCCGTCATATATCGATAACCACGGCGCGGTCTCTCCTCATCTGTTAGAACTCATTTCACCAACGATGCAAACCTTAGAAATAGCTGGGCAATAAAAACAGTTTACCACCGCTATAAATCATATCTGCAAATTAAAATTCTTTGAGAAGAGCAATCAATGATTTATTTGTACTTCAGTTTTATTAAAGCTTTTTTCTTTCTAATATTGGCCATTATACCTCAATGAAAAGCAACATATAAATTCATTCGCAGTCTTAAATCAAACTCAGTGTGCTTATATTAGCATAACAGTCACATCATAAGGAAAACTTGCCTTAATTGTTATAAAGGAAATCGCTTCGTAAGAACAACTATTTCAGGAGGTTTAATTGTGTATATTACAGTACTTAACAGTTTTGCATCTCTCACGTGCGTTAAAAAAACACATATTTGGTAATTTTGTAAGATATCACAACTAAATTAATTGCTTGTCAAATGCTGTGATTATGCAAATGTTCCCCGTAGAATATTTACTCTAGTACAACCCTGTTATATACAATGAGCAGCAGAATATGCCAATAATGGACATGGGTTACAGATCATATGGTTGCAGCATTTAGTAAAGTAGCTAACAATCAAGCAGGACGAAGTGGGGGGGGGGGGATTGTCCAGCCAACCTTGTCACAGCAATATATTGCAATCGATGGAACCCATTGTTCGTACCTGCATATAGAACATTGTCAATTTAAGGCAGCAGTGTACGAAACCGTAATAGATAGTATATCCTCTAATAATTCCAATAATAAGGTTAGACACCACTCTCACCCTCACTCTAACCCATGCACACACACCTGCCTGACACAGATTCATGTAGGTGTTTATGCATCTAATCTCACGAGTGATAGATATATGACACGTCACCGTAAAATATTGAGTGCGCCTAGTTTGACCATAAAGTCGTCCATATATCGATGCATACCCCCCTAATAGGGCAATCTGTTGGCCGTTGGGTGCGACTCGTATTTTAAAATGCGGCTACTTAATCAGGTCAGTATTATCTATTAACCTGTCTTGGCATCATATATCACATGAGCCTTGGTATGCCGTTCTACCCTATACTTACATTACCTTACCTTATTTAGGAAAAATGTATGATTTGAAACACGCATGTCTAATTGCATGAAAATGCGTCCCTAACAGACCTCCCGTGCATCAAGTTGGGCTCAAAATGAAGAATAAACGTTGATTGTACTTAGCCTACAAGCCTTTGCTAGATGAGTAATTATGAATATCAGTTCAACGGAAAACAATCCCTGTGCATTACCCTTCATTCTATCTCATATCCAGTATTACATTACTCTGTATTGACCGGTTTTCTCATTAGACGCTAGAGGATATGCAGGTTATCCATTGTAACAGATGTGGCGATCCCAAACGCAATAAGCATAATACAAAACGTGAAATATTCATTCTTGTCACCATAATCAACCACAAATCATTTCTGTGATATAGAATTTCGCGTTTATGCCTAACACGGTTGCTGACATTTTGCATTCACATTGGGAAAGAAATCTGTGAATTATTGGCAAAATAAATTCGAGACATTGAGAACAAAGGCTTGTCGGTAATGATTTAGAATTTTTTTAGATTGTTGATGGGACATTCAAGCTGTAATGCTGGCAGATTAAACCATATAGGAGAGCTGGTAGCAATGTTGATGAACGGAATACAGATAACCAATGTGTGATTTTTCATTTAATAACATTGTTTGGTTATTTCATGTACCAACTCGATGCTTTATTTCACACATATAATTACCGGGTATAGGAACCTATGTTACGCGTTTAAATTCATCACGCGATGGCTTCTTTGATAGGGTCGTGTCAGCCTAGAACAACGAACTGACTCGCAAGGGAATATTTGCTGTGAGGGTTACATTCAGAGCCGCAAACATGAAACGCGTTTAATCGCCATACATTTTCCGTAAATCGCACGAATGCGTATTATTGGAGCAGTAACTGTTATACCAAGTCAGCGCATGCGCGGGTAATTCAATCTGGCTAGACCAATGTTTGCTGCGTCGAGTGTAGCTAAGTAGGGTTTCGTTGCTTGCTTTGGGCCGATTACATCGGTGGAGCAGTGATTTCGTCGGTACGCTGTTGTCAGTACCTGGGAAGGATTCTACTCTTAAAACAGTGGCTAAGGATAAGTGGTCTAAGCAAGGAAGCTTATCTACTACTTGTATGTCAACTATATCATTATGCATGACGTGACTACAAATGTAGCCGTTCAGCAATGAGGTAAACCCACACGCATCACTCACATAGGCGTGCGCATCGCTATTTGTAGCAGGAAAGTCGTATTCGGAAATATAGAGCTTAAATCTTGAGTAGTTTCTAGCAATTTGCTTTCAAAGACAAAGCTCACATTTGCTTTAAAGTCACCGAACTACAGTGACACGGAGAGTACCATTTTCGTCAACTATGGCACTTATTTTGCACAGGTAGTGCTTGTATTGGTCAAGGTTATCTGCACAGTAACATGACATATATAATGTAAAGAGATGTAAACACAATCACCACTATTCCGTTTAAATTCCGGTAAGCGCTTGTCGTCATACTGGATAAAAGAACAATGTTTGGTTAATGCTTTCCGCCATAAAACAACTTCGCCCCCATAATTCCGAATCAATTAAAATCATGATGCGCGTTGCAATGTATGGGGAATTTTATCCTCTCAAGTAGACTATGTCGTTAACGCGACATTGCCCATTCAAGTAATAGAGTGACGATTTCATAAAGGGACAATTCCAAGTGGCACATCTGAAATTAAGTGTTAAGGTTACAGCACTGCAAACATCTCGAGCAAAAGAAAGAAACAAAGATGCCTATGCATGGCATGACTCTACTGTTACACCGCTTGTCCACAGTGTCGGCATTAGGTCCGGCTGCTGGTCTTTCTTTAACATGGCAGAAACAATGGCGTGTAGGAGATGTGTTTAGCGTTCAAAACATCACTCTTCGCTTTCACCTGGGCCACTTTTGCAATATCCTTAATGACATGGACAGCGGTTGTTGAACTATCCAGTCTAGAGGCGAAGATGCAATGTGAGCTGCGCTGGGCAGGTCTCCTCTTCGTTAAGTGTTCGCAGGTTGAGCTGAGTACTATACCTCTGATGACACCAGCTGAAGTGCGAGTTTAGGTATCACTGTTGGTCGCACGTGGTGGTGGCATCATATTGGTAATAACTTAGGTGTTTGGTTGTCCGCTCCGCACGATGCACAAATACCACTTGCCAATCTTGTTACGTTGGTGGACCCGACTAACACTATCTGTAATAACTATCAGTGATGTTGCCCCAAGACATCATGGTCCAACTGGTTGCAGACGTTTACTCTGAGGAGAGGATTGAATATATATATATATATATATATATATATATATATATATATATATATATATATATATAGAGAGAGATATATATATATATAGATATATATATATATATATATATATCTATATATATATATATATATATTTATATACAATTATATGTATATATATACATATATATTATATATATATATATATATTTATATGTACAAAATATATATATATATATATATAAATTATTGGTAAGTACAAAGTTAGTTTATTTGTACAAGCTATGGCGACATGCCCGACATATATGCAACCTCTGTCTCTATTAATACATTTTTTTAACTCTGCCACCTTGGAAATGGTAAAAATAATAATATCTCCCGTTTAGTGTCTTATTAAATTTGCAAATCAAATCGCAACCAGCATTTATATTTAGGATTTTGGTCAGAAGTGTTTAGGCATTTTGCAACATGTGCCCGTTTTAAACATCCTTGTGCGCCATAACATATAGGTCATGGTACTATCATATCCCATTGTTCACACGACAGGATCTCACTGACGCAATAGCAACAGTGATACTATCATCCGCTCAATTATGCTGCATACAAATCAAACCAGATGCTAATATATCGCAAACGCTTTGTCCGAACTAGATAATCCGGCCTTTAAGGCACCTACTTACCCCTGGACGAACATCTCAATAAATATCGGTGCAGCCGTATTCCCTTCAATGAGGACTTCGAAACCTTTATGTGGTTCTTTTGTCTGCACTGGCCGGCAGCCACTAATTGGTCGCTCCTCGGGGAACAGTAGGAATATGAAAATACGTTGCAGACACAAGCGGTCAAAAATGTGATATCCACGGCTCTGACTATAGTTATGACCAACATTTCACATAACCCCTGTATTGTGTTTGCGCGAGAGATTAGAGAGTGTGCTGGTCTGTTTGTAAGAAAGAATTGTGAGCAAATTTTCAGTTATTAGTGATGTGAGAATTAAACAGGAAAATAATGTATTTTTTAGATGCAATTAATAAAATTCTCACAACAATGTTGTGTTAAACCACTTAAGATTATCTCTTTAGCGGATGAATTGAGTGTGCGTAATATAGCATCAATCTTAACTCCGCTCACAAATACAGCTGGAAATATCAAAGAATTTATGAGTGAATTTATTAAGTTTTTCTCTTGTTCCAAAATGAACGTCCGAGATACGACTCCATTTAATGGATGTGAGGGAAGGTAGTATTGGGACGTGGATAATTACAATATTATTGCTTGTAAAATCGCTACCGATTATTTGCACATTTTACCATAGGACACATCCAATAGTTGACAGTCACCACCGACGTTGCTATAGGTCTAGGGATATAAAACATTTAGTCAACCAATAGACTAGAGTTAGGACCAACATTTCACAAAATATTGTTTTTGCGCGAGATTAGCGTTGCTATAGGTCAAGGCATATAAAGCATTCGGTCAACCAATAGGATTATGGCAGTCACCATAAGCTACTTTATCACTTAGTTCCATTTATGTGCTAATGTTATATTATCTCCCATATTGAATTAGTCCTGGCCTCTAATGCAAAGTAAAAATATATAAAAAATATAAATATATTCATACATTAGCATCGATTGTAATTTTTGAAACACATACCCAAATTGATAAAATCTGCAATGATGACATTTATCCTGTGATTTTGATTACAAATTCACACAGTGGGCCTAAATGTTGATTTTTTTGTTTGCAAAATGTATGCTTAAATATTCAATAATGTTCTCGGCGTATTATGCTACGTGATCGATTGTCATGTGCTGCTTGCACGTTTAAAACGCATGATTCACAAAAACGTAAAGACGAATACAAGACATAAAGACAAGTGCGATCTTTAACTCTTATACCTAGACAGAAAGCAACAATCATGGGCTTCCTGAAAGTCCGATTCCAATATCAGGTCTTTCTTTGCTTAATCCAAGCTTACAGTAGCTGCACTTGGAATCGACGACATACACAAGCAGTAAATGGGTATGGAAACAATGTCTGTTGTTCGGTAGGTACTGACAGTCTCAATGGCAGTGCAGGGCTAAAAAAAGTACGATCTCGAAAGTGATGGGCGTGGTTTAG
This sequence comes from Urechis unicinctus, assembly GCA_034190875.2. Taxonomy (NCBI): domain Eukaryota; kingdom Metazoa; phylum Annelida; class Polychaeta; order Xenopneusta; family Urechidae; genus Urechis; species Urechis unicinctus. The sequence continues at coordinate 17,823,841 of CM067352.1, read as the reverse complement.
CAACACCCATGATTCTTTATGGCAGAATATGTCTCACTTGCGAGGGAAGGGAAGTAAGTGAAGCTGTTCCAAATGTTCTACTGCCTTATAGGGTCATGGTTTTGATAGTGTTAGTGCATTAGCGGCATGCAGTGTGTTATAGACAGCAATCCAACGAGGCTCATGTTGGTATTTACTGATATTGTATATTACTTCTACCGCTTTCGATAACGTTCATAGCAAATATATTGCCTCCCATAATTTGGATTTTTGATGCGAATATTACGATATCATACGAGATCTGCAAGCTATTTCCCAACTAGCTGGATGCAAAACCCTAAATATGCTGGTAGCAAATTTCAGTGCAATTGTGTTATCATCCTTTAAGCGCGATATTTATTATCTTTTAAACGTAGCCCTCTACCGAATACAACTAGACTAGATATGATGTGCTATACACGCGTTACTCAAGGACGCTTGGTAGATTTGCCATCAATATACAACAAACCTGTAATCTTTTCGTCTTAAGATACTGGATCATTGTTGATATCTGACGTAAATGTGCAGTAACATGTATAATTCATTACTTTAGTTAATTTTGTATTGTAGTTGGGCCTTACTGCTATTTAATGGCAACTCAAGAACCGCTTGAATAATATACTTCTATGTGCGGTGGTCAAATCTTCATGGTCATAACGTCTGTTTATTAAGCGGTGTCCTAGCAATGATTAACGTTCAGTGCTATTGTATGGAATGATTTACTACATACAAGCGAGCATGACAATGGTTCACCGAAGAGTAGGCAGAATGATACTACCAGTCCGAGATTGTGTTAAATCATTTGCGTCAGTTGACCACTTTGTGTGTATCTTTGAGTACGATTACTTAGAATCTGATTTTTACCTCCCTCGATCTATCGTGTTTGGCCTCATGGGAAATTAGCATGTCTTCTTGTATTTTAATTGACACACCAATGTTCTCAATATATATGTACTATTTATACTAATGCTAAAATCATAACATTGATTTAATATGTTTTGATATGTGTACCTGAATTCAAACATCATAGGTGCCTTATCATGGGTTAAATCGACTAAAAATCATTATTGATTATCAAAATATCCATGAATATTGCTATATATGATGCAAGATAGTAAGCTTTAATGGTTCGTACTATGTAATAATTCTCCTGCTGATAATTTGTGGATGAAAGATTTGATCACCGAACCATTCAATAACATATCCAATTGATTTGTGATAGCTGTTAGTTCAGGTTTTACAAGTAAAAGGCGTGTTATATGCATTTGTCTGTAGTAGGCCTAGAGTTCACGTGAACAGTTTAGGACCCTCAATGCGCGTAGTGTACAGATGACGACTAGCTACTGAAGATGGCGTGTAAATTAAATTTGAAGGTTATATGCTTCATCATAATAATATGTTTGGACAGGTGCGACCGGTACTTGGTATTACTTGTATAGCTGTTAATTATAACAGCCTTTCAAACTGATAACGAGGTTGTACCTGTTTACCTATTTAGGGACTCGTTTGAATGCTTGATTACACCTGTAATAATGATTCAATTCTCCACTATCGCTGCACAACTGAATCCTATCGGTTAAACATTAACCGTTTACAATAAATCTTCATAACAAATATGATGGTTGTTCTGATGTGCCAGTGCTCAGTTGCCGTGCAAAATGCAACAATAAGAGCAAACAATTATTATTTCTATCAGACCTGTGGGGGAGCAGTTGTTCACTTTTTCAAACTGATGTTGCAAAGGCGTATGACCTGACTGAGAAACGCTCGCGTTTAGTCCAGAAAGGCCAACAAAGCACACCGAATTGACTAAGAGGACAATAATTCAAGAATTCCCGTCCATGCTGAATACACAAACACAAAGACCATTCCATAATTTAGTAGTATGGTAAGGCACATATTTATCACTCGACATTCAAAACGTGCCACATCAATTATATTCTTCTATATAAACAGTGCTGACAACAATGTCTTTTATACGAATCGGTGTGAATGACACGTGCTTGATTATTTTTTCATTGATATAGAATCGCTATAACCGTTTTCAGACATGCAGTAATCATAAAACGAATTGTTGATTCTATCGTTAAGTACAGCTCGGGGTTTTTATTTGGCATCCACCAAGACAGAAATAATGAGATAGGTTGTAATGTGTGCGAATTGTCTCTTAAATCCACACCGGGTTGACGAATCATTCTACAGAGATGATCTACCAAAACCATAAAATGAAGTCATAGGGCCGCACATATAATACCCTACAAAGCGTCGGCAGCATTTCACTGTGGCTATCAAACTGGTAGTGTTTTTGACACTAATGGGTGATACAAGATATAATTGTGCAATGGTTAACGTTTATTTGTGCAGATTTTATAGAAGATCATCGGTAAGTGCTAACCAATTTGGGCGCATAGACCGTCATAACGTATTCTGTGTGGACCTTGCAGCCCCCAATTGTGATTTAGATCATAATTTGTTAGATATAAAATAGAAACGCGAATTAACTGACGATAGACATATTTATGATAATACAAACGTAACTACACATGCGATACTTGACCTTGTTAGGCAGCTAGGTAATGTTCTACTGAAGATATTTGGCATTGTCTGTTTTGCCAGACACGTATTTTTGCATATCAGTGATGTAATTATCTGCCGTTCTGCGTAGTAACCCGCCTGATTCAGAACTGACGTCAGCTTTCCAAACATGCTTTGACACAAATAAAACGGCTTAATCCGGCCATATTGTGGGACAGTATTGGAATACCCTGATTGCAAAACCTGACTAGCAAAGGCGTTGGCAGGTGATCCTCAGTTGCAAGTAGCACCATATATCAATGTTAAGGCATTGAGGGTTTAACCACGAATTCTAAAAAGAAAAATGGTAAACTCATTTGGTAAGACGGACCTCATTAAGTACACCCTTTGAAGTCATTTTTCCATATTATCATTACATATGATGCTAGTGAATATCACATCCCTAGTAGCGTTATTTGCTCCACTGACATCATTATGGTGTTTCTAAACACACGCTCGATCCCATTGGTCAGCAGTTCATTGCCATTGATCACTATAGAATATAATAGCATGTGGGTTATAAACGTCCTGGCCACTGAGAACCCAATAACAATGGGAACCATGACAATGGCGGACAGCAGAACCCTATCTGTGTTTGTATTCCCAGATGGCCCTTGTCAGCTATTGCTTGTGGTCAGACCGGGTGTAGGAAAACCGTCGTCATGCTCGACCTACTTGAGGGCGCTCAACTTGGCGCCAGCAGCATACTGCAATCCTCTGCCTCACCACCCATTTCAACCAGCCCTTCCAGGCACGGCCCTGGGTGTGGTCCGTCCTATGTTGTTGATCCTGGTGAGTGGCTCCATGACTACTCAAGGGCTTTATACCAGCGGTTCCAGGATGAACCCACTCTATACGTTATTGACGACTGCTCAGCCATAAAAGATCTGACCAAGATAAATGATATGCTATCAGAACTGGCCTTTAGCATCCCTCATGCGCAGCAGAGTGTCTGGGTCCTGACCCAAGAGTATAACTCGGTGCTGAAAGACCTACGTGAGCAGATCCGCTTTCACACCTAGAAGCGGTACTCATTTGCAGACGCCCTGTTGTGATTCCGACAAGGCAGCAACTTAATAATGTTTATATTATTCATGTTCCGAAACACCCAAGTAGACGCGGAACTTCAACACCATGATGTTACAATTGAGCTGCTTCAGTCCGCGCAAACGGCATAGACCTAGTGAACTGGGGGGCTAGTCTTCCCCAACGAACAGCTTCGCCACCAGGGTCATGCCAAGCGCATTTTCCAGGATGTCAAAGATGCTATGCGTGAGTATTCCTTGGTCACAGGCAAACCAACTAGAGCCTGAGCCCAAACTTTCTATCTTCCCTCAGATGACCAAAAGGGATATAAGGTGACGTTCATCTTCCAGGGGATTGCTGCAACTGGTCTGGTTGCCCACAGGCTCGCTAATTAGTTTTGAGCCATGGCACGATCTAGTAGTGAGACTGTTTTACTGTTGTACATAACAATGGATTGCACGACTCGTCACATGCAAACAAAAAAACTATAGCCCCAAAGGGCTATTGGAAGGGCATTCCTGAAATCTAGAATCTTGCAGCAGCCGCGAGGATTTCTGAAATAGTTGCCTGGGATTGGCTTACAAAGAACGCCATTTGGTAGATTTACCTGCCGATCCCGAAACACATTCCCCAGCCAACATATTATGCGTCTGGACCTGAAGAGTTTCACCGAGCCATCTTATTCATTACATATCATAAACTCAATGCAGTTTCCCCTAGTAGAGCAATTTTGCGTCGGAACTAATATTTATACCAGGGCAAAGATATATTCCCCCTCTCCACGCCAATACATTCCACCTGCTCGACGCTATCCTAATATATGGAACGCGAAATCACATTACATGACGCCTGTTCTGTCACGGATGATGGATGTCTTGCAATCCGGGTGCGACTGTTCCGTGTTACACCTCTCGATATGGCCGCTATGTGGATGACAACTGTTAATGGTGGCACCCCTCGATGAACTAAAAGCACTTACTAATAGAATGCACTATGGCAGGAAGCTATAAGACGATTTAGAGATCATTTCAGAAGCAATAAATACGGCCTAATTGCATTTTATTGCCACCCATCCTGATTTGGTTTGCCTGCAGAACCAGGAAAAGGCGTGGCTATGTTGATTACTGGTTGCTTCGTCAATCATAATCGACCAGACGCATGGATGCGTTAGCACATCCGGGTTTTATCTATAGAAATAATTTGATGTGCTTCCGTTGTCGTTTTGATTTACAATTTGTTTAAGTTAAAACCAATACTCCTTAGCCTAACAGTTGCTTTCGCATATCAAACATTGACGCTAGACGCTACCCAATAGTAATTGCGTTAATTAGATAATGGAACGCAAAATGATAGTGATTTATCATTATTCTCCCCTTATCCAGCAAAGATTAGTTATCTGGTCCTTGTATTTATGTTGCATACTGCTATTTGCTTAAACGGCAAATGTTGAAAAGTTTTTCCACTAAGATTATTGTTATATAAGATATCTTGTGTTATTTATAATAACGAATGCAATACTAGGTTGTCATATTTATCAAATTATTTTGTATTATGTATAATTCATATAACGCTTAGTTTGTTATAAAGCTGCTATAATGTTTAACTCACGAGATTCAGGTGCATGCGATATGAAAGCTTTTCTCATTTGAAAAACTGCAACATTAAATAAAGCAGCCATGTTCTATTCTGCACGGGTAGAACACATTGTACGAACATTTGGTATGAACTATGGACTCTCTTTTGTTAGACGTATCATTTTCACATCGCAGCCTAACTCATGATCGGTGTATGCATTGAATCTGTTTGTCGGTTGCTGCTGACAATGCCAGTACTAATACAAGGCTAAAAATGTTGATATACGAAGTGATGGGTTTGGACACGCATCTTTTGTTTTTCATCGCATATGTATTGCTACCACTGAGGCACAAATAATGAAGTTTGACGCAAAAGTCTTAATACCTTAACGGCTCATGGTCTTGTGTGTACAATAGCATTAGCACGGTGCAAGTTTTTGCAGGCCATGTGGGCATAGCATGGCATGGCATGATCATCTGTTCTAATTCCATTTTCGCCAAATAAATGTTATTTTCTTCCTCTATAGATTGTTTTAGATACAGAGAAAACCCATTTTAGCCGCTTTGCATCAAGTTTGTTATCGATCTAAATGATCATAACTTCTATGCATTTATCCGATCAGTGCTTATGTATTAAACAAAGGCGAAACGAATTCAAAATCTGCAAACGGAATAACAGCAAGATGTTTGTGAATACGCTTGTTTATTCATTAAAATAACGTTGGATCAGAGGCATATTCCTATTTAAAACTAAAGTAAAAATCTGAATTATTATGACAGTAAACAACTTGTTATGACATCATGCATACTACAAATGCTCATACAACGTCAGCATAACTGCTGTGATTCCGCGATACAAGAGAGCATCTTTTAGTCATTCGGACATACGCAAGTTCCTCTAAACAAATATTAAGGCAACCCCGATTTATTTTAGCGTTGTATTTCGATTAGGCATCTAGCTGCACAAAATGTTTATATTTTGGTTAGGGATGGCTGCAAGTGGCACCATAGAATCTAAATTGCTGTTTCGGCCTACAAAATGCATAGTGATAACTCACTGCTTTATGATATTACAATCAATACAAATGCAGTACCTCAGTGAGTGCAGGAAACGGAAGCAGAAATACATAGCAGTTTGTGATACAATACAACTGGGTACCGAATCAATTATGGTGAGGCGACGGTGAAAGCCGTACATGGCATATTGTTGTACCAATTTTGCGCCGTGTATTGGTAAGTCAAGCGATGTCACCACGCGTGCATTAAGAAAAGACAACACTGGGTCATTGATTGCATTGCTAGGCTTTGTGAGTAGGCCGGAACGTTCTGAGCGCAATGTTTTCATTCTTTCAACGATAACACACGCGATGTATTATGATCGGGCAGCTCGGGGACAATTGACAGTTTTGTGTCGTCAATATACAGCTAACCTCTCATTAGCTTTGCTAAACATATTGTCCCGAAAGTTCATGAATCATAGAGTGGAAATAATAGCGTGAGGCAGTCATGGTGGCTCTAATTTAACGAAACATGATTAATTAGTTGCCGTTTCATTAATGAAGTGTGTCGGTGATTTATACGATGTCACCACATGACCATCGCGAAAAGAAAAGGCTAGCTTATTGCTAACATCACGAGGCAGTGAGGCTGAGTCATAAAGTGAGACCATTAGATGGACTGATAGCACTTTGGGTGCGATATTTTCACTATTTCGTTCACTGCCCCATGCATGCAAATTAAACCAACACTTTAAGTGTGAAGCCGTTTTCAACCACTTGGTGATATCGCCCTTGCAATGCGTGAGGATGATTGTGATATTTGGATGCTGTCTATCAGAGGTCCTCGCAAGCAACACTCAACCCCTTTTAGCACACTGATTGCGGAACCCCGGCGCATTGAAGGAATTCGTATATGGAATTATTGAGCCGTTGGGTCGGATAGAAGAGTCCCATTTATAACAGTAGTATATCCTGGCAATAGTAGTATATCCTGGCAAAGGCCAGCATTGAACGAATTTCTGACTTGAGCAGATGGTGCAGGACCGGTTTGCCAAAATCACTAACTTCTTTCATAATATTAAGCAGGCCATAATCGCTTTCTTCCTCGCTCCTTCGATTGCTGCGTAATAAATAACGCACATCACAACCATGCACGTGGCGTCGATTGTATCGAAATGCAACCACTACCATAACTAAGGCAGTCATCAAAAGTCGGTTCAGAGCCTTTGTCCCGTTTAGATTGATATCCATTTCAATACCGTGGACAATACCAACACATTCCATGCATTGCACATCGATATGGTCATCTTAACTTTTGTCCACGTATCCATGACTCGCTGGATCATGTAACCTCTAATCGATTAACGATTTGCCCCATCATATCTTATCATAACACAGATCAACTGCTGATGATGTTGTCACTATGCATGACAACCGAAATGTCAAAATAACGTGTGTAGCTATGACCCTGTCACAGAATACTAACTATTTTTCGACAAAATGTAATTTTGACACTTTATTAGGCCTATCATAGTTTATAAAACGCATCCAGTGAAATGAAAAATCATTAAGTAGGCCCAGTGTGTGATCATATCATAGTGCTTATAAACCCGCGCTGGAATATATCCACTAACAATGCATTGTATTTGTATGCGATAGCGAACTGGGTAGTTTACAGCCTGTAAATTATTGTGATGTTATAAGATACACAAATAAATGGTAGTGCACATTGATGTAGGTGTTAGCAGAATCATGCTTACCTGACAACACGTAAGCATATTGTACACCCGAACCAAAATTCGATAGGAAAATTTCAATACATATTAGTTTCAGACATAGTGAGATGTGTCTGAACTGTTGCAATGGATCACTTGTTATTGCAGAGAGCTTTGTCATTTACAGTCACAGATTATCTTTTCGTCATCGTTAACCATACTTCTATCACGACGGTATCGGCAACCATATTTCGAGAGCTTTGCATGCTGATATATCTGACATTGCTTTGAGATCTATCAATGTTGTTTCTCTGTTTTTTATTCCATTATAGATCAGCAATAAGCCATGGGAACAAATGGTCAAACTGATTATAATGCACCTCATGCATAATTCATGAGCAACCACTACTCAATACCTGACAGTCAAAATACGCTCACCCCGTTCCCTAGGCCTCTCCTACTCCTCCTTGTCGCCACCCCTTGGAAGACAATGTAAAAAGCCTGGCACAGAGAAATAATATTTTTTCGCTTTGGCGTTTATATTCTCTGACCTATACATTAGGTTTCCAATTACCGAGCATCAACATAACTCACGCGTCAGTGATTTGGGTCTACGATCGTGAATATAAATACACTGATTTATTCAATGTGAACCAGTAAAGGATTCTCTGACAGTGCTGCTGCGGCTTGCTGTTAACCACGCATAATGTTTAATGCGTACTCTTATGCGAATGCAAGCTATAATGGAGTGATTATTTGCAACATTAGAATGCAGCACTGAGCAGTACATCTAGGCGGACCAATTCATTCTCAGAGAAAAGTAGTATCATATTAGTAAAACATTAAAAATCAAAAGCTTAAAATCTAATGCATCGATATGAAGTTGTGACGTTATTAATATCATAGTACCAGACGGAATCGCAAATATATTTATCAACAAAACTCGTGGCCTTACCCCTCTGCAGTGTATTTGCAACTCTGCATTGCGCCAACAGGCTTCGTTGAAGCAGGAGCTATATCATTCACTAAACATGGCGTCTCTAAGTGTTAGGCATATTCCTATTGTATGGCATACCAACCGGCCATACATTACTGTAAGACTGGCTTTCAATTTAAAAACAATAAGAATTTATGCGGTACTATGTAATTAGCATTTCCTTGAGTCAGCCAAATCTTTATCAATCTATCACGGGCCTGAACAGCATAATTTCTTGTATAAGCGTATATTGTCATCACATATAAGAATTTTCTCAATTTGCATTGGATTCGATAGGACAGTACATGAAGCTACCGATTTTGTCTAGAGTTGCCTATGAGTAATAGAAATGCATTTGCAGCAGCTTTCTCTTAGATAACCGCTCATATCATTATTGCCGTCATCAGTACATCAAACACAGCTGACTGCTAATGGTGCGGAGAGCACATCAAGCATACAGGAAATACATATCGCGATCGCAGCCGATCCATTTACTATAACAATCCGCCCAGTAAATCGATTTCGCGCCTCACAACTTCAATTAGCAACCATCCAATGATTGGAGTATACTGGCTTAGGTGTGAATAAAACCATTACCTTTACTGCATATACCACCTTGAGGAGAAATCAAATAATTCTATCAGCAATAATACTAAAGCAATAAATTATACGGCTTGTTTTCTCGTTATATACAGGCCGTTACGCAGCTCATATCAATCAAAATACCGTATATCCAGAGTACTTGACATACTGCAATTTACACGCTTGCTCATATTAAATACATATACAACCTATGTAGCATAGCTTTTCAAAGGATTCCTGTCTTTTAGTTTTTGTCATGCTGGGTAAATAATGTAGACATGATTGCTTGTGTCAGAATGATAGCCTATAGCAAACAAGACGCCTATTTGGGCCAGCATGTAATGTCAGTTAGTTTGCTATAGTATGTGCCGTAAGGAAGAGCAATGTTCTGAAGGTAGCAGGAAAGACTGTGGTATTAGTGGACCAGTAAACTGATCATATGACAATCACAACTGATGGAATCAGTTCATCATGTGATGGATTAGTCGATGTCGGCCTAGCAGACCGGAAATAAGTTATTTCTAGAGATTGTATCGGTACGGTCTGTCTGTAATATGAGCAATTGACATATGGATGTTAAGAGCGATGGATGTTAAGAGTGTTATTTTTCTCGAGAGAACGTTAATCGCTACTAGATTATATTTCAATCATCACTTAGGACGAAAAGAGGCCAGCTTAACCCATCTTAGTCGTCCAATTGAAACAAACTTCGACTTAACCGAATTATGGCATTGTAAATTAACGCAAACTATGCTTTATCACTTTCAAATAAGAATAACAACCCAGTATCAATGATCAATAGTGGTCTTAATAGATGTTATAAACAGCATATGAAGAAGCGGAACCCTAAAGCATACTGTAGATAAGGGGTGAGGGTACGGGTTAGCATTTAATTTGTAAATATCAGCGTTGTTTAAGTAACATTTGACACAAAGCTGATGACCTAATTCTTGTTCACGCGTTATTGCCGCAAAATAGGCTACAGATCCTCATCATTGGCCGGCGAATCAACGCAATTCTATAAACCAGACGAACTTTATTTAATACCGGCCGCATGTTCTTTATCAAGTTGGAGAGACTTAGCGGTGTATATTATCCTAATTCCGGTTTTTCATGATGCAGTTGTGTTTATTTGCATGCTCTAGGTTGCTCAAACGGGGGCGTTATCAAAATAATGCTAATACAAGTGTTACGAAGACGAATCACACTCACGCCTTTCAAAAGGTTAAGTTTAGAGGTTACAATTTATTATGCATATTGTAAGGTGATTATGCTTATATCAATCAGTTGCAGGTGAGGACGAAGTGGGCAGCGCAAACTGGACGATACCTAATTTCCTCGGAGAAACAACTTTGCCATACCCACTATCTGCTGTGCAGACAGCCACCATGACACTTGTTCAGCATGGCGTTGTAATGTTTGATAGTGGTAATACATGCGGCCCTTGTAAGTCAGGTTTCGGTTCGAATTTATGGTTAACGATATTATTCTATCATCTATCAAAATGCGTGGACTAATTTGCCAGTCTTTATAGTGCGCGCTCTAAGTTACCATAAATACTTAAGTGACTAACAACTTGCTTGCGATGTGCACGTGGCGGTGCTCGAAGTGCGGTAACTTTCAATCACGCGAATATGCTGCCTTGAGTGATCTACGTGATAAGCTACTCTATATGCTCGTGTTACGTGTTTTGACAGCAGGTGTGCAAGAGACTTTCAAAACTCCCAGTTACCACAATTACCTAGTAACCGTGAATAAAATCACAAAAAACATAAGCATATTAAAGTACAATTTCAAATGGCCAGTACATATTCAACTGTTCGTAAAAAAGCAAACACGGTCGGTTCCAGCTCATTCGACAGTTTGTTAGCTGGTGTTTCGTCACATATACAAGTGTGCATTTGCATCGACCCTTGCCGTAAATATATTGAACTTTGCGTGTAACAAAGACTAAATAAAATAGCATAATTCCGTTATCTCGTGACAATTGTAGCTTATCTTGCTATATATAAATTGGTAAAAAAAAGATTTTGCAGAAGCACCTGATGAATAACTTCAACGGCCTCGTGCGCATTGTATCGCTCGGCCAGTGTTCCTCAGTGCTTGTCCAGCGTGTGCCAGCTTATTTCAAGTCCTCAGATCGACGTTGACCTTGGTATTTCATATTTAGAGCGCCGCCATTATAAACGGATAACGACCAATGTAAGAAGTGGCTTTTTCAGTTGCTTAAATAAGCCAGCTTAATTTGCTCACGAATGTTATGTGATGTCTAGTAAATCCTATGGGAAACCAGGCCGAGGTCTGTCTTCGTAATCACCGGATAGATAAAATAAATGTCAGTTAGATTGCTTTTTATGTTCCTCTGTTGGATAATAATGCTATCAATAATCTCCTGAATGGCACTTTGTCGTCAACATTTGAACCCTCAATGAGGTTAATATGCAGTGTTCCTTAGTAACAAATGACTGATTGGTCCAATGAGACAGAGTGCGTTATATAGCGCACTATTTATTGGGTGATGACAGCACTTTTACTTCTTTTATTGATTTATTGATTATTGGCGCGTATTAAGACAAAAATATTTTCATAGAAATTGTTGTAGTCCTTAATGGCCTGATTAATTGGTATACGTTAAACTTGAAGCGTTACACCACCAATTTGTGTGGTACTAATTTGATATCCATTTTTTCGAATAGTGAAGAACACATTTGTATAATTGGAATCGGTTTCGCGTGGGCAGTTACTGTTTGCCCCAACTTAGTTCAGTTATTAGACGCTCATACACACCATGTACTGTACCACTCATAACTATGTACTGCACAACGGCATATAACCCAATAAAATTGGTATTACACTTTGTGCGGTTACATAATATGAGGGCTTATGCATTAGCTGTCTGGTTACTTTTGGCCGTCAATTGCGAGCGATGACACCAGAGGGCTCATCGTTATGTATATATGCATTGCGTTGTTGTTAAGTAATCGATCAAATGACCTCAAGAAAGTAAAAGACGAAATCTGACCATATGCTTAGTTCCCCGAGTTAACCTACTACAGATTAGCCACACACTGCAATCTTGCCATCATCGTGAGAGGGAAATGTCAGCTGATATATTTACATACATTATATATACATGTTTAATCTCTTGTCCAAACTGCATTTGGACATGAATTGCGTCGGAAGTCTTTGAAGTTTAAAGGAGATAGAGGCTTGCAAAGCACAAGGTGGACACTAATTCTCCCATTCGTATCAATGATGAACGCCAAAACGCGATAATTGCAGAATATCTTAGGATACAAATAAGCCTTTTGCGCAATTGGATTAGAACTGCAGTGGAATTATTACTTAAATGATAGCCAACGCTCGCCACATCTATTATGTGTGTCCATATGAACAATGGTGGTTCAAATATGATAAACGGGGATCAATATGACTGTAGGGGGCTCGATTACTTTATCTACAGTCTTGTTCATATTATATGCCTCATTTTCTGATATTTGTTTTTCGTTTTAACGAAGATAATCTTAAGTGCAACTATCCCTTGTATATGTTTCGTGTAAGATGACAAAGGGACGAGAATGAACGTAGCAGGCCAGGCGCATTGATATAAATTAAATAATACATTGTATTTGCGGGCCCTGCTTGCTGTTGCCGCCTGAAATGACCAAAAACCATACTATGATAACATCACCTTTAGTCGAGTTTACAATTGATCTAAGTGCAAAATGGTTTCAAAACTACCTGACCCTAGACAAAACTGCTGGAAGGACCTATTACGATAAACTAGATACCACTGTATATTGCTAGTCTTTGTTTGATTTCATTGGTAAACGGCATTTGTCTCGCAAATATAATTAAATTTCGCCATGCCCCAATAATCTCAATCCTTAGCGCCGGAACAACCCCACCCCCGGGCTATAAACCCCTAACACCACAGCATCTACCCTACCCGGCTAACCTGGTACCCCACGCAGAGTACAGCATCCCAGCAATTATATAATTGTACGAAAATTGTAATATTGTATTACAGATCAACAGTTGAGAGTAGCATCATCAACCACACGCTGCAAACCATACAAATGGGCTCTGAGTTTCCTGTGATGCTTGAGTCACTTAGGCAATGTGCACACAGGAGGGCAAGTTCCCTATCACAACGACGAAGACTCTTAAAGAATATTACGAGCGTTGTGTCATCAGCTACTCAGCTGACACAAAATGATGATACACGACGATGCTATCGTGATTGAAATAGCAGAATGTACTGAGATGGAGAGCTCAGATCAAATTAGTCTCAATATTAATGCCTTGATTTTGCCTCTATGGGAAATACAAATAGCTGCATCTATATCATTGGGGCTTCTCAGTCTGCAAAGCGAGGCCATAAGGATGATAAAATACCATTTACATCGACGTTTCTGACAAATAATGTTGATGTAGTGCGTGTATTAACACCATGACGCTGCTTTTCATGAACAAGGAGTTTTGAAATGAATCTGGAAAGGCTCTTGAATTGCAGTGAATTTATATTGTTTAATGCTGCACTAGCTAATTACCCACTCTTGTTGCGCAAAAATCGTCTATGGCGAAATTTGACATCGTACGATCCACCGGTAAGAAAGAAGACTATTGACGAAAGAGCCCCGATTTATTGCTACCTCATATATTTCAATCTCAGACCCCCCTTTTCTTCTTTTGCATTGAATAAATTTCGATTATATTAAGAAACAACACTACGCTCGCTCGCAATCATGGTTCTGTTTTTGATGACGGCATGGTATAGCGTCATTGCACAATTATTGAAGACCAAAGTACACAATGCTGATGATATTCTTTTGCTGTCGAGCTAAGATAATGAAGCCAGCTGGCCTCAAAACACCAACAGTTTGTAGGTTAATGATGCAATTTCGCACATGTTCGTGCAATAAATACTGACGAAATCTGATAAACACCGCCATACCCATTAGTTTTGTATGATATATAAATTCAAACCAAATATTGCACTGCACCAGGTGGCGATGCTAAACGATAATACAGCAAACAGGTTCCTGTTAGACTGGCTTGGAAAATAGCCGACTGATTGCTATTACTGTTGATAGGGCCATAAACCCCCAGCATTTTGTAAGGCTTACCAAATTCATATCAAGGCTTAAAATAATTTAATACTTGTGCTGGAATAAATAAAATAGCAATTTGCACCCGCATATTGGGTAGCGCTAGAGTTAACTGCCCCACACAAAGAAACCCGATCGTTCATGCGATTCTACTTCTTTGTGCTATTGGACTCATGATTAAACTTTGCATCCTGCTTGTGTGTGTGTACGGTCATAACGTTGGCGATCGCGAAACGCAAGCAGGCCCTGGTGTATTTTTCATGGACGATTAATTCTTACACATAAGGAAGGAGGAGGTATTTATTCGGTACTAGGTGTGCACTAAATGTCAACGGCACTTATTGTCTGTATGGTACGATTTCTGTGAAAAGGGAAATCATATGGCAGTCGTTGAAGCATGCATCTGCACCTTGCATTTTACTGGAATCTACAGGGTCAAAACGGCAAACGTAATTGCATGTGAACTGATTTGTCACCATGAAGTGCTGTGCATAATAACACAACTATACGCACCGTCCACATTTCGGCAAACTAAGATCATTTCGCAACGAGACCCAACACATTTATGCCGGTTGTTGCATAACGATGCAACACTATTTGGGTTTAAAACAAAAGCGCGAGGTGATTGACTCGTTGGTAAGAGTACTACATGCACAATACCTCAAGTTTGTCTAATGAACGGCAATTCATGGGCAAACAAAGCACCGGTCTTGCTCTGTTTCTGTTTCGGTGAAATAATCAACTTAATGAGCATTTCGTGTGCAATCCGTAGGAAAAGACAGTTTCGACAAATTAAACATGCATGCAATATTGAACATGATACAAAACATCAACTATTTGGGAGAGAATTGCACATGAGAACGCCCAATAGGGTGCACCAGCATTAAGTCACACGACGATAAGAAAGCTTACCAATAACACAATGCATTCATTCATAACGACGGGCCCCTGATGCCAAAGAATAATCAAACAACAACAAAAGCGATTATAATCATTCTCTGACTAAGACACTGGGGCTATGATGAGGCCATTGTGAAGAACACGGTCACTATTTGTATTAGGTATAGTCTTAACAGTGCCACCTTAATAGCTGCAGTACATGAATACAATACGTCGGCTTACCACGATATGGGGAGGAATATGGGAGGTTGGCGTGGTTTAGGGACACCTTTTTTGTCATTTCTACCGCAAAAATGAACATTTATTTAACACAATGTCCAAAGCAACCTGTTAGATGTGAATCAATTTCGGAATCGAGCAGTGATCAGCTATATAGCTCAATTATTACTCCATTAAATGTACTCAATTTGTGATGTTGCAAGTATTTGTTAGTATTGGCATTACAACTATCACGGACGTATAACAAATGATAAGGCGGTCTAGCAATGCTACAACTTTGTGGTTGTGACCATATGGTGTTGTTATGGGATATAGTTTTACTAAATGTTTGTACAATAAACAGGGTTTATTAGTCAATTTTATGTGATAGCCATTTGTTCATACGTTATGCTGTTCGGGTTGCTCGATCTGGTATGACAACGAAAACAATGTAAACAGCAATCTTAGTCTTAACTCCATTGACGTGTGTGTGCGTGTGCGTGTGCGAGTGTGTGTGTGTGTGTTTGAATGTCAAGCAGGTGTTGATGTGTAGTGCAGGACGACCAATGTTTTAATCTTTACTATACTTAAGGGAATGCAAACTGACTCCTGTTTGTCTTATTGCATGGTAAGGTAGTAGCTCTTGACTTCAACTGGTTTACGCGAGTTAGGAACATAATCAAGTAATCAATTAAAGACAATTGCGACAGTTCTAAATTCGTGTATAGATTTTCACGATTTTTTGCAGAGAGTAAGCTCGTATATAAAGCTAACGAAATGTAAAATAAAAAGTATAGGTCACTGGTGTAAATTTCTGAGTATGGCGAATTTAAGATCCACATAAGCCAATGGGAATTATGATAATTTGATAATATTTTGGTTCTACAGAAAAGTTCATACAGCGAATTGCATTATATTTAACATACAGACAGCAGAATATCTGCTTTACAAAAAATCAAGAAAAAAATGATGTCTCGCCGCACCCTACGGCAATCCGTTTATGAATTTATTGTTATTTTTTCTCTAGAATGGTGTACATCCTTCATAAAAAAATTTGACCGATCAGTTTTAAACTAAACTTAGTAATATGATGCAGTGGTATATGTACTATGAGCAGAAATTTAAAAAATGATAGGTCCACGTAGTCTATGGGAAGCCACAATGGATTTTCGGTTGTATTCCCTGAGGGCGTTATACAATATTCGAACCTCTATAAAAAAAATTTACCGATCAGTTTTAAACTAAACTTGGTAATATGGTGCAGTAGTGTATGTACTATAAGCAGAAATTAAAAAAATGATAGGTCCACGTAGTGTATGGGAAGCCACAATGGATTTTCGGTTGTATTCCCTGAGTGCGGTGTATTACATTTTTAAAATGACATAAAATGACTGCTATTGATTATTACAAAATATATATGTTTATTTGTATAACACTTAACTTCAAAATTGACGTACAAAATAGCATATCATC
The DNA here is from genome assembly GCA_034190875.2 of Urechis unicinctus. NCBI lineage: Eukaryota > Metazoa > Annelida > Polychaeta > Xenopneusta > Urechidae > Urechis > Urechis unicinctus. Next base: position 17,806,696 of record CM067352.1, on the reverse strand, counting down.
GTCATATACATAGTCAACAACATAACGTCTAATAACTTAAAACAGCACTATCAATTTTCGAACAGTATAATTTCCAAAAGACACCCCATAAACATTCAATGAATCATAGCTAGAAACACACACTAACGTTGTTGACTCAGGTAACTGGCCACAGATGAGATTACTCTTTTACTTTTAGTGACTCTAATGTGCCCATTTATATCTTGGAAACCAACTCGTTGCGGCGCAGACGCGGTCGCACCGGGCGCGAAAATGTGCGCAGCGCGTCAAAGGTGGTTCCCGCCAAAGGACGCGCAGTTACGCGAAGGCCGCTAGGTGGCGCGGCAGTGAACTGTAGCATTTTCTTTTAATGATAGCCGTCAACTAGTTTGTTGTTCAGAAGCTCAGGATATGGCGAGCGATGAATAAAGCATGTTGCATTCAGTGAAATATGGGGGATCAGTAACACATGTCACTCCCAGACGGTGCATAACATACGGCTCTCTCTATAATGACGACAGGCGCACGTGGAGAAACTACAGAGCACTGACGTCATATATCGATAACCACGGCGCAGTCCATCCTCATCTGTTAGAACTCATTTCACCAACGATGCAAACCTTAGAAATAGTTGAGCAATAAAAACAGTTAACCACCGCTATAAATCGGTCTGCAAATTGAAATTGTTCGACGGGAGTGATTTATCGGTACTTCAGTGCTCTCAAAGCTTTTCACTTTCTAATATTTGCCATTATACCTCAATGAAAAGCAACATAGAAATCCATTCGTAGTCTTAAATCAAACTCAGTGTGCTAATGTTAGCATAGCAGTCACATCATAGGGAAAACTTAATTTTCTACCGATCTCTTATTCCTTTATCCAATCACTACATTTGCGTTATGTGAAAGTGAAGATGGTGTGTTTGATATAGGGGTATAATAATTAAACATTTAACAATCTTGCTCTGGGCGATTATTTTTTAGTTATAGTGTATAGATATTGTAGTAAAGTGAGAGTTTTACAATGGGCTTTCTATCGGAACTATCATCGGTATGTACGGGAAATATAATTGTTTTATTCATACCCATGTTAGTATAACACTAGCGAAGTACCTAGGTGATTAAATAGGTTACGAACTCCGTAACATGAGACTGAGAGAGAAAATGGATAGGATGCAATCTAGTTGTGTCACCCCCGTGTTTGTCATAGCCGCCGTAATAGCCTCATCGCTGATAGTAAATTGCATTAATGTGCGTCAACTGCTAGTTGACATGAATGCATAATGGATGTGGGATGTTGGCAAACAGTAAGACAGTTCACTAATCGTGTCCAACACACAACTTACATTTGTTTCCACGACATCAATCTCTTGGGAATGAAATCAGTTGCGTGCGCTTCTTCTGTAGCTAAATTACTTTACTTGGATTGCAAGCAATTTACAGAAATACAATTGCATTGCCATAAAATGAATCACACGGCTTGTGACACTTTGCGGGACATTGGTCATCAGAGAGTAGATTTAAAGTGGGTGTTTTCGGCATGGACGCGGTTCATGGCATGTCGGTGATTGTCGGCAATCCACAACACGCGCCTAATCGATCTACTGCATAAATATGGTTCCAAGTGCCAATTGATCTATGATTGGTTTCATGTCTTAGAAACAAATGTATTATCTCCCTCTGTTGCATCCGATTATCACAAAAAGCGAGTGCTATGAAATTTTTTCATCAACTGATATTTTTGTCTTACATCAAGTACCCTCTTTTTCAGCTTTGATGAAACCTAAATCTGTGTATGTTTGTCGGATGTAGCCCTCAGTGAGATACAGAGAGGCAGAGGGAGGCGCTGATAGAGATAATGATTTGTGACGAGCGAATGAAGAAGCATCCGCCATGTACTATTTTAGCCCTAAACATGGGCTGTTGTCGCCGATCACATCTCACGCAAATACAAACGTGCATATCAAAACTGTACTCGACTATTCAATAAGCAATAATTCACACGCGGACCAAGATTCATCAGTTTAAATCCCACAATATCACCCAGTGAGCTGTACTTTTCTCCTAGCTGTAGATGTCGGACACCACAAAATTGCAGAGGCAACTTACATTATTTTCTTTCATGACATACTTGTTGCCATCCAAAGCATGCACAAGAGAAGACCATCGAGATAGAAACAACTAAAGAGATTGCATAAAAATCTAGCACCGACAAGTCAACAAACATCGAGTGTAATTATTGAGATAGATGACAATCAGCAATAGACAAATGAAGGATTGAATTAAAAGGGACATAAATGATCCCTAGAGACAATTAAAGCACCGGGGTGTCTGACATGAATGCATGTATATGACAATCTGAATAATATCATTAAATAACGTACACCATTTAAATCAATTAATCTGTGCCACCAGCGGAAAACAAATAAAAGCATTTACACAAATATCATATGCAATACTTAAGTGCATTGATCCGCATCAGGAAACAATTCGACAAACTAACTGTTAAATTGCGGGGGCCACATTGTAAGTTTCAACGCAGGAGACTGGGAATAGGATCCATTGTGCATGATGCTTTTGTGTTATTTACCCCATTATGTAACGTCATATAGTATAGTTTCTTTCTTTGTGGCTCATTAATATACGGCAGCCACCAGAGTGCAATGGTTGATTGAAAGTATGGTCATTATCATATGATGATAATGCAACGCCTTCTTAGCCACCACCCTTTGAATTTCTGACTCGGTTTAAGTGATTGATGAGTGCAACTTAAACACTTCATTGAGGGCACACGCTATCGAACTAAACCTGAATAACATAGTCGGAATAGCGGCCAAAACGTTGTCCAAAAACATGAGATCACCAAACAGTACACTCATAGATTTATGTCAAATCAATGACATATAGGATAAAACAGAGAGCAGTACTTTACCTTATTCTACCAATGTTTCCATAGAGCTAACAACTACAAAGCGGCACCAAATTGCATGATACATGCTCACGTAACAATGTACGTGTACCGACATAAGCCCGACCGACGAAAACTGGCTATAGGCACCATCCCAAGTTGATTCATCCATTCGTAGTGCTGTGAGCGTCTACACTTAGCTGTGACGAAGGACTGCTGTATACTTGGCGTAAACAGAGCAACACAAGTCGCCTTACCTTACATGTGTTTTAATAGATACCTATTTACTCGGCTGGTTTGCGATGATAATCGCAGTTACTGATAATTGCTATCCGGTTTTGTTTTATACATCCCAGTGACTCAATGCATGTTTTTCGCAGGGGTAATTTTGCTTGTGCAGTGAGGGTGTTATTTGGTTTTGTTTTATACATCCCAGTGACTCAATGCATGTTTTTCGCAGGGGTAATTTTGCATGTGTTGTATCGGGGGTAGTGAGAGTGATTACTGATAATCGCTCAACTCTGATGCGTTCCAATATACGAGACGCGAAATCACATTCAACACAAATAGTTCGCCACATTGACGATATGGGATTGATTGCCATATACGAGACGTGATATCACATTCAGGCCGAGTGGATTGCCGTGAATGATGGATGTGGTGCGATCCGGGTGTAACGGCTCCATGTTCGACTTGTCGCTCTGTATGGTACCACTTGTATTACATTGCTACTGACAAGAGATTCAACATTTGTGCAATGGACAATATTACGATGACATGTTTGTATATTTAGATGTATTGTCTATATTTGATTTGGAACACCACCACAACAGAAGTGATTTAATGTTATGCTTCCGCTTCAGCCAACACATCAACCAACAGCAATCCACAAGGACTTTGTAGAAGCTCATACATATTATTTATATTATTGCTACACAGGAAGTGGGGATTGTACTGTTTAATGGCCAAATATAATCATGATTTAAAACACTAATCCGAACGTCATTGCACATCCTCATTTTAGAACTGATCAGCTCACGTAGCTAGGTCCTTACAGATTGTCGCTTCATGCTTTTAACTACCAAGCTAGCAGACAACCGAATGGTTTCATATGCAGCATTATCAGCGTCCATATCAATGTTTCCATCTCATATTCTCATAGAGCACATAATTGTTGATCGCGATGTAAATACCTTAAATAGACTCTAAACAATGTAATATCAATCATCTGTCACAACCATTACTTACGCCGTTTTTTAATTGAAATTAGACTTTGCGTTCGCTACCCTTAGGATTGGATTGGGGTTTACTGACAAGTCCGGGCATGACAAACAATATCGGCCCCATATATAATATTCAAATCATGAAAAAGCTGATCGAATCACATCTGACAAAATAGATAACGACTAACACATATCTCTCTGTCATCCTTGTGACGACGGCATTAATGGGACGTTGGGACTACTGCATCAACTTGGGCCATTACATGTCCATCAAGCAGCCCGCAATTAAATCAATATAACCATAACGAATCATAACTGATGGCTAAAATGTTGCTACTATGAAAGGTAATAAATTGTGTTCCTATAATTGTGGGAGATAGTTATGTCGATGCTGTTGTTGTGTAGCTATCAAAACAATTATTCTTCTTTCTTTATATTGCAAACACCAAATCATCGCACATTGATCAACAATAACCGCCGAACATTTCTCACAAAAGTATGTAAAGAGTAGCGACAGGGTCGTTTAGCTCTGCACAAGCAAGCTCATGTTGTTGTAGTATTTTCAATCTAATCTCGCCCGTTTGTGAGCTTCTATCGGCTTGCTGCGCGTATCATGCGACATATTTGGTATATTACCCATATCCCGTCAAGAATAACCAGTTGGACTTTACACCAGCCATACAAAAAGCTTGGGTAAACGATTTGACTAAATTGTATAGTTAATTAAATAAAGGCCAATTTTTGGTTTTATCTCCACACAAAGTCAATGATGTGTAAACCCTTAACGTTTTGGAAGGTCGGACGGCATCACAGAAAACTACGTTTGGAAGCAGGGTTATCTAGATGCCCAGTGTCTTGTTCTTTGTTTAAATTTTGAGTTTATGATACAGCCGGCCATCATATTCCACAAATCTGGTTGAGAGCAAACTTGTTTACCTGTTCAAACCAGAAGATATACGAATTAAGAAAGAGTGGTCTGAGAATGAAATTTATGAGGTGACACTGAGCGTTGCATGCATCTTGATTTGAGAGTATGAAGGCTATTGCCTAGTCTGGGATGATTACTCGACTAACTCTCTAGATACTGTAATTCTTATTCATTTCGAAAGTGTTTGCCACATAATTATAGATTATCAGTAGCATTCATTCTGCCAGGGCATCGCATTATTTGAAATTACCTTGCTGACAATTTGGACTGAGCCATTAAATGTAATTATACTTAAATTACACCCATCTTGCTTTATGCACCGTAAAACCCTGCTTAGGCTGTTGCAAAATATATAACCCTCAAAATTGCAAGTCATCATTAGCTATCAGTGGCTACCGACGGGACTTGATGATTACTAGATGGATATATTATCCCCTAAAAACCACCGTTTCTGTCATGTAATTCACCCAAGCAATTGCCAATGGCTTATATCGCCACAAGGAACGCGTTATTGTATGTTTCCACATCAGTTTGGTACTTCCCTGCGAATGGCAACGTTTTAGTTGGTCAGAGGAGAGTAAACCAACTAAAATATCGCTCTCATTCCATTACAAATTGTCTACACAATACATCATCTACCCTTATAAATATGAATAACGATATTACTGTCGCTTAACATGGGTACCTTCATTGCTCGCCAATAAAAGCATACCATCGCATAGAGCAAGGTAATTAAAGCCAATATCACACGATATTTCAATCTTATGAAACATCTTCATCCTGCACCATTTGTGGGAGTAACTATCTCGTTAACTTTCAAAACAGGTATTAATTTGACATTTGCACGCAAGTTCATTTTAGTCAACAGGTTTAACTGGACTACACTAGTCTATCCGGCGAGACTAAACAAAATTCGAAATAATGTAAGGAGGCGACGGCCGAATCATACAAACGTCACAATTATATCATGGAAGCTATTGAATTTCTATTCGGAACCAATGCAGTGTTTATTTAAGCCCAACCACACGGCTCATTGCTTTATACCGGCGAATTTGTCACTAAGTAAATATCTACAGCCATTTATTGTCAATAAAACAAGCAAATGGTAAGGTAGGGCTTCAGCAAGCACAGGACAATGTACATCGGGACAGAGTTTCTCGCCAATACTATAACAGTAACTCGCGTGTCATTTGCGGTAAGGTACAGCTGCTAAGTTCCTCATTGCATTGACCGTGTCTTGTGCCTTTTTCCCCTGTTCGGATAAAGAGAGATCTCAGGTTTTGTGATGCGTCAATTGTCCGTATGATGTATGCTTATTAATTAAATAGTAGAGGAAACGAGGAAAAGTAAAAACAACCATTGAATTCTCTCTATTACAATTGTCACGATGTCAACTCTCAATATTTAATCTGTGAATTAGTAACGGAACATACATAGCAAAGAAAGCAGTAGTAATTTGTGATCAATCACAAGTTATCTTGTGAGAGTAATTCCTTGAGTCGTTCCTCTATTTGGCTCACATTATCGCCGCCTCATTTCAAAATTAAATGTTTACGGCAAAGAACCAATTGCTAAATTACTTGTCTCTCTTTTATCCGACAAAAGCAATCTAGTTTAAGTACGAAAGTAGTGCATGGGTTGCTAAATGACAATCGTTTGAGCACTAGTTTTCTCAAGAACTCATAATAGTTATCCAATATATTGGTCCATAAACCCTTTTCAGCATTTTATTATGCAGATGTTTTTGAGACATCTTTTAGACTCAGACGATTCTTGACACTGTAGTTAGAGATATGATTGCCGGTGAAGCGTTGTTGGATTTATTTGCACGTGCTACAGCTGCGCTGCGAAATACTGATTGTGCGACGGACTGCACACACGACATTAAGTATTGTTTACCTAGGTTGTGCAATCTGGGTATTCTGTTACAATATATACGAATTTTTAGAAAAATACTGACACTGTACTATCACCTGAAGACATAATAAAATATGTTTACATAATAGCGTACCCCATTCAGGTCAGTTCTCGGTCCAAATGTTAGGGTTACAGCCGCATTATACACAAACACCTTTCGGATATAACGCACGGTAATGATAGACGTTATGCAAAATTTACGCAGATTGTGACTTCACCTAGCATCACTGAGTGACCATTTATGTGCCAATTTATATGAAAGAGGTCTTCGATATCCCCCATGCGTTGCATTTTATATCCTCTAATCGTATCAGAGGAAATAAACCAAGTGGTTAACTGACGTGACTAATCTGCACCAATCGCTTACCGTTTCACTCATTTCACCAGTCCTTCAGCGTGTCATGTCCGCCTGTAGGAAATACCAACACCCGCTTCTAGTTGTTACCTTGGAAGCTAACTATTTCAAAAACACTGTAGATAACTAGTTATATCATGGACCTTAAGCCAGCTTACATAAAGGTTTATTATTTCAGGGTTTCTAGTGTTTGACACGAATTCACGATAAGGTTCAATTACAAATGAATGAAGTATGTGAAATGGGACTTATGTGATTTAAGGGAAACCTCAGATAGCATCAATAATCCGTAATAAATAGCCAAGAAGGTTGAGATAGCACATCACTTATAGTGAGTTTGGATTAATTTGGGGGTATGCGTTCAGAGGAAACTAATTATTACGCTAAATTGTCGTGTGGTGCCCTCGCTAGATCACAAATATGTTGCGAAAAATGGGCAAGCATTTAACCATATACGGTTTGTCAAGTTGCAAAGACGACAAAACAATTGTTTACAAACATTAGTCTAACGATTTATTTATAGGCGCAATTTAGGAAACCACATACATCTATATGCTGCAATAGATGACAAATTCTCCTAACGTATCTTGCAATGTTAGATGAAATTTGCATATATATTTTGCTACAACGGCTAATTAATTATATATGTATATAATGTTGCGATTATCTGCAGTCTTTATAATGTTATATCGTACTAGGAGAGCAACATGTACGTTTAACCACACCACAAGTCTACTATTGACGTAGCATTCTAATGCGAGGTGGCTTTGTCAATGACATATATCCATGTTTTTGGAATAAGATGACAATCAGATTTATCAGCTATACAATGTGAATAAGGTATTGGTAAGATACTCTGTGGTGGTTGTTTACACGTACCAATCAATGGCACATAGTTATCATTAGGGACCTTTGATTAGCATCAACTTCAGCTAGCTGACATAGTCGAACCTGTTTTACATGATTAATGCTGGTTTCGAAAAGATAGCAGAACCAACGAAGTTACAATAAACAGGATAAAAGCAATTGATGACCTACCAGCTGTACAACATATATGTGTTAGGTCGCACCTCCTTCTAAAGATATCAAGCTACTTAGAAGTTGGACAACTGAGCTGTCTGTGGCTGATAACGTGACTGCTCCATAGGGAAAAGCAAAATGAGTATTGATGGCCGCCAGATATTTATCTACTCGGAACTGGAGGTTACTGACCGACAGCTCTCCATATAACATGGCTAATAACGAGATGACGTACTGGCACATGTGCCTAACGCCTTAGCGTCAACCAAATTATTCGCACTAATAAGCCTTAGGTAAACGTACCATGATAACAGCAACTAAGCAAAATACAATATGTATATATTTATGGACGCCTTATTGTTAGTCTATTAATTGTGCATGTTGTATAATCTAACGTATATTGGTTAAGGAAAGTAACGAACAAACTGTTGGCATAATTGCTGTCAACCGGTCTTCACCGCCATATGTTAGTTGTGCAGACCGCATTAAGTTCAAATATTAGCTGTAATTGTGCTATAGACTATAACAGCATTGTGTCCCTTATGAATCTAATGGCTAGGTAATGCATAATTAATGATATTGTGTTGAATAGCGCTATGGTTAAGGGACCCACGAAGACTCTACGATGTGGCTCCGTGCCTATCTGGCTTCACGTCTGACGGAGGCAAGCCAATGCTCCTGTTACATGAAGTTTAGCTTTATATTTCCTGCAGATCTCGTGACATAACTTTTCTTAACCATGGTGTGGCCTCTGTAACATCACGTTTTGCCAACATTTAATCCTCGATGGCAGGGCGTTATATAAAGCTCAATGAGGTCCATGTAATTACCATACTTTTCCTCTCACTGTTAACTTGCCATCTATTAACTTAGCTGGGGGTGATGTCACACTAGACTCCTATCTAAGTCTTGGGCAACATGTTAAAAACGCTGTCACGAGGGCCTATACCCAATATCGTGGCTTGACTGTTGTAATACGGCGTACTCGATTGTCAAAGGGTCCACAACAATGCCGCAAGGGTCATCTGTGGCACTAGGTAGTACAAACATGTCTCCCCGATTCTCCAGGGACTAAACTAGCTCCCCATAAAGCAGAGGGTTGCCTATAAGATGCTTCTCTTAACCTTCAGGGCATTGAACGGTATTACTCCATCTTATTTGTGTGCACCCATACTCACCTGGCCGTTCTGGTCGCTTAATTAACCAGGGATGTCTACATGAGCCCGCTTGTAGACTGAAGATGTGTGGGGGTTGGTACTTGTGCAGCTCCCATCCTATTTCTGGAGCACATCTCGAATTAAAACTCTCAAGTTGTGTCATGAAAGGAAGTATTTGACATCTAGTTGTTGTCCCCAGTTAGTGCCAGTATATATGTCTTACAATATGAAGCCATATGACTTGGCGCTGAACAGAGTTTATGATGTGTATGAGCTATTTTAGCCGAATTCCTAGCCGTAGTATAATTTGTTATCGTAAATTTATTCTAGTTGCACCAATTTTAAGTGCAGCGACTGCTAGTAGGTGTTCCCATAAGGGGCGCTTTATACATTTTTGATAATCCTAAAAATGATAATAGTAATTAAAGAACATAAGGTGTCATCCTCCGACACGTATCGCTGTGTGCACCAAACCTTATGCTAAATGCCATAATAACTGCGCTAGCCTGCTTGCTCCTACTACTCGGACCATGACTACATAGAGTAGCAAACATACTGCACACATATTGAACCATCTTCATTGCTGTGCCATTGAAGGCTCTTGAACGTACTCATGTAATCACTACAAGTAAATAAAATCATGCTATTTAAATATGCGCTCTCATTGCTCGACATAGAGCATCAATATTGAACCAATATGGCTTTGCTCACTTTGCTCTTATTGCTGTGAGTCATATGAATCTATCCTTGACGAATATGAATAGAGTATCGATATTAAACAACTAGCTCTTAACTGTGTATTCCTGGTATAAGGCGTAATGTCGGGTAAAGTGCCAGGGGTAACATGTTCTCCTAAGGACTTGTAAAGTTTCACTTGTGTCAACAAACGCGGGATCACTGAAGCATCAATTTAACTCAACCGAGTTTGAGAGTCTTAAGATTCTGGCCTTTCATTTATGTAAATTGCTGATCTAGACATAAACCATACAAAAAGCGGCCGGGGCAAAATCACCGATATGCTTTTAATTGCCATATCAATATTTCAGTTGCAAAGCCACAGAAAGTCTGATCTCGTCAATTGTATATAAGCTATACAAGAGTCTGAACACAAATCTAAAAACACGGAATGTAACACAATAAGCTAACCATCTCACCACATGGTGATCTTTTACTTTAACAAGCAAATTGCACATTTAGTCATGTTATAACCACGCTAATGTTCTATGCTGCTTGTTACACATTGACAGAGGGAAAATGCTTCTAATTTGTTTTACAACCATTTAAATCATGCTGCACTAATGCAAAACACGAATCAATGCCATAAAGTCTTTTCTGATTTAGAAAACTTGCGTCGAATATGATTCGTGAAACATCGGTTTCCTTCTGTTCCAAGGCAAATTTTGCCCAGTATATCAGTATACACAATAACAAAAACCATGCGCCAATCACATTGAGGATGTCAGGCGTGCGGAAGGAACCTATCAATCAACTATAACAGTAACCTCGTAATGCAATTTCACAAACCATAGCATCCAATTGGCATCAAGTTAGTGGAATATACTAGCGTGGGTGTGAATGCAACCATCATTGTTTCTGCATATGCCACAGTTCAAATGAAATGCAATTTCTACAGGAAGAAAATGCTCAAACATGACACGAATAACTATCGACGTACAGTCGTAGCCTGTACAATAATGTGATTGCCATTATCGCTGTAATATTATCTAGTTTACAACATATATAATTAAAAAAAGAGGCAAAAACAAAAAAAAATAGTTTACAATCTCTCTATATAGATGGCATTTAATGCAGACTTGAGGCAAGTTTAACAGTCTTCTTCACGCTACCATTGTTCTGAATCCAAAGCAATTGTAACTGTTCTCTCGTATTGTAAATTGAGTTTTTGTGGTGATTGCGCCGTTTTGCGTAAATAGAGTAATCTATTTGTGACATAAGAAATTTGAACATTGAGTTGTTGGTTCTCCCCAAAAAGTATTTTTAGCGATGGTAAACAATTGGTTTAATACGAATGAATTTCATATACAGGAATCAATTAACACTCTGCAGATATTGGTTGGAGTATGGGTTGACATCTCATTTTCAAATGCCAGTACTATTTTACAACACACGGACAAATAGCTTACAGCCACAATCATGTTGATATATGGTTGTGACATTTATCGTGTCTAAAAAAGTTCTTTATGATGCAATTGCGCTTAAGTTGCACAATGGGTTCGTTATTAAATGATAATTGTCTGCATTGAAAACACGCAAATGTGAAACTGTGAAGCGATGCCTGTGTTTTGTAATCACACATATCAGTGAGCATCATCATATCGTTTGTGCCAAACGAAAGGATATACTTTCTATGCAGGTCAGTTTTCCTCATTCTTTGACCGATATGCTAACAAATGCGCATGCAATCTCAAGCAATGTCTTCGATTTAAGGTACGATGGCAAAAATTACGAAGTAAATGCATCGCGAGCAGTGGATACTGATAATGCACCTATTTCTTATTTTAAGGCATCCCAGGTTTGATTTATGCACGTACACATAAACGGGTATTATTTCTCGTTTTTGTACGATATTAATCGACAGTTCCTTCAGCATAACGTTCAACAAGAAATTGCTATTTGTAATGAGAAGACCATACGATTAATGCATATCATACACATACATCATTTCTGCAATGTGTCTTTGGTTTGCCATTCCTTTCAATCCTAGAAAATGGCATCGGATATCAAGCAATATAACTGTTTCATCACGATTACAGTACAAGGTACGATGATTAGGTTCATCGTCATTAAGCTGATATTTGCTCAGCAATATTTCTGGTCGCTGAATAGCCTGCTATAGATGGACAAAATAAGTTTTTGTTGATTGTGAATACTTGGTCATGAGTCAACTAAGCGATTGTACCGATGACGTAACATCGTGTTTGCGTTAGTTTTCCGAATCTCTGCTCTCGAGCTTCAGCAGAAATGCCCTGATAACCCGAGTGTAGCCATCAGTGTAAGGTGCATTACTTGCAAGATGATGTAGTCACATTGCGCATGGAAGCTTTACACAAGGAACCGAGCGCCCATCGAATGAATTATAGCTCCTGCTTAGAAGACGCTGTCGGATATGAATTGTACCATGTATGTATTTGTAGGAACACATCGTCAACGGATCACATCTGGCGTCCGTTATTTGTAAGTCATTAACTCAATGTATTGAATGGAAGCAATTGCCAAGGCAACATTCATTAGATGTTTACAATGCACCATTCATAGATCCAATTGAGCGCAAGCTGTCAGCGTTTTGGGTACTTTACCTACAGTTTTGGGTACTTCTATCATCGAATGATATAAAGCAAAAAGTATTAAAGCGTTATATACAGCAGCACAATGAGACAGCTGAGACATTTCTGCGTTTGAAACGACCAACCCAACCAGGGCGCAAATGCAAAGTAACTGTAATCGATATAGCATAGCATTGCCTGACGAAATGTAAGTAACAAAGGCCGACTTGTAGGCGCTTCCTTCTGCAACATGTATTAATGCGTGGTCGTCCTCGTGCGTAGAGGTTTGAGATTGGGCAATGGAATCAGGAACAAATAGGAGGGGATGGGGAAATTATACACTAAGAAATGGAAATTTGTCCGTAGAAAATCTCTTGACCAATGGGAGGAGGATAAATGTAAAATGATTTGTTAGTACTAGCGAGTGGCAATGCTCCTCACTGACAAACGATAATAATTACTAAACAATTAGAAACAAACAATTCCTATATTGCTGGTCACACAATTCCTATGGTAAAAGCGTTTAGCGGACGAAGCTATTCAGGTATGTATGCGGCTTGGCATCTCTCCGTGTGTTTGGTACGTAGTAAAACTGGCGTTTAGAGTTATAGTAGTTTAGGAAAAAACAGAGTGAAGACTATGACTGCAATGTATTAAAGTAACTTGTTATCAAGCTCATGCGGATGAATTTGTTTGCAATCCAGTGACAGTATATAACATGTAAATACGACGTGCCTTATGTTTGCTTGGTAACCCTGCAATTGTATGAATGCCATTTTTATCAGCAATAGGAATAGCAATGAGCTTGCATGCCGTTGGCCTGGTATGTTCAAACGATGATTTGTTCGGTGGTTGGCTTTATTTGTCTGACATTGATTGGCGTAGATTTATTTTGTTCTAGTATGACACAATAGCAGTGGAGGAACAGCGACACCCATAGTGAGATTATTCTTTCAATGTCACTTGTTATCAAACAAGTTCAGCGGCGAGAGACATTGCATTATCTTTGCGGTAGCAAAGTTGATATGAAACCGAAATAAAGTAGAAATTATATCCATTAGGCCTCGTAACTAGAGTAATGGATTCATTTGAATAATGTTACAATGCATACAAAATATATGAAAAATCATGGTACCATATATTTTAGGTATACAACGGAATATTAATCTGATATTTTATTAATCGTGAACGTTTATATAGAATACCGTCGCATTGTGAAGTTCGGTCAGACCCCTTACTAGTTATTGTATGTTTAATGACTTATTGAGATAAGCCTATAGTTCCTGTCCTGTTACCCTCGATTCGATAACGTAAGTAAAGCATTATTTTCAAAATGCTTTATAGTAAAATATGACGGCGCAAAGTTAGCGAGATAAGATTGATTTACCAACTGGATATGAATGCGATTGATTCCACAAACAAAGAAGATGAGATAAAATAGGATGACTATCAATATCACGAGCACTATCACAAACGAGCAATGTAACACTTTACGATGTATCCGCAATACACTGCCCATCATTACTCAGACGATTGGGAAATCCCTATCGGGAGTAGAAAAAGCCACATCTAGATAACAGTTTTCTACTCTCAATTTACATCATAAGCACGCGCATGCATGGCGAGCAGTTGATATAAGTTTATTTGTTGATAAAGCGCACATATCAATGCCAGGTTTCTTGCCCAAAACACCAACACAGCGATCGAACTCGCTGAGGTTACAGTGGAAATTTTACTGATGCCCATACGTTTTCAAAACTCCTGTTTACTTTGTAACAAAATAGTGTAAATCAGAATACATAATATATCCTCTGCAATACAATTCGATTCTGTATTACTTATGTTCATGACAACACCGCACTGCTGAAAGTAGGATGCATGCAAAGCAGAATTCACTCACAGCATGTACATTTGACAGAGTTTAAGACAATCTTGCCGATTCGACTTTTTGTAACTTTAACCATGTAATGCAGAGTCCCTAGTAGATTTTCCTATCATCAGTTATCGTCTTGACTATATCAACATAGCCGTTATCAGGTAAGGTTTGTAATTATCTCTTGCGTTTAGGAGTGCCAAGAGGATGCATGCATTAGTAGAGATCATGAAGCAATGCCAGTGCCCTGGCTTAAGCTATTGCATTGGTTTGAAAACATCAAGCTGTGTTTGGTGGTAGGAGCCATTACTTAGTTTTATTAATGTATGAAAACCTGATTGTGTAATATAATTTGTTCATTTCCAATGTTTGCAATAATTGCCCAAAGGTCCGTGTAACATTAAATTAGGTGAATATTTGTATTACAGGCACCGGTCTCAGGCGGTGCATCCACATAACAGACCAAACAGATCATTTAAACCTCAGACTACCTGAAAGCCAGCTTAAGAACAGTGTGCGTAGCGGAATAGATTGAAAAAAATATGTAAGTTTAGTCAGAAAATAACATATGACAACATTGTTTGCAAATGTATCTGATACATTGTTAATTGAAATATAATAATAACAACAGCAATACATTCATGGTTAAATGACTGCATGTAATAGTAGAGTATGTTATAAACTGTTCATATATGCACATTAACAGATCGAATAATGGCAGCTACACATCGCACGTGTAAGTTGTGCATTTGATTCAAGTTTTGTTCAGCGTATTTTGGACGCTAAATTCATGAACCAGACATATGGCTTACGCATTCTCTGTTCGAGCTTCAAATATTGCTAACGGAAAAGTACGTCAATATTCATAACAACCGGTAAATGTACGTTAATTTACTACATACGACGTGTAATCAAAAACATTTCTTAGTCGGGCTCCTCAACAAGCATGCGTACCACAAAGAAGTAAGACGTTGCGACAAAACGTTTTATGCTTGCCAATTTCGTGTAACAGCAACATATTGTGTATATGTTTGTGTAATTACTGGTACTCAAAATATTTGAGGTCTACTAACATTGCAGCAGCCTTGCAAGCACTTTGGCTAGTTCAAGTTCGCTGCGTTGGATATTGATAATAGCACCATGTCCCTACTGAACAGAGCACGCGCATGCCGTGATTTAATATGGCTGCAGGTGTATTGTCTTGCATTCCAAAACGAACGATACATCTCGACGAATCATATTCGTTTCATATCTCACTACCGAAATCCCTCTTTCATGCGCAATGAATCACGATATGACCAACTTTGACACATGAGTTGCCTACATGAAGCAATATTGTGACAATAACAGGTATGTGTAATTCTACTTTACTTGATATATCCGTCCATGATATTTTGGAAGTTTTAACAATGGCGGCATGAATTAATATCACCTAGCTCAATAACAAAGACAGCTAAATCAGCCATCCGCATTATTGTTAACTTCTTATTCGGTTTTAAATCATTAAGATTGATGCAGGGGTGTTTTTTCTGGTGCCTTTTATTCGCTAATTAGGGACACTTGGGTGCCATACCTATGCTGTTCTATTATTACAAATGCATTTGGATAGGCACACAAATATGTCATGGATATATATCAAACACTATACTATAAGCATTTATAATATATGTGAGTGTTAAAATCGTGGCATTATAAAAAGTATATTTTGTTTATACTATGGTCCCTTCGTGTTCAATCTTTCGCCTCCTCATTAGTTTCAAAGACATCACAATGTCGTCAAAAGCAAACATTAACCCTCTGTCCCGACTGATAGTCGCTATGGCTATCACGGTATCCATTAAGATATGACAGCCTGTGAAATAGTTGTTTTCACTCATGCGAGTAATCATCCCTGTTACGCTGTTACGTTTCTTAAAGACAATTTATGTTTAACTCTTTGACCCCGGCGTTGATTTGTAGAGGCGATGTGTTATCGCATTTGAGATTAGTTTCTATTTAGTAGATATCTTTAATCATTTACGTGCGCTGCAAAGGTTATAATCGCCCAGACAACATTTACGGTTTTTACGCTTATTAATTCCCTGGCGTATGTTGCATAATGTTATTTATTCATTGTATCTTAGTTATTGTGTATCATCCCAGCAATTGTTAGCAATGATTGGATTTCGTGGGCACAAATAACGTCCTAAAGGGTCGGGCTGCAAGCGCAGCCTTGTAGAACAATGGTACTCAGATGGTGAAGCTTTTATGAGTTGCCTGTGATTTCTATCATTATAAGTTGAACTATGCGTTAACAAATCTCAAAGCTATTTCAGCCATAAAATTTAATTTAAATACACATAATTTTATCCTTGATATGATTATTACGTCACTGTACTGACAATGGTTTCATAACGGATGTTTGGCGGAAAATGCAGAAGTTGCACATTCCTTTGCAAAGGGAGCGACGGACGCTAATGTCACAAGCTTGGCCACTTAATACGTTCGTAAATCACGCTTCCTTAATTGTTTCATCAAGAAGGCGTAATGACCCGTTTCTTGTGATAAAAAGCTTAAAAAAATTGCAAACGTCTGTCGTCGGACATCCAATTTCCTTCGTATCCTCAATGTTCGCCGTTTATTTTCACCAATAGTGAATGCAGATATCCCCTTTTAAGTGGTATACTAATGGTCTCTAAGTGCTATGTGCAACACCATCTGGCTATTTTGTCATTAAAGGTTACATTACTATGGATAACATACCATACACCTGCACATGATATATGACATTCATGATATTTGTACTGCATGGCGGCCATTTATATGCAGCATTCCTTTTGTGCTGGCTCCAGAAACTGCAGAAATTGCATAGATTGTGTGGGTTTCCGTTGATGAGAGGAATACACACAGCTAGTAGTTTTATCCGGCTGCTTATGACACGCATCAAGGGTACCATTACGGAGATAATGTCGTTTGACATTCACAGCAATGCATATCGCGAATCATATGCAGCGTTCCGCTTCGCATCTGGCCCCTATCTTGTCTGCCCATGTGAACCTCTCTAGTCCGGCTGCTCTGCCTATTAGGCTAACATTCCCTTTTCGATGCGGACACTCTCGTAAATAATTTGAAAACGGGCAAAATGAAAACCCGTTCCTTCATGCACTCTTTGTAGAAACATAAAATTTGAGTTATTAGTCGTAGAAAAATAAAACTGATCCAGCTATAACAGTGGTGTCAATGGATGAATGATTACATTAAAACGATAAATAACAGCATTGTTGATTAACCAGGATTGCCATACGGGACCAAGCAAATCACTTGAACTAGTGAATAGTTCCCTTGGTGTTAACTTGTTTTTAAACATGCATCAATCGACTATTACGTATAACTCATCGGTGGCTCCAATATTAATCACATGTTATCAATCCCGTATGTATCAATGTATGACACCTCACTGAATTGAACATTAAACTTTCTCATGAGATTCTCTCAACAAAATAATAATTAACCAGTCTAAAGTAACCGGGCATACTCTCTTTACATCTCCCCCATCAATCACGCCAAGTCACTTCTGAAACCAAGAGAATGGCAGCAATTGATATGTTACGAGACGATTCGTGACGTAACCAAGTAAACCAGACGATTATCCAGGAACTACGAGATGAGCGTATTGCATAGCTAATCTACACATGCTATTTCCATTTTACACTATATCGCAGTAAAGATTTGAAAAGCAACGCATGTTGTGTCAATGTTCCTTTCTATTATGCATTTAAGGTGCAAAAGACAGCAGAAATACTTTGCAAAAAACATCGGCCATATATTATCAATTCAACAAACTGGCAAGATTGACATTGACGCCTGACATCGAGAACATTGAGTCGATAGCCAAACGTCAGTTCTTTTGGTGACAACATCAAATACTGCAGCCTTGGGATGAAGGTCACATCGTTGCTCAGTTCATACGTCAATGGTCAAACTAGGTGATACAATTGATAGCGCAGATTTGATATCACTTCACTTTAGATATACGTCGGATCATCACCTCCCATAGCTATTATCTAGCACACTAAACCCTATTACATTTCGTTGCACAAAACAATGTACTCTGAAGCTAATAATGGAATACAAGACAGTTTGTAACCTATGAAACACAGTGTGTGTGTCTAACAGACACGATGGACAACAGAATAATATGCCCAATATCGTGTGCAATTATCAACAAAATCAAACATTACCACTCAATGCGCCAGATCGTAGCGTTAGACCGCCTTTAAATTTTCCACAGTTTATATAACACTGGAAGCACACAAGACGACACAATGCGTACCTTTATACATAAATAACTCAACAAATAAAAAATCTGATCGCACTCACGAATCTGTTAGATATTGCTCGATGCAGCAATTCCAAATAATTCTCTTCCGAATCCTGCGGGTAATAATTAAGATGGTATGCAATGTAATGCAGAAAAGTGCTAATTACATACAGCTTTAGGATAATCGATTATTTGCCATATAGTCACCTGCAATAATGCATTCCAGCCGCAATGTGTCTTCAGTTCATCAGTTATGCAAACATTAACAGTTCGCATTGACATAGCGACCACATCGACATGTTGAACTTGGGGTAGTCACGTCCGGATTGCACCTAATCCATCGTTCATGACAGAGTAGGCGTCCTGTAATGCAATTTTGCGTCCCATATATTCCGGTAGTGCCCAGCGGCTGGGAACAAATCTGCAAAGCGGGGATGGGTATCTTTACTCTATGTAAATATATAAGATCTGATGCAAAAGTACTTTGTAAGGAGTAGTTGAATTACTGGGATATAATAAGTGAAGCCAAAATAGTGGTATTCAATGCCTTAACCATATCAGCCTGCCACATACCAGGCCAATAATTAGACATAAAATAAATCTTACATAAGACCGAAAAGGGGCCAAATAACTTTATAATGCATATGTGTATATACAAATAAACATTTGCAATAAATATAATTGCTGCATATAGTGGTACTAAAAAATACCGCATATTGTATTGGACCAGCTCAATTAAGTACGTATCTAATTTCAGATGTAGGCAGTATGCCTCATATATGATCTAAGCACCCAATCTGACAAATTACAATGTTTGCGTGTATTCAATCATTCCCTAAAAAGAACAACCAATATTATTATCTGTGAAACATTCCGGCCCAAAGGATGGATTGCACGATTGTGACCCATGTTACCTCTCCACAGACACTCAGACATGTAAATGGTGTTGTACAATAATTTGTGATAAACATATCGATGTACGTCGAGTAGTTGTGTGCAATGCGAAACTGCTATATTTTCGTAGATATTACTAATGGAGCACAGCACAAAGCATAATCTTGAAACTGCGATAGCCAAACCATTAGAATGATGTGGGATACATTCTCGATGAATGCTTCACAAAATTTGTTCGTCAGCACTTGGGTTAGGATATGCGCTATGTCACAATTGTAAGTTATAAACATATTTCAGTATTCTAATCAGAAAGACAATGTTGTTAAGCTTAATGTTGGTGGTATCATTTGGAAGACGTGATAACCGAGGAGCCTTCTTTAATGCATCATTCTGTCGCAGTAACCTACAGCAACTTAACACTGAGTTAAACTTTCCAATGTATATAGATCGATCACTCATCATGACGTCAACCCTTAGTGAAAGGTGTTAATAGAGTTTTGTTCATGATATATTGAACAGTTAATGATGCAGAGGTAAGTCTTGACTCAAATAGAAAATGACTCGATTTAATTTCTTACATTTGTAATCGATGTTTATCCGATTTTGGCCTCCAAACTCGGTTTACAAAAATATGCATAAAATTAGCTATGGGTTGGTTTTGCTATGTTTGTGATTGATCTATTATTTGTAGTCTAATCGCGCCCTGTTTTTAGCTTCAAATGTCAAGTGGTGTCAAACCATATCTTATATTTGTTATCTATTCACGCCCCGTCACCAATAGTATGCTCGCTGGCCTCACAATGGCCACAACAATATATGTGGTAAGCGACAGTAGCAGACAAATGGTCAATGGCGTCTTTTTGCGAAACGTTTCTGGTGATGGCTGCACAGTCAATGTTTTGGAAAGTCGGGGTCATAAAAAAGCAACACTTCTTGGATGTGAAGGGCAACTCAGTGGATGTGTAAGTCCCGTGGCCTGTTCAATGGTTGAATTATGAGTTAATGATATAACCACTCATCCAATCACCCGAAAATATATCTAAAATATCTTTAACAGTGGTTATGTTCTCAAATAATCAAGCTTGTTTATACGCATGAGACGAACTCCATGAGGTTACTAACAGCGTGAATCTTGGTTTGAGAAACTGTACGCTATTGCTTGCTGTAGATTCATCACAGATCTCTGCTGGTAACTAAATAGTTACTTATTATAGAATATCGAGAGCGTTTGCCACAGAGTAATTGTGCTTCTAGCTTAACAGAAGCATTCTTTCTACCAGTGCATCGCGTTGTTTCTAATTTCTGTGCATGCTATTTGTGTCGGACCCAAAGTGGTTAGTTAGTATTTGTGACCGCATATGACGAAATATGGGAGTCACTGCTAATTCGGATAGAAGAAACTGTGTTATCACAAATGTTTGAGTACCGCATCAGCTTTAGCACAAACACATTAAGGGACTTTTTGGGGCTCATATATCTTGCAAAGAATATCTTCCCTAAAAGTGTTGCCTGGTTTTATAAAATATTTCCCTCACATTTTGCAAAACTGCAAATTAACACTAATAAAAAGTAGAAACCGTCAGATAATGTGGAATACTAAATGAAAAAATCCCCTTGTCTGCAATAACGAGACTACAATAAGGTCCATTCACGTAACAAATCAATGATGCATATCGTCATAAACAATTCGAAGATAATTTATTTCACTTTGTTTGTTGTTGCCACATTTTATGTCAATTGCGTCTTGGTTAATGGTACCATTTGATATATCAATTATATAATATCTGTAATATATAGTTTTGTTTAATTTGTATTACCGCTATTCTGCTTCATTCATTGTTTTGGGTTGGCATGACGTTATAATCATTATGAAGTACTTACATTTCGGTCAACTTTCTTATGACACCGTATCGTTGAAAAAAGCAGGTTGTGAGCCGCAAGCTATAAAGGCGAGAATACAACACATGCTTAATTTTGGATTTTTGTGGTATTGACACAAGTCACAATATATATCTCATGTACTCGCACTAGTGATCGCGGGGCTGAACTGCCACTGGATTGTCAAATGTAATGTTAACAGCAAACTACTAATTACAATATTATTTGCCTTCTCTATTTATCAGACACAGTCACTTTAGAAAGATAAATATAAATGTAGTGCACGTGGTGGTTACCACTGGAAATAATCCACCATCGAATGACCATAGTAAGCAAACTATGTCATTTTTAGTTAGCCCTCTGAATCGTTATCAAACATATTAGTCACCAACCCTGCTTTATCGATGGGGGTGTACTGTTTAAAGACACTGTTGGAATTTATAAAAACCCTGACTTTGAGGAGAAATATGATTGCCGCTGTTGTGTGATTTGATTAGTCAGCATATGATACAGCAGCCGTGAGAAATGTTGACTGTGCGATGGAGTACAAGCATGATCAGAGGACCACCCGCTTCACTTATTTGTGTTTTGAAGTTATTTTATTGATAGCAAAGGCAATTATTTTTCTTAATGTTCAATGTTGATCGATATTGATGTTTTTTTTCATGCGCCAAATACTTTGATACAAATAATCAAAATGACACGTCAAGTTATAGCCATAATGGGCAAGACTATTACGCTTATTAAAAAATTACATTTATATGCACTATGATAGTCCATGGTCGCTAACGCGTGAGGCATAGAATTCGGAGGCTTTATGTATAAGTCAGTTGGTATTCACGGTTCAGGGAAACTATGCTATTTTTTTTTGCCTAGCACTTAACCTTGCCTTCAAGGGGCGGGGCCTGAGCAAAGAAATTGGGTACGGGATGAGAAGCGAGTGGGTGGGTGTTGGTGGTTGATGGTTACATGAACGTACCCCGCCCTGTATTGTGACCCGTCTTTGTATAGCATCCAATAGTGTGGACCCATACATGGGCTGTGGCATGCAATACATCCACAAAGTAACTGTTCGTTTGTGGCTGAAGTAATATGATATATTTGCACAGTGATATCACAAGTGAAGCACACGGACGATTCAGAATGTATACGCAGTATAATGGTTGTTTGGTTTATGCTGACAGAAATGAATGTGTATGATATTAAATGCAAAAGATCAACGAAATGTCGAGTGACTAGTATAACAGCACAAGCATATTTATATATGCTCCTTGGTCTCAGGCTGATTAACGTAACCAAGAAACTACTAAATAAAACATCTTAGCAGCTATTGGACTTGCGTGAGCAATTCTATTAAACATAGTACTGAAAAAAATCCTATTTTATCGATTTCATATTAATAACACAAACTGTATCTTTCACTCGATATGTCTATTTATAATGTAAACACTTAGAGTAGCCACTAAAAACTAAGGATCATAACATTTATCAACGCACCTCTTGAACCTCATGCGTCACCATCGGAGGCAATATTGAATTATGAAGGTGTGCCTATCAAAGCTTTGGATAGTGTAAACAGTTCTTACGAATATAAACTCTGCATGCAAGGTCATATATATGTCTCACCAGATCACTAAGGGCGAGGCTTATGCTTCTTGGGTCGGGTTGACACTTCAGCCAGATGACAGTGAGACAATATGAGATTACACCATAACATTTCCATGCATCACTGAAAAAGCAAGTGAAACCTGCAATATTCTCCTCGAGAAGAACTACAGGATTTTCCATAAATATGTTAACTACCAAAAAATCTTTGAATTCTGTGTAATATCTTTTGTTTAATTTCATGCGGTTAGAGAATGTGATACCAACAACAGATCATTTAAATGTTGCCAAAGATTATTAGATCTATTAACCAAACGTAAAATATAAGTTTTTTGACGTTGAGCGTGTGTTGTGGCTGAATAACTACTGCTTGAGCATTCTTTTAACTAGAGCATGCGATACAACGCACTTGCTTCGAGGAGAATCTTTTTTAACATAATTAATATAAATGCTAGTCTTATGACAATACGGATACGGTAGATAGATCAATATTTTTGTAAAATCATGCTGATATTTGAAAGTCATACTCTAAACCAATACCCGAAATATGCTAAAGGATTGTGATATTTTTTCAACATAGTAGCAAATACATTTCTTTTAATAACGAACCGCTCACAATTCCAATGAAACCGATGAATGTTGACAAACATAGCACGGTTGGGGTATGATGGAAAACTGTGTCAAAATAGTCACCTCAGAGGCTTGTCATTAATAGCCTAGAAAGTGTCGTGGGGTTGGTTTATTTATGAGACCTCTAACTGGCAATAATAATTCAGACAAAGGAAATGATGAAGGATGAGCTCGAGACAATGTGAATGAATTGAATTTAAACAAACTGTACACTTAGACACATACATATATATCTCTATGGCTTGGGTGTTACCCAGAAGATAACCATTGATTGTACCAAGCCAACAAATCTTTTCTAGATGACACATTGTGAATATCAACTGAAGACAATCCCTGCGTATTACCCTTTATTTCATCCATCACCTCGTTGTTGAAAGTGACGTTAAACACCAATGTTACATTACTTTGTATTGACCTGTTTTCTCATTAGAAGCTTTAGAATATGCAGGTTATCCCAAACGCAAAAAGCATAATACAATACATGATATGTTCTTTCCTTCCACCATAATCCACCACAAATCATTTCTGTCCCATGCAAATATCGCGTTTATGCCTAACACGGTGCCTGACATTTTTCATTCACTGTGGGAAAGAAATCAATAAATTATTGGCAAAATGAAATCCGAGACAATGAGAACAAAGGCTTGTCGGTAATGATTTAGAAATTGTGTGTTTGTTGATGGGACATTTAAGCTGTAATGCTGACCGAACAAACCATATAGGAGAATTGGTAACAATGTAGATGAACGGAATACAGATTACCAATGTGTGATTTGGCATTTAATATCATTGTTTAATATTTTTTATGTACCAACACAATGCCTTATATTACACATATAATTACCGGATATGGGAACCTATTTAATGCGTTAAATTCATCGCACTATGTTTTCTTGAGTCTTTGAGTGTTAGTTATGCAAAAACAGATACTTTGTATGCAATAAATAACAGACCCTGCTAACATCAGCCGAAATGGTTACTATGTACTTCGGGATCGCTAAGCTTAGTGATGTGAGGTGGGGTCCTATTACTGGGTTTAATGGTGTTAGTTAGTTAAGTATGATTGTAAAACGGCGTTAAACAAGTTGGTATTTTACCGCCTCATTTTGGCCTAGAATATATCATGGTCGTACGGAAAATAATTTGTAATTACCTTGTTAATGGTCTACATATTTGAAATTGCCCGTTGGTATTTTGAGCTTCATTCTTTTGTGGCAAACAGTAGCCAACAGGTTGACACATGAACTTTACTGCTTCTCACGAATGCTTTATTACGCTAACGTTCTTGATCCTCTTTGTGTTATTCTATGGGATGACAGTCATCATCGCCGGTTCGACAACCAAATAATTCACACCACACAGAACGTCAATGGGCAGGTAATTAAGCATAGAAACAAATGATATTTTGTGCTGTGGGGAGCGAATAAAACATTGCGCATATTCACTTTACGTAAGGCAAAGATCTGCCATGTGTTGTCTAGATGATTAAACTGGAAATCCCAAAATACAAAGTATGCCGAGATAAATCCTTTCGTGTACTCTACGTTTGTGTTATATGCTCTGGAAAATGCAGAGTGGAATCCTAATTGCGGCTCGTCTATCCGGAGCAGCAAACATCACAAGTGGTAATCCAATGTTAAGATGGTAATAATTCCGAAAGCAATAAATATCTGGTAAAACATGAAAGCCGTATCCCTGCTAAAGAAACCAAGCACAAATCATCGCTATGCTCTTAATATATTGCCTTTAATTTTGTATTCGCTATAAGAAGAAATAAATAAATTATTGGTAATACGAAATCGGGAATATTAGGCACAACGGCTTGGTGGCAGTAATTAGGGGATTGCTTTGCAAACAGATGGGTAATGCAACCCAATGGGAGAATTGAAGACAATGTAGATGAACGGAATACAGATATATGAGCAAATGATTCAATACGATTCATTAGCTCGATTTGGTCATTTGATAAAAATGATACCAGTAATCCAAAATAATTGTACTCATAGAATTCACCTAAAGTGATATGGAGTCTTTGGAATTTGCATCAGACACACTAACTGAACAAATCTCTGTGTAAATGATTTCAAAAGCGATAACTTTAAATAAATTAACAATTCATTAGCCTGTGCACAGAATGCTTATTTGGAATGCGCAAACACAGCCATTACCGTTAATTAGCCACTTTTCAGAGTAAATTCGAGAATCGAATAACATCACAATAAACACCACAACAAACAAAGAGCGTTATATTGTTCAACTCTCCTTACCAAGCCGTAACCGAACCCGATCAAGAAAATTCACGATTGAACATATTTTGTCATACATGGATGGCAGATAGACATTTAAGATAGCACAGACGATTCAAATATAGTGCTAGGGTGTACCAAAGTCCACATCAAGCGCAGTTACAGACCATAATGTCAAAATGCTTAAGCGTCTGGCGGGAAAAATGTAACCCCGCATTAATATACAATTATCAGGCAAACTCATACATATATTAGTCTCATTTCAGAAAATGATTTCGTTGCCACAAACAGCCTCAGCTATGCATATTCCACGACATGCCTGGTCTTGTAAGCTAGCATTAATGACCACCGTAGAATAAAGTGAATCGTCTCTGATTGAATCTACGATTCTGCAAAGGTATATTTCTTGCAAACAACACAACCACAATGCTTCAGCAATGCCATGCAACCCCTTTTGGGCATATATATACATATATATATATATATATATATATATATATATATATATATATATATATATATATATATATATATATATATATATATATATATATATATATATAATATATATATATATATATACATATATAGAGAGAGAGAGAAAGAAAGAGAGAGAGAGAGGTCATTCTAAAATCGTATCTTAGTCCACCATTCACACGATAGGTATTTCACTTGCTGAAGCGCGATAAGCATTAGTTATATTATTAACCGCTCAGTTATGCAGTATAAAAATCCACCCAAATGCTTATATATCGCAAACGCTTTGTCTTGACTATGCTAGATAATTCGGCCTTTGAGGCACCTACTTACCCATTGTACGGCAAGATTATGACGCATGACATGCACTGGCTGGCCTAATATTGTGACCGACCCTAGGACGAACATCACAATTAATTTCGATGCAGGCGTATTTTCTTCAATTAGAATAGCAATGTTTTCGAAACCTTCATGTGGTTCTTTTGTCTGCACTGGCAGGCAGAGACTAACTGGTCGCTCCTCAGGGAACAGTAGGAATATGAAAGTATGTTGCAGACACAAGCGGTCAAAAACCTGATATCCACGTCTCTGACTATATTTATGACCAACATTTCACATAACACCTGTATTGTGTTTGCGCAAGTGTGCTGCTTTGTTATAAGAATAATATGTGAGCAAATATTTGTGATGCTGGAACTAATAGGAAAAAACAAATAAATGTATCTTTTAGAAGCAATTAATACAATTCTAACTACAATGTTGTGTTAAACCTTTAGGATTTTCTCTTGAGCGGCTAAATTGAGTTTGCGTGACATAGCATCAATCTTAACTCCGCTCACAATATACAGCTGGCTATGTCAAAGAATTTATGATGGAATTTATTAAGTTCCAAAATGAACGTCCGAGATACGACTCCATTTAATGGATGTGATGGAAGGTAGTATTGGGACGTGGATAATTACAATGTGATTGCTTTTGATATCGCTACCGATTATTTGCACATTTTACTATAAGACTCATCTAACAGATGACAGTTTTTCTCCTATTATATTCACACAAGATGCACCACCAACGTTGCTATAGGTCTAGGTATATAAAACATTAAGTCAACAAATAGGATTATGGCAGTCACCATTAGTTACTATATCACTTAGTTCAATTTATGTGCTATTGTTATATTAGTTCCCATATTGAATTAATCCTGGACTCTAATGCAAAGTAAAAATATATAATAAATATTAATATATTCATACATTAGCATCGATTGTAACTGTGTATGTACTTTAAATTGCATTGATGCTTTCATTGTGCAACACATACCCAAATTAATAAAATCTGCAATGATGACAGTTATCCTGTGATTTTGATTACAAATTCACACAGTGGGCCTAAATGTTGATTGTCTTGTTTTGCAAAATGTATGCTTAAATATTCAATAATGTTCTCGGCATATTATGCTACGTGATCGATTGTCATGTGCTGCTTGCACGTTTAACACGTATGATTCACAAAAACGTAAAGACGAATACAAGCCATAAAGACAAATGCGATCTTTAATTATAATACCTAGACAGAAAACAACAATCATGGGCTTCCTGAAAGTCCGATTCAAATATCAGGTTTTGTTTGCTTAATCCAAGCTTACAGTAGCTGCATTTGGAATCGACGACATACACAAGCAGTTAATGTGCATGGAAACAATGTCTCTTGTTCAGTAGGTGCTAACACTCTCAATGGCAGTGCAGGGTCAAAAAAAGTACGATCTCGAAAGTTATGGGCGTGGTTTAGCCACACCCATGATTCTTTATGGCAGAATATGTCTCACTTGCGAGGGAAGGGAAGTAAGTGAAGCTGTTCCAAATGTTCTACTGCCTTATAGGGTCATGGTTTTGATAGTGTTAGTGCATTAGCGGCATGCAGTGTGTTATAGACAGCAATCCAACGGGGCTCATGTTGGTATTTACTGATATTGTATATTACTTCTACCGCTTTCCATAACGTTCATAGCAAATATATTGCCTCCCTTAATTTTGATTTTTGATGCGAATATTATGGTATCATGCGAAATCTGCAAGCTATTTCCGAACTAGCTGGATGCAAACCCTAAATATGCTGGTAGCAAATTTCAGTGCAATTGTGTTATCATCCTTTAGGCGCGATATTTATTACCTTTTAAACGTAGCCCTCCACCGAATACAACTAGACTAGATATGATGTGCTATACACGCGTTACTCAAGGACGCTTGGTAGATTTGCCATCAATATACAACAAACCTGTAATCTTTTCGTCTTAAGATAATGGATCATTGTTGATAACTGACGTAAATGTGCAGTAACATGTATCATTCATTACTTTAGTTAATTTTGTATTGTAGTTGGGCCTTACTGCTATTTAATGGCAACTCAAGCATTGCTTGAATAATATACTTCTATGTGCGGTGGCCAAATCTTCATGGTCATAACATCTGTTTATTAAGCGGTGTCCTAGCAATGATTAACGTTCAGTGTTATTGTATGGAATGATTTACTACATACAGGCGAGCATGACAATGGTTCACCGAAGAGCAGGCAGAATGATACTACCGGTCCGAAAATTGTATTAAATCATATGCGTCAGTTGACCACTTTGTGTGTATCTCTGAGTACGATCACTTACAATCTGATTTTTACTTCCCTCGAACTATCGTGTTTGGCCTCATGGGAAATTAACATGTCTTCTTGTATTTTAATTGACACCAATGTTCTCAATATATATGTACTATTTATACTAATGCTAAAATCATAACATTGATTTAATATATTTTGATATGTGTACCTGCATTCCAACAACATAGGTGCCTTATCATGGGTTAAATCGACTAAAAATCATTATTGATTATCAAAATATCCATGAATATTGCTATATATGATGCAAGATAGTAAGCTTTAATGGTTCGTACTATGTAATAATTCTCCTGCTGATAATTTGTGGATGAAAGATTTGATCACCGAACCATTCAATAACATATCCAATTGATTTGTGATAGCTGTTAGTTCAGGTTTTACAAGTAAAAGGCGTGTTATATGCATTTGTCTGTAGTAGGCCTAGAGTTCACGTGAACAGTTTAGGACCCTCAATGCGCGTAGTGTACAGATGACGACTAGCTACTGAAGATGGCGCGTAAATTAAATTTGAAGGTTATATGCTTCATCATAATAATATGTTTGGACAGGTGCGACCGATACTTGGTATTACTTGCATAACTCTTAATTATAACAGCCTTTCAAACTGATAACGAGGTTGTACCTGTTTACCTATTTAGGGACTCGTTTGAATGCTTGATTACACCTGTAATAATGATTCAATTCTCCACTATCGCTGAACAACTGAATCCTAACGGTTAAACATTAACCGTTTACAATAAATCTTCATAACAAATATGATGGTTGTTCTGATGTGCCGTGCTTAGTTGCCGTATGAAATGCAAAAATAAGAGCAAACAATTATTATTTCTATCAGACCTGTGGGGGAGTTGTCCACTTATTTAAACTGATGTTACGAAGGCGTATGACCTGACTGAGCAACGCTCGCGTTTAGTCCAGAAAGGCCAACAAAGGACACAGAATTGACTAAGAGGACAATAATTCAAGAATTCCCGTCCATGTGAATACACAAACACAAAGACCATTCCATAATTTAGTAGTATGGTTAGGCACATATTAATCACTCGACATTCAAAGCGTGTTTCATCAATTATATTCTTCTATATAAACAGTGCTGACAATAATGTCTTTTATACGAATCGGTGTGAATGACATGTGCTTGATTATTTTCATTGATATAGAATCGCTATAACCGTTTTCAGACATGCAGAACAAGTAATCACAAAACGAATTGTTGATTCTATCGTTAATCAAATTAAGTACAGCTCCGCGGTTTTATGTGGCATTCACCAAGACTGTAATAATGAGATAGGTTGTAATGTGTGCGAATTGTCTCTTAAATCCACACCGGGTTGACGAATCACTCTACAGAGATGATCTACCAAAACCATAAAATGAAGTCATAGGGCCGCACATATAATACCCTACAAAGCGTCGGCAGCATTTCACTGTGGCTATCAAACTGGTAGTGTGTTTTGACACTAATGGGTGATACAAGATATAATTTTGCAATGGTTAACGTTTATTTGTGCAGATTTTATAGAAGATCATCGGTAAGTGCTAACCAATTTGGGCGCATAGACCGTCATAACGTATCCTGTGTGGACCTTGTAGCCCCCAATTAGTGATTTAGATCATAATTTGTTAAAATAGAAACGCGAATTAACTGACGATAGACATATTTATGATAATACAAACGTAACAACACATGCGATACTTGACCTTGTTAGGCAGCTAGGTAATGTTCTACTGAAGATATTTGGCATCGTCTGTTTTGCCAGACACGTATTTTCGCATATCAGTGATGTAATTATCTCTCGTTCTGCGTAGTAACCTGCCTGATTCAGAACTGACGTCAGCTTTCCAAACATGCTTTGACACAAATAAAACGGCTTAATCCGGCCATATTGTGGGACAGTATTGGAATACCCTGATTGCAAAACCTGACTAGCAAAGGCGTTGGCAGGTGATCCTCAGTTGCAAGTAGCACCATATATTAATGTTAAGGTATTGAGGCTTTAACCGCGAATTCTAAAAAAGAAAAATGGCAAACTCATTTGGTAAGACGAACCTCATTAAGTACACCCTTTGAAGTCATTTTGTCCATATTATCATTTCATATGATGCTAGTGAATATCACATCCCCAGTAGCGTTATTTGCTCCACTTACATCATTGTGGTGTTTATAAACACACGCTCGATCCCATTGGTCAACAGTTCATTACCATTGATCACTATAGAATATAATAGCATGTGGGTTATAAACGTCCTGGCCACTGAGAGCCCAATAACAATGGGAACTATGACAATGGCGGACAGAAGAACCCTATCTGTGTTTGTATTCCCAGATGGCCCTTGTCAGCTATTGCTTGTGGTCAGACAGGGTGTAGGAAAACCGTCGTCATGCTCGACCTACTTGAGGGCGCTCCACTTGGCGCCAGCAGCATACTGCAATCCTCTGCCTCACCACCCATTTCAACCAGCCCTTCCAGGCACGGCCCTGGGTGTGGTCCGTCCTATGTTGTTGATCCTGGTGAGTGGCTCCATGACTACTCAAGGGCTTTATACCAGCGGATCCAGGATGAACACACTCTATACATTATTGACGACTGCTCAGCCATAAAAGATCTGACCATGATAAATGATATGCTATCAGAACTGGCCTTTAGCATCCCTCATGCGCAGCAGAGTGTCTGGGTCCTGACCCAAGAGTATAACTCGGTGCTGAAAGACCTACGTGAGCAGATCCGCTTTCACACCTAGAAGCGGTACTCATTCGAAGACGCCCTGTTGTGATTCCGACAAGGCAGCAACTTAATAATGTTTATATTATTCATGTTCCGAACCACCCAAGTAGACGCGGAACTTCAACACCATGATGTTACAATCGAGCTTCGCCACCAGGGTCATGCCAAGCGCATTTTCCAGGATGTCAAAGATGCTATGCGTGAGTATTCCTTGGTCACAGGCAAACCAACTAGATCCTGAGCCCAAACTTTCTATCTTCCCTCAGATGACCAAAAGGGATATAAGGTGACGTTCATCTTCCAGGGGATTGCTGCAA
The DNA here is from genome assembly GCA_034190875.2 of Urechis unicinctus. Classification (NCBI taxonomy): domain Eukaryota; kingdom Metazoa; phylum Annelida; class Polychaeta; order Xenopneusta; family Urechidae; genus Urechis; species Urechis unicinctus. The sequence goes on along the minus strand of CM067352.1, from coordinate 17,774,316 downwards.
CTGGTCTGGTTGTCCACAGGCTCGCTAATTAGTTTTGAGCCATGGCACGATCTTAGTAGTGAGACTGTTTTACTGTTGTACATAACAATGGATTGCACGACTCGTCACATGCAAACAAAAAAACTATAGCCCCAAAGGGCTATTGGAAGGGCATTCCTGCAATCTAGAATCTTGCAGCAGCCGCGAGGATTTCTGAAATAGTTGCCTGGGATTGGCTTACAAAGCACACCATTTGTCAGATTTACCTGCCGATCCCGAAACACATTCCGCAGCCAACATATTATGCGTCTGAGTTTCACCGATCCATCTTATTCATTACATATCATAAACTCAATGCAGTTTCCCCTAGTAGAGCAATTTTGCGTCGGAACTAATATTTATACCAGGGCAAAGATATATTTCCCCTCTCCACGCCAATACATTCCACCTGCTCGACGCTATCCTAATATATGGAACGCGAAATTACATGACGCCTGTTCTGTCACGGATGATGAATGTCTTGCAATCCGGGTGCGACTGATCCTTGTTGCACCTCTCGATATGGCCGCTATGTGGATGACAACTGTTGATGGTGGCACCCCTCGATGAACTTAAAGCACTTACTAATGGAATGCACTATGGCAGGAAGCTATAAGACGATTTAGAGATCATTTCAGAAGCAATAAATAAGCCTAATTGCATTTTATTGCTACCCATCCTGATTTGGTTTGCCTGCAGAACCAGGAAAAGGTGTGGCTATATTGATTACTGGTTGCTTCGTCAATCATAATCGACCAGACGCATGGATGCGTTAGCACAACCAGGTTTTATCTATAGAAATAATTTGATGTGCTTCCGCTGTCGTTTTGGTTTAAAATTTGTTTTAGTTAAAACCAATACTCATAGCCTAACAGTTGCTTTCGCATATCAAACATTGACGCTAGACGCTACCCAATAGTAATTGCCTTAATTATATAATGGAACGCAAAATGAAAGTGAATTATCATTATTCTCCCCTTATCCAGCAAAGATTAGTTATCTGGTCCTTGTATTTATGTTGCATACTGCTATTTGCTTAAACGGCAAATGTTGAAAAGTTTTTGCACTAAGATTATTGTTATATAAGATATCTTGTGTTATTTATAATAACGAATACAATACTAGGTTGTCATATTTATCAAATTATTTTGTATTATGTATAATTCTTATAACGCTTAGTTTGTTATAAAACTAAGTTTTATAAGCTGCTATAATGTTTAACTCACGAGATTCAGGTGCATGCGATATGAAAGCTTTTCTCATTTGAAAAACTGCAACATTAAATAAAGCAGCCATGTTCTATTCTGCACGGGTAGAACACATTTTGTACGAACATTTGGTATGAACTATGGATTCTCTTTTGTTAGACGTATCATTTTCACATCGCGGCCTAACTCATGATCGGTGTATGCATTGAATCTCTTTGTCGGTTGCTGCTGACAATGTCAGTACTAATACAAGGCTAAAAATGTTGATATACGAAGTGATGGGTTTGGACACGCATCTTTTGTTTTTCATCGCATATGTATTGCTACCACTGAGGCACAAATAATGAAGTTTGACGCAAAAGTCTTAATACCTTAACGGCTCATGGTCTTGTGTGTACAATAGCATTAGCACAATGCAAGTTTTTGCAGGCCATGTGGGCATAGCATGGCATGGCATGATCATCTGTTCTAATTCCATTTTCGCCAAATAAATGTTTTTTCTCCCTCTATAGATTGTTTTAGATACAGAGAAAGCCCGTTCGCGCCGCTTTGCATCAAGTTTGTTATCGATCTAAATGATCATAACTTCTATGCATTTATCCGATCAGTGCTTATGTATTAAACAAAGGTGAAACAAATTCAAAATCTGCAAACGGAATAACAGCAAGATGTTTGTGAATACGCTTGTTTATTCATTAAAATAACGTTGGATCAGAGGCATATTCCTATTTAAAACTAAAGTAAAAATCTGAATATATGAAACAGTAAAAATCGAATAATTATGTTATGTATGACATCATGCATACTACAAATGCTCATACAACGTCAGCATAACTGCTGTGATTCCGCGATACAAGAGAGCATCTTTTAGTCATTCGGACATACTCAAGTTCCTCTAAACAAATATTAAGGCAACCCCGATTTATTTTAGCGTTGTATTTCGATTAGGCATCTAGCTGCACAAAATGTTTATATTTTGGTTAGGGATGGCTGCAAGTGGCACCATAGAATCTAAATTGCTGTTTCGGCCTACAAAATGCATAGTGATAACTCACTGCTTTATGATATTACAATCAATACAAATGCATAAATCTACCTCAGTGAGTGCAGGAAACGGAAGCAGAAATACATAGCAGTTTGTGATACAATACAACTGGGTGCCGAATCAATTATGGTGAGGCAACGGTGATAAAGCCGTACATGGCATATTGTTGTACCAATTTTGCGCCGTGTATTACAAGCGATTTTAGAAAAGTTTGGGTCATTGATGTAGGCTTTGTAGTAGGCCGGAACGTTCTGAGCGCAATGTTTTCATTCTTTCAACGATAACACACGCGATGTATTATGATCGGGCAGCTCGGGGACAATTGACAGTTTTGTGTCGTCAATATACAGCTAACCTCTCGTCAACTTTGCTGAACATATTGTCCCGAAAGTTCATGAATCATAGAGTGGAAATAATAGCGTGAGGCAGTCTTGGTAGCTCTAATTTAACGAAACATGATTAATTAGTTGCCGTTTCATTAATGCAGTGTCTCGGTGATTTATACGATGTCACCACATGACCATCGCGAAAAGAAAAGGCTAGCTTATTGCTAACATCACGAGGCAGTGAGGCTGAGTCATAAAGTGAGACCATTAGATGGACTGATAGCACTTGAGGTGCGATATTTTCACTATTTCGTTCACTGCCCCATGCATGCAAATTAAACCAACACTTTTAGTGTGAAGCCGTTTTCAACCACTTGGTGATATCGCCCTTACAATGCGTGAGGATGATTGTGATCTTTGGATGCTGTCTATTAGACGTCCTCGCCAACAACACTCAACCCCTTTTCGCGTACACTGATTGCGGATGCCCGGCGCATTGAAGGAATTCGTATATGGAATTATTGAGCCGTTGGGTCGGATGGGAAGAGTCCCATTTATAACAGTAGTTTATCCTGGCAATAGTAGTATATCCTGGCAAAGGCCAGCATTGAACGAATTTCTGACTTAAGCGGATGATACAGGACCGGTTTGCCAAAATCACTAACTTCTTTCATAATATTCAGCAGGGCACAATCGCTTTCTTCCTCGCTCCTTCGATTGCTGCGCGTAATAAATAACGCACATCACAACTATGCACGTGGCGTCGATTGAATCGAAATGCAACCACTATCATAACTAAGGCAGTCATCAAAAGTCAGTTCAGAGCCTTTGTCCCGTTTAGATTGATATCCATTTCAATACCGTGGACAATACCAACACATTCCATGTATTGCACATCGATATGGTCATCTTAACTTTTGTCCACGTATCCATGACTCGCTGGATCATGTAACCTCAAATCGATAAACGATTTGCCCCATCATATCTTATCATAACACAGATTAACTGCTGATGATGTTGACACTATGCATGACAACCGAAATGTCAAAAAAACGTATGTAGCTATGACCCTGTCAAAGAATACTAACTATTGTTCGACATAATGTAATTTTGACACTTTATTAGGCCTATCATAGTTTATAAAACACATCAAGTGAAATGAAAAATCATTAAGTAGGCCCAGTGTATGATCATATCATAGTGCTTATAAACCCGCGCTGGAATATATCCACTAACAATGCATTGTATTTGTATGCGATAGCGAACTGGGTAGTTTACAGCCTATAAAGTATTGTGATGTTATAAAACACACAAATAAATGGTAGTGCACATTGATGTTGGGGTTAGCAGAATCATGCTTACCTGACAACACGTAAGCATATTGTACACCCGAACCAAAATTCGATAGGAAAATTTCAACACATATTAGTTTCAGACATAGTGAGATGTGTCTGAACTGTTGCAATGGATCACTTGTTATTGCAGTGAGCTTTGGCATTTACAGTCACAGACTATCTTTTCGTCATCGTTAACCATACTTCTATCACGATGATATCGGCAATCATTTTGCATGCTGATATATCTGACATTGCCTTAAGATCTATCAATGTTGTTTCTCTGTACAGTTATTCCATTATTGATCAGCAATAAGCCATAGGAACAAATGGTCAAACTGATTATAATGCACCTCATGCATAATTCATGAGCAACCACTACTCAATACCTGACAGTCAAAATACGCTCACCCCGTTCCCTAGGCCTCTCCCACTCCTCCTTGTCTCCACCCCTTGGAAGACAATGTAAAAAGCCTGGCACAGAGAGATAATATTGTTCCGCCTTGGCGTTTATACTCTCTGACATATACATTAGGTTTCCAATTACCGAGCATCAACATAACTCACGCGTCAGTGATTATGGGCTACGATCGTGAATATAAATACACTCATTTATTCAATGTGAACCAGTAAATGATTCTCTGACAGTGCTGCTGCGGCTTGCTGTTAACCACGCATAATGTTTAATGCGTACTTTTGTGCGAACGCGAGCTATAATGGAGTGATTATTTGCAACATTAGAATGCAGCACCGAGCAGTACATCTAGGCGGACCAATTCATTCTCAGAGAAAAGTAGTATCACATTTAACTGATTGACCTGCGCTGACTTTCTGCAAAGCCTTGTAATAAAATTAGTAAAACATTAAAAATCAAAAGCTAAAAATTTAATGTATCGATATGAAGTTGTGACGTTATTAATAACATAGTACCAGACGGAATCGCAAATATATTTATCAACAAAACGCGTGGCCTTACCCCTCTGCAGTGTATTTTCAACTGTGCATTGCGCCAACAGGCTTCGCTGAAGCAAGAGCTATATCATTCACTAAACATGGTGTCTCTAAGTGTTAAGCATATTCCTATTGTATGGCATACCAACCGGCAATACATTGCCCATTTGTCTTACTTACTGTAAGACTGGCTTTCGATTTAAAAACAATAAGAATTTATGCGGCACTATGTAATTAGCTTTTCCGTGAGTCAGCCAAATCTTTATCAATCTATCACGGGCCTGAACAGCATGATTTCTTTAATAAATTTGATTGCTTGTATAAGCATATATTGTCATCACATATAAGAATTTTCTCAATTTGCATTGGATTCGATAGGGCAGTACATGAAGCTAGCGATTTTGTCTAGAGTTGACGATGAGTAATAGAAATGCATTTGCAGCAGCTTTCTCTTAGAAACCGCTCATATAATTATTTTCGTCATAAGTACATAAAAAAACAACTGACTGCTAATGGTGCGGAGAGCACATCAAGCATACAGGAAATACATATCGCGATCGCAGTCGATCCATTCACTATAACAATCCGCCCAGTAAATCGATTTCGTGCCTCACAACTTCAATTGGCAACCATCCAATGATTGGAGTATACTGGCTTAGGTGTGAATAAAACCAGTAACTTTACTGCATATACCACCTTGAGGAGAAATCAAATATTTCTATCAGCAATAATACTAAAGCAATAAATATAGCGGCTTGTTTTCTCGTTATATACATGCCGTTACTAAGCTCATATCAATCAAAATACCGTATGTCCAGACTACTTGACATACTGCAATTTACACGCTTGCTCATACTAAATACATATACAACCTATGTAGCATAGCTTTTCAAAGGGTTCCTGTCTTTTATTTTGACATGCTGGGTAAATAATGTAGACATGATTGCTTGTGTCAGAATGATAGCCTATAGCAAACAAGACGCCTATTTGGGCCAGCATGTTATATCAGTTAATTTGCTATAGTATGTGCCGTAAGGAAGAGCAATGTTTTAAGGTAGCAGGAAAGACTGTGGTATTAGTGGACCTGTAAACTGATCATATGACAATCACAACTGATGGAATCAGTTCATCATGTGATGGATAAGTCGATGTCGGCCTAGCAGACCGGAAATAAGTTATTTCCTGAGATTGTATTGGCTCCGTTCTGTGGACATACAGTGGTCTGTCTGTAATATGAGCAATTGACATATGGATGTTAAGAGCGATGGATGTTAAGAGCGATGTTTTCTCGAGAGAACGTTATTCGCTACTAGATTATATTTCAATCATCACTTAGGACGAAAAGAGGTCAGCTTAACCCATTTTAGCCGTCCAATTTATACAAACTTTGCCTTAACCGAATTATGGCATTGTAAATTAACGCAAACTATGCTTTATCACTTTCAAATAAGAATAACAACCCAGTATCAATTATCAAGTAGTGGTCTTAATAGATGTTATAAACAGCATATGAAGAAGCGGAACCCTAAAGCATACTGTAGATAAGGGGTGAGGGTACGGGTTAGCATTTAATTTGTAAATATCAGCGATGTTTAAGTACCATTTGACACAAAGCTGATGACCTAATTCTTGTTCACGCGTTATTGCCGCAAAATAGGCTACAGATCCTCATCATTGGCCAGCGAATCAACGCAATTCTATAAACCAGACGAACTTTATTTAATACCGGCCACATGTTCTTTATCAAGTTGGAGAGACTTAGCGGTGTATATTATCCTAATTCCGGTTTTTCATGATGCAGTTGTGTTTATTTGCATGCTCTAGGTTGCTCAAACGGGCGCGTTATCAAAATAATGCTAATACAATTGTTACGAAGACGAATCACACTCACTCCTTTCAAAAGGTTAAGTTTAGAGGTTACAATATATTATGCATATTGTAAGGTGATTATGCTTACTGCTAGGTCTCCCATATCAATCAGTTGGAGGTGAGGACGAAGTGGGCAGCGCAAACTGGACGATACCTAATTTCCTCGGAGAAACAACTTTGCCATACCCACTATCTGCTGTGCAGACAGCCACCATGACACTTGTTCAGCATGGCGTTGTAATGTTTGATAGTGGTAATACATGCGGTCCTTGTAAGTCAGGTTTCGGTTCGAATTTATGGTTAACGATATTATTCTATCATTTATCAAAAGGCGTGGACTAATTGCCAGTCTTTATAGTGCGCGCTCTAAGTTACCATAAATACTTAAGTGACTAACAACTTGCTTGCGATGTGCACGTGGCGGTGCTCGAAGTGCGGTAACTTTCAATCACGCGAATATGCTGCCTTGAGTGATCTACGTGATAAGCTACTCTATATGCTCGTGTTACGTGTTTTGACTGCAGGTGTGCAAGAGACTTTCAAAACTCCCAGTTACCACAATTACCTAGTAGCCGTGAATAAAGTCACAAAAAACATAAGCATATTAAAGTACAATTTCAAATGGCCAGTACATATTCAACTGTTCATAAAAAAAGCAAACACGGTCGGTTCCAGCTCATTCGACAGTTTGTTAGCTGGTGTGTCGTCACATATACAAGTGTGCATTTGCATCGACCCTTGCCGTAAATATATTGAACTTTGCGTATAACAAAGACTAAATAAAATAGCATAATTCCGTTATCTCGTGACAATTGTAGCTATATATAAATTGGTAAAAAAAGAGATTTTGCAGAAGCACCTGATGAATAACTTCAACGGCCTCTTGCGCATTGTATCGCTCGGCCAGTGTTCCTCAGTGCTTGTCCAGCGTGTGCCAGCGTATTTCAAGTCCTCAGATCGACGTTGACCTTGGTATTTCATATTTAGAGCGCCGCCATCATAAACGGATAACGACCAATGTAAGAAGTGGTTTTTTCAGTTGCTTAAATAAGCCAGCTTAATTTGTTCACGAATGTTATGTGATGTCTAGTAAATCCTAGGTCTGCCTTCGTAATCACCGGATAGATAAAATAAATGTCAGTTAGATTGCTTTTTATGTTCCTCTGTGGGATAATAATGCTATCAATAATCTCCTGAATTGCACTTCGTCGTAGACAATTGAACCCTCAATGAGGTGGATATGCAGTGTTCCTTAGTAACAAATGACTGATTGGTCCAATGAAACAGAGTGCGTTATATAGCGCACTATTTATTGGGTGATGACAGCACTTTTACTTCTTTTATAGATTTATTGATTATTGGCGCGTATTAAGACAAAAATGTTTTCATAGAAATTTTTGTAGTCCTTTATGGCCTAATTAATTGGTATACGTTAAACTTGAAGCGTTACACCACCAATTTGTGTGGTACTAATTTGATATCCATTTTCTCGAGTAGTGAAGAACACATTTGTATAATTGGAATCGGTTTCGCGTGGGCAGTTACTGTTTGCCCCAACTCAGTTCAGTTATTAGACGCTCATACACACCATGTATTGTACCACTCATAACTATGTACTGCACAACGGCATATAACCCAATAAAATTGGTATTACACTTTGTGCGGTTACATAATATGAGGGCTTATGCATTAGCTGTCTGGTTACTTTTGGCCGTCAATTGCGAGCGATGACACCAGAGGGCTCATCGTTATGTATATATGCATTGCGTTGTTGTTAAGTAATCGATCAAATTACCTCAAGAAAGTAAAAGACGAAATCTAACCATATGTTTAGTTCCCCGAGTTAACCTACTACAGATTAGCCACACACTGCAATCTTGCCATCATCGTGAGAGGGAAATGTCAGCTGATACATTTACATACATTATATATACATGTTTAATCTCTTGTCCAAACTGCATTTGGACACGAATTGCATCGGAAGTCTTTGACAAGGTGGACACTAATTTTCCCATTCGTATCAATGATGAACGCCAAAACGCGATAATTGCAGAATATCTTAGGGTACAAATGAGCCTTTTGCGCAATTGGATTAGAACTGAAGTGGAATTATTACTTAAATGATAGCCAACGCTCGCCACATCTATTATGTGTGTCCATATGAACAATGGTGGTTCAAATATGATAAACGGGGATCAATATGACTGTAGGGGGTTCGATTACTTTATCTACAGTCTTGTTCATATTATATGCCTAACTATCCCTTGTGTATGTTTCGTGTAAGATGACAAAGGGACGAGAATGAACGTAGCAGGCGAGGCGCATTGATATAAATTAAATAATACATTGTATTTGCGGGCCCTGCTTGCTGTTGCCGCCTGAAATGACCAAAAACCATACTATGATAACATCACCTTTAGTCGAGTTTACAATTGACCTAAGTGCAAAATGGTTTCGAAACTACCTGACCCTAGACAAAACTGCTGGAAGGAGCTATTTCGATAAACTAAATACCACTGTATATTGCTAGTCTTTGTTTGATTTCATTGGTAAACGGCATTTGTCTCGCAAATATAATTAAATTTCGCCATGCCCCAATAATCTCAATCCTTAGCACCGGAACAACCCCACCCCCGGGCTATAAACCCCTAACACCACAGCATCTACCCTACCCTGCGGCTACCCTGCTACCCCACGCCGAGTACAGCATCCCAGCAATTATATAATTGTACGAAAATTGTAATATTGTATTACAGATCAACAGTTGAGAGTAGCATCATCAACCACACGCTGCAAACCATACAAATGGGCTCTGAGTTTCCTGTGATGCTTGAGTCACTTAGGCAATGTGCACACAGGAGGGCAAGTTCCCTATCACAACGACGAAGACTCTTAAAGAATATTACGAGCGTTGTGTCATCAGCTACTCAGCTGACACAAAATGATGATACACGACGATACCGCAGTGATTATACATGTAATAGCAGAATGTACTGAGATGGAGAGCTCAGATCAAATTAGTCTCAATATTAATGCTTTGATTTTGCCTCTATGGGAAATACAAATAGATGCATCTATATCATTGGGGCTTCTCAGTCTGCAAAGCGAGGCCATAAGGATGATAAAATACCATTTACATCGACGTTTCTGACAAATGTAGTGCGTGTATTAACACCATGACGTTGCTTTTCATGAACAATGAGTTTTGAAATGAATCTGGAAAGGCTCTTGAATTGCAGTGAATTTATATTGTTTGATGCTGCACTAGCTAATTACCCACTCTTGTTGCGCAAAAAATCGTCTATGGCGAAATATGACATCGTACGATCCACCGGTAAGAAAGAAGACTATTGACGAAAGAGCCCCGATTTATTGCTACCTCATATATTTCAATCTCAGACCCCCCTTTTCTTCTTTTGCATTGAATAAATTTCGATTATATTAAGAAACAACACTACGCTCGCTCGCAATCATGGTTCTGTTTTTGATGACGGCATGGTATAGCGTCATTGCACAATTATTGAAGACCAAAGTACACAATGCTGATGATATTCTTTTGCTGTCGAGCTAAGATAATGAAGCCAGCTGGCCTCAAAACACCAACAGTTTGTAGGTTAATGATGCAATTTCGCACATGTTCGTGCAATAAATACTGACGAAATCTGATAAACACCGCCATACCCATTAGTTTTGTATGATATATAAATTCAAACCAAATATTGCACTGCACCAGGTGGCGATGCTAAACGATAATACAGCAAACAGGTTCCTGTTAGACTGGCTTGGAAAATAGCCGACTGATTGCTATTACTGTTGATAGGGCCATAAACCGCCAGCATTTTGTAAGGCTTACCAAATTCATATCAAGGCTTACAATAATTTAATACTTGTGCTGGAATAAATAAAATAGCAATTTGCACCCGCATATTGGGTAGCGCTAGAGTTAACTGCTCCACACAAAGAAACCCGATCGTTCATGCGATTCTACTTCTTTGTGCTATTGGACTCATGATTAAACTTTGCATCCTGCTTGTGTGTGTATACGGTCATAATGTTGGCGATCGCGAAACGCAAGCAGGCCCTGGTGTATTTTTCATGGACGATTAATTCTTACACATAAGGAAGGAGGAGGTATTTATTCGGTACTAGGTGTGCACTAAATGTCAACGGCACTTATTGTCTGTATGGTACGATTTCTATGAAAAGGGAAATCATATGGCAGTCGTTGAAGCATGCATCTGCACCTTGCATTTTACTGGAATCTACAGGGTCAAAATGGCAAACGTAATTGCATGTGAACTGATTTGTCACCATGAAGTGCTGTGCATAATAACACAACTATACGCACCCTCCACATTTCGGCAAACTAAGATCATTTCGCAACGAGACCCAACACATTTATGCCGGTTGTTGCATAACGATGCAACACTATTTGGGTTTAAAACAAAAGCGCGAGGTGATTGACTCGTTGGTAAGAGTAACAACATACACAATACCTCAAGTTTGTCTAATGAACGGCAATTCATGGGCAAACAAAGCACCGGTCTTGCTCTGTTTCTGTTTCGGTGAAATAATCAACTTAATGAGCATTTCGTGTGCAATCCGTAGGAAAAGACAGTTTCGACAAATTAAACATGCATGCAATATTGAACATGATACAAAACATCAACTATTTGGGAGAGAATTGCACATGAGAACGCCCAATAGGGTGCACCAGCATTAAGTCACACGACGATAAGAAAGCTTACCAATAACACAATGCATTCATTCATAACGACGGGCCCCTGATGTCGCCCTGTTCTATTACCGCCAAAGAATAATCAAACAACAACAAAAGTGATTATAATCATTCTCGGACTAAGACACTGAGGCTATGATGAGGCCATTGTGAAGAACAGGGTCACTATTTGTATTAGGTATAGTCTTAACAGTGCCACCATAATAGCTTCAGTACATGAATACAATACGTCGGCTTACCACGATATGTGGAGGAATATGGGAGGTTGGCGTGGTTTAGGGACACCTTTGTTGTCTTTTCTACCAAAGAAATGAACATTCCGTTAACACAATGTCCAAAGCACCCTGTAAGATGCGAATCAATTTCGGAATCGAGTAGTGATCAGCAATATAGCTCAATTATTACTCCATTAAATGTACTCAATTTGTGATGTTGCATGCATTTGTTAGTATTGGCATTACAACTATGACGGACGTATAACAAATGATAAGGCGGTCTAGCAATGCTACAACTTTGTAGTTGTGACCATATGGTGTTGTAATGGGACATAGTTTTACTAAATGTTTGTACAATAAACAGGGTTTATTTGTCAATTTCATGTGATAGCCATTTGCTCATGCGTTATGCTGTTCGGGTTGCTCGATCTGGTATGACAACGAAAACACTGTAAACAGCAATCTTAGTCTTAACTCCATTGACGTGTGTGTGCGTGTGCGTGTGCGAGAGTGTGTGTGTGTGTTTGAATGTCAAGCAGGTGTTGATGTGTAGTGCAGGACGACCAATGTTTTAATCTTTACTATACTTAAGGGAATGCAAACTGACTCCTGTTTGTCTTATTGCATGGTAAGATAGTAGCTCTTGACTTCAACTGGTTTACGCGAGTTAGGAATATAATCAAGTAATCAATTAAAGACAATTGCGACAGTTCTAAATTCGTGCATAGATTTTCACGATTTTTTGCAGAGAGTAAGCTCGTATATAAAGCTAACGAAATGTAAAATAAAAAGTATGGGTCACTGGTGTAAATTTCTGAGTATGGCGAATTTAAGATCCACATGTTAAGCCAATGGGAATTATGATAATTTGATAATATTTTGGTTCTACAGAAAAGTTCATACAGCGAATTGCATTATATTTAACATACAGACAGCACAATATCTGCTTTACAAAAAATCAAGAAAAAAATGATGTCTCGCCGCACCCTACGGCAATCCGTTTATGAATTTATTGTTATTTTTTTCCCTAGAATGGTGTACATCCTCCATAAAAAAATTTGACCGATCAGTTTTAAACTAAACTTGGTAATATGGTGCAGTGGTATATGTACTATGAGCAGAAATTTAAAAAATGATAGGTCCACGTAGTCTATGGGAAGCCACAATGGATTTTCGGTTGTATTCCCTGAGGGCGTTATACAATATTCGAACCTCCATAAAAAAATTTGACCGATCAGTTTTAAACTAAACTTGGTAATATGGTGCAGTGGTGTATGTACTATGAGCAGAAATTAAAAAAAATGATAGGTCCACGTAGTGTATGGGAAGCCACAATGGATTTTCGGTTGTATTCCCTGAGTGCGGTGTATTACATTTTTAAAATGACATAAAATGACTGCTATTGATTATTACAAAATATATATGTTGTATTCCCTAAGTTTGTTTTTTAAAATAACACTTAACTTCACAATTCAAAATTGACGTACAAAATAGCATATCATCGTCATATACATAGTCAACAACATAACGTCTAGTAACTTAGAACAGCACTATCAATTTTCGAACAGTATAATTTCCAAAAGACATACCATAAACATTCAATGAATCATAGCTAGAAACACACACTAACGTTGTTGACTCAGGTAACTGGCCACAGATGAAATTACTCTTTTACTTTTAGTGACTCTTATGTGCCCATTTATATCTTTGAAACCAACTCGTTGCGGCGCAGACGCGGTCGCACCGGGCGCGAAAATGTGCGCAGCGCGTCAAAGGTGGTTCCCGCCAAAGGACGCGCAGTTACGCGACGGCCGCTGGGTGGCGCGGCAGTGAACTGTAGCATTTTCTTTTAATGATAGCCGTCAACTAGTTTGTTGTTCAGAAGCTCAGGATATGGCGAGCGATGAATAAAGCATGTTGCATTCAGTGAAATATGGGGGATCAGTAACACATGTCACTCCCAGACGGTGTATAACATACGGCTCTCTCTATAATGACGACAGGCGCACGTGGAGAAACTACAGAGCACTGACGTCATATATCGATAACCACGGCGCGGTCCATCCTCATCTGTTAGAACTCATTTCACCAACGATGCAAACCTTAGAAATAGTTGGGCAATAAAAACAGTTAACCACCGCTATAAATCGGTCTGCAAATTGAAATTGTTTGACGGGAGTGATTTATCGGTACTTCAGTGCTCTCAAAGCTTTTCACTTTCTAATATTTGCCATTATACCTCAATGAAAAGCAACATAGAAATCCATTCGTAGTCTTAAATCAAACTCAGTGTGCTAATGTTAGCATAGCAGTCACATCATAGGGAAAACTTGCCTTAATTGTTATAAAGGAAATCGCTTCGTAAGAACAACTATTTCAGGAGGTTTTATTGTGTATAGTACAGTACTTAACAGTTTTGAATCTCTCACGTGCGTTTAAAAAAGACATATTTGGCCATTTTGTAAAACAAAATTAAGTGCTTGTCAAATGCTGTGATTATGTTAAAGTTTCACGTAGAATGTTTATTCTCGTACAACCCTGTTATATACAATAAGCAGCAGACAATGCCGAAAATTTACATGGGTTACGGATCATATGGTTGCAGTATTTAGTTAATTAACTAATAATCAAGCAGGACGAAGTGGAGGGGGGGGGGGGGGGGGGGTCCCAGCTATCCTTGTCACAGCACTATATCGCAATCAATTGAACTTTTTTCTGCATATAGAACAATTATTAATCAAAGGCAGCAGTAGAAGAAGCCGCAAAAACTAGTTTATCCTCAATAATTATAATAATAAGGGTAGACACCTGATCCACCCTCACCCTCACCTATGCAGACATACATACCTTCCTTGACTCGGATTTATGTAAGTGTTTATTCGTCCAATCTCACGAGTGATAGATGAAGACAGCGGCACCTAATTATATTAAATACGCTTAGTTTGACTATAAAGCCGTCCATATATCGATGCATATTCTTATGCAGCCCGGACCAGTATAAAAACTGCTGGAGATGTTAACGTCATATCGGTATTGCTTCATATCATAACACGGTCAACAATGGCAGCTGAAACCACACCTACGACTCACGGTGTTGACCTTAGTTAGGTCTCCCTGTGGGTCCGGGTGTAGAATAGGCCGACTAAAGCCGCAATAGGAGACCAATAGGGGGCAACCTGTTGGCCGTTGGTTGCGACTCGTGTCAGTGGACAATGGGATCCAAGTGGTTGCGTAGAGCGGTCCTTTTGAGGGCCATATCTGCAATGCACCACATATGCTCGTGAATCACTCAGACGAGAGGCTGGAATGGCCTGGTTCAGTCAATCGGCGGTGGCGACTTGCCCTAGGATAATCGTTTCCATTGTTATCTTTCCATCTCCATTTTTATTTATCCTAGAAGGCGGCTGCTTAATCAGGTCAATCTTATCTTTTCACCTGTCTTTGCACTACGTAACACATAAGTGTTGGTATACCGTTGAACACATTACTTACCTTACCTTATTTAGGACCAATGTATGGTTCACAACGCGCATGTCTTATTGCATAAAGCATTTTTGTAGTTTCGATGCTTCTCTGATAGACCTCCCGTGTATCATATTGGGGTCAAAATGGAGAACATGCCATTTGATTAAGCAATTGGTGCATTCTATTTCACATAAAATTGATATTTTTTCTATGTTAACCATATCAAATTCATGCGAGTATCCAATGTAAATATGTAGACCACAAGTTTCAAAAAGTATTAGCGTCCTTGTCGAACACATTAACTAGAGTCAAGTCGTTAGCTGCATATCATATTTCGGTTGAATAACGCTGATATATGACCATCAAATGTCAGTACGGAAGTGAATTCATTCATTTGCACATGCTTTATAATGCATCGACCTGCTTCCCATTTTGACATTTTCTACCGATCTCTTATTCCTTTATCCAATCACTAGATTTGCGTTATGTGAAAGTGAAGATGGTGTGTTTGATAAAGGGGTATAATAATTAAACATTTATCAATCTTGCTCTGGGCGATTATTTTTTAGTTATAGTGTATATATATTGTACTAAAGTGAGATTTGTTTTTAGCATGCACAATGGGCTTTCTATCGGAACTATCATCGGTATGTACGGGAAATATAATTGTTTTATTCATACCCATGTTAGTATAACACTAGCTAAATACCTAGGTGATTAAATAGGGTACGAACTCCGTAACATGAGACTGAGAGAGAAAATGGATAGGATGCAATCTAGTTGTGTCACCCCCGTGTTTGTCATAGCCGCCGTAATAGCCTCATCGCTGATAGTAAATTGCATTAATGTGCGTCAACTGCTAGTTGACATGAATGCATAATGGATGTTTCCACGACATCAATCTCTTGGGAATGAAATCAGTTGCGTGCGCTTCTTCTGTAGCTAAATTACTTTACTTGGATTGCAAGCAATTTACTGAAATACAATTGCATTGCCATAAAATGAATCACACGGCTTGTGACACTTTGCGGGACATTGGTCATCAGAGAGTAGATTTAAAGTTGGTGTTTTCGGCATGGGCGCGGTTCATGGCATGTCGGTGATTGTCGGCAATCCACAACACGCGCCTGATCGATCTACTGCATAAATATGGTTCCAAGTGCCAATTGATCTATGATTGGTTCATGTCTTAGAAACAAATGTATTATCTCCCTCTGTTGCATCCGATTATCACAAAAAGCGAGTGCTATGAAATTTTTTCATCAACTGATATTTTTGTCTTACATCAAGTACCCTCATTTTCAGCTTTGATGAAACCTAAATGAGATACAGAGAAGCAGAGGGAGGCGCTGATAGAGATAATGATTTGTAACGAGCGAATGAAGAAGCATCCGCCATGTACTATTTTAGCCCTAAACATGGGCTGTTGTTGCCGATCACATCTCACGCAAATACAAACGTGCATATCAAAACTGTACTCGACTATTCAATAAGCAATAATTCACACGCGGACCAAGATTCATCAGTTTAAATCCCACAATATCACCCAGTGAGCTGTACTTTTCTCCTAGCTGTAGATGTCGGACAACACAAAATTGCAGAGGCAACTTACCTTACTTTCTTTCATGACATACTTGTTGCCACCCAAAGCATGCACAAGAGAAGACCATCGAGATAGAAACAACTAAAGAGATTGCATAAAAATCTAGTTCCGACAAGCCAACAAACATCGAGTGTAATTATTGAGATAGATGACAATCAGCAATAGACAAATGAAGGATTGAATTAAAAGGACATAAATGCATCCCTAGAGACAATTAAAGCACCGGGGTGTCTGACATGAATGCATGTATATGACAATCTGAATAATACCATTAAATAACGTACACCATTTAAATCAATTAATTTATGCCAGGAGCGGAAAACACCTAAAAGCATTTACACAAATATCATATGCAATACTTTAGTGCATTGATCCGCATCAGGAAACAATTCGACAAACTAACTGTTAAATTGCGGGGGCCACATTGTAAGTTTCAACGCAGGAGACATGGAATAGGATCTATTGTGCATGATGCTTTTGTGTTATTTACCCCATTATGTAACGTTATATAGTATAGTTTCTTTCTTTGTGACTCATTAATATACGGCAGCCACCAGAGTGCAATGGTTGATTGAAAGTATGGTCATTATCATATGATGATAATGCAATGCCTTCTTAGCCACCAGCCTTTGAATTTCTGACTCGGTTTAAGTGATTGATGAGTGCAACTTAAACACTTCATTGAGGGCACACGCTATCGAACTAAACCTGAATAACATAGTCGGAATAGCGGCCAAAACTTTGTCCAAAAACACGAGATCACCAAACAGTACACTCATAGATATATGTCAAATCAATGACTTATAGGATAAAACAGAGAGCAGTACTTTACCTTATTCTACCAATGTTTTCATAGAGCTAAAAACTACCAAGCGGCACCAAATTGCATTATACATGCTCACGTAACAATGTACGTGTATTGACATAAGCCCGACCGACGAAAACTGGCAATAGGCACCATACCTGGTTGATTCATCCCTTCGTAGTGCTGTGAGCGTCTACACTTAGCTGTGACGAAGGACTGCTGTATACTTGGCGTAAACAGAACAACACAAGTCGCCTTACCTTACATGTGTTTTAATAGATACCTATTTACTGGGCTGGTTTGCGATGATAATCGCAGTTACTGATAATTGCTATTCGGTTTTGTTTTATACATCCCAGTGACTCAATGCATGTTTTTCGCAGGGTTAATTTTGCTTGTGTAGTATCGGGGGTAGTGAGAGTGATTACTGATAATCGCTCAACTCTGATGCGTTCCAATATACGAGACGCGAAATCACATTCAACACGAATAGTTCGCCACATTGACGATGTGGGATTGATTGCCATGTACGAGACGTGCTATCACATTCAGGCCGAGTGGATTGCCGTGAATGATGGATGTGGTGCGATCCGGGTGTAACGGCTCCATGTTCGACTTGTCGCTCTGTATGGTACCACTTGTATTACATTGCTACTGAAAAGAGATTCAACATTTGTGCAATGGACAATATTACGATGACATGCTTGTATATCTAGATGTATTGTCTATATTTGATTTGGAACACCACCACAACAGAAGTGATTTAATGTTATACTTCCGCCTCAGCCAACACATCAACCAACAACAATCCACAAGGACTTTGTAGAAGCTCATACATATTATTTATATTATTGCTACACAGGAAGTGGGGATTGTACTGTTTAATGGCCAAATATAATCATGATTTAAAACACAAATCCGAACGTCATTGCACATCCTCATTTTAGAACCGATCAGCTCACGTAGCTAGGTCCTTACAGATGGTCGCTTCATGCTTTTAACTACCAAGCTAGCAGACAACCGAATTGTGTCATATGCAGCATTATCAGCGTCCATATCAATGTTCCCATCTCATATCCTCATAGAGCACGTAATTGTTGATCGCGATGTAAAGACCTTAAATAAACAATGTTATATCAATCATCTGTCACAACCATTACTTACGCCGTTTGAAATTGAAAGTAGACTTTGTGTTCGCTACCCTTAGGATTGGATTGGGGTTTACTGACAAGTCCGAGCATGGCTAACAATATCGGCCTCATATATAAAATTCAAATCATGTAAAAGCTGATCGAATCACATCTGACAAAATAGATAACGACTAACACATATCTCTCTGTCATCCTTGTGACGACGGCATTAATGGGACTTTGGGACTACTGCATCAACCTGGGCCATTACATGTCCATCAAGCAGCCCGCAATGAAATCATATAACCATAACGAATCATAACTGATATCTAAAATGTTGCTACTATGAAAGGTAATAAATTGTGTTTCTATAACATGCAATTTTCTGTAAAGATGTCGGTTTCGATGATTGTGGGCGATAGTTATGTCGTTGCTGTTCTTGTGTAGTTATCAAAACAATTATTCTTCTTTCTTTATATTGCAAACACCCAATCATCGCGCATTGATCAATAATAACCGCCGAACATTGCTCACAAAAGTATGTAAAGAGTAGCGACAGGGTCGTTTAGCTCTGCACAGGCAAGCTCATGTTGTTGTAGTATTTTCAATCTAATCTCGCCCGTTTGTGAGCTTCTATCGGCTTGCTGCGCGTATCATGCGACATATATGGTATATTACCCATTTGCCGTCAAGAATAACCAATTGGACTTTACACCAGCCATACAAAAAGCTTGGGTAAACGATTTGACTAAATTGTATTGTAAATTAAATAAAGGCCAATTTGGTTTTATCTCCACACAAAGTCAATGATGTGTAAACCCTTAACGTTTTGGAAGGTCGGACGGCATCACAGAAAACTACGTTTGGAAGCAGGGTTATCTAGATGCCCAGTGTCTTGTTCTTTGTTTAAATTTGGAGTTTATGATACAGCCGGCCATCATATTCCACAAATCTGGTTGAGAGCAAACTTGTTTACCTGTTCAAACCTGATGATATACGAATTAAGAAAGAGTGGTCTGAGAATGAAATTTATGAGGTGACACTGAGCGTTGCATGCATCTTGATTTGAGAGTATGAAGGCTATTGCCTAGTCTGGGATGATTACTCGGCTAACTCTCTAGATACTGTAATTCTTATTCATTTCGAAAGTGTTTGCCACATAATTATAGATTATCAGTAGCATTCATTCTGCCAGCGCATCGCATTATTTTAAATTACCTTGCTGACAATTTGGACTGAGCCATTAAATGTAATTATACTTAAATTACACCCATCTTGCTTTATGCACCGTAAAACCCTGCTTAGGCTGTTGCAAAATATATAACCCTCAAAATTGCAAGTCATCATTAGCTATCAGTGGCTACCGACGGGACTTGATGATTACTAGATGGATATATTATCCCCTAAAAACCCCCGTTTCTGTCATGTAATCCACCCAAGCAATTGCCAATGGCTTATATCGTCACACGGAACGCGTTGTTGTGTGTTTCCACATCAGTTTGGTGCTTCCCTGCGAATGGCAACTTTTAGTCGGTCAGAGGAGAGTAAACCAACAAAAATATCGCTCTCATACCCTTACAAATTGTCTATACAATACATCATCTACCCTTGTAAATATGAATAACGATATTACTGTCACTTAACATGGGTATCTTCATTGCTCGCCAATAAAAGCATACCATCGCATAGAGCATGGTAATTAAAGCCAATATCACACGATATTTCAATATTGTGAAACATCTTCATCCTGCACCATTTGTGGGAGTAACTATCTCGTTAACTTTCAAAACAGGTATTAATTTGACATTTGCACGCAAGTTCATTTTAGTCAACAGGTTTAACTGGACTACACCAGTCTATCCGGCGAGACTAAACAAAATTCGAAATAATGTAAGAAGGCGACGGCCGAATCATACAAACGTCACAATTATACCATGGAAGCTGATGAATTTCTATTCGGAACCAATATAGTGTTTATTTAGGCCCAACCACACGGCTCATTGCTTTTTACCCGCGAATTTCTCACTAAGTAAATATCTACAGCCATTTATTGTCAATAAAACAAGCAAATGGTAAGGTAGGGCTTCAGCAAGCACAGGACAATGCACATCGGGACAGAGTTTCTCGCCAATACTATAACGGTAACTCGCGTGTCATTTGTGGTAAGGTACAGCTGCTAAGTTCCTCATTGCATTGACCGTGTATTGTGCCTTTTTCCCCTGTTCGGATAAAGAGGGATCTCTGGTTTTGTGATGCGTCAATTGTCCGTATGATGTATGCTTATCAAATAAATAGTAGAAGCAACGAGGACAAGTAAAAACAACCATTGAATTCTCTCTATTACAATTGTCACGATGTCAACTCTCAATATATATCTGTGAATTAGTAACGGAACATACATAGCAAAGAAAGCAGTAGTAATTTGTGATCAGTCACAAGTTATCTTGTGAGAGTAATTCCTTGAGTCGTTCCTCTATTTGGCTCACATTATCGCCGCCTCATTTCAAAATTAAATGTTTACGGCAAAGAACCAGCTGCTAAATTACTTGTCTCACTTTTATCCGACAAAAGCAATCTGGTTTTAGTACGAAAGTAGTGTATGGGTTACTAAATGACAATCGTTTGCGCACTAGTTTTCTTAAGAACTCATAATAGTTATCCAATATATTGGTCCATAAACACTTTTCAGCATTTTATTATGCAGATGTTTTTGAGACATCTTTTAGACTCAGACGATTCTTGACACTGAAGTTAGAGATATGATTGCGGTGATGCGTTGTTGGATTCATTTGCACGTGCTACAGCAGCGCTGAGAAATACTGATTGTGCAACGGACTGCACACACGACATTTAGTATTGTTTACCTTGGTTGTGCAATCTGGGTATTCTGTTACAATATATAAGAAGTTTTAGAAAAATATTGACACTGTACTATCACCTGAAGACATAATAAAATATGTTGACATAATGACACGACCTCATGAGGACACAGTGATGTTTACATAATAGCGTACCCCATTCAGGTCAGTTCTCGGTTAGAGTTAGGGTTACAGCCGCATTATACACACACCTTCCGGATATAACACATGGTAATGATAGACGTTATGCAAAATTTACACAGATTGTGACTTCACCTAGCATCACTGAGTGAACATTTATGTGCCAATTTATATGAAAGAGGTCTTCGATATCCCTCATGCTTTGCATTTTATATCCTCTAATCGTATCAGAGGAAATAAACCAAGTGGTTAACTGACGTGACTAATCTGCACCAATCTCTTACCGTTTCACTCATTTCACCAGTCCTTCAGCGTGTCATGTCCGCCTGTAGGAAATACCAACACCCGCTTCTAGTTGTTACCTTGGAAGCTAACTATTTCAAAAACCCTGTAGATAACTAGTTATATCATGGACCTTAAGTCAGCTTACATAAAGGTTTATTATTTCAGGGTTTCTAGTGTTTGACACGAATTCACGATAAGGTTCAATTACAAAAGAATGAAGTATGTGAAATGGGACTTATGTGATTTAAGGGAAACCTCAGATAGCATCAGTAATCCATAATAAATAGCCGAGAAGGTTGAGATAGCACATCACATATAGTGAGTTTGGATTAATTTGGGGGGATGCGTTCAGAAGAAACTAATTATTACGCTCAATTGTCGTGTGGTGCCCTCGCTAGATCACAAATATGTGGCGAAAAATGGACAAGCATTTAAGCATATACGGCTTGTCAAGTTACAAAGACGACAAAACAATTGTTTACAAACACTAGTCTAACGATTTATTTATAGGCGCAATTTAAGAAACCACATACATCTATATGCTGCAATAGATGACAAATTCACCTAACGTATCTTGCAATGTTAGATGAAATTTGCATATATATTTTGCTACAACGGCTAATTAAATATATTTGTATATAATGTTGCGATTATTTGCAGTCTTTATAATGTTATATCGTACTAGGAGAGCAACATGTACGTTTAACCACACCACAAGTCTACTATTGACGTAGCATTCTAATGCGAGGTGGCTTTGTCAATGACATATATCCATGTTTTTGGAATAAGATGACAATCACCTTTGGGACATTTATCAGCTATACAATGTGAATAAGGTATTGGTAAGATACTCTGTGGTGGTTGTTTACACGTACCAATCAATGACACATAGTTATCATTAGGGACCTTTAATTAGCATCAACTTCAGCTAGCTGACATAGTCGATTCTGTTTTACATGATTAATGCTGGTTTCGATAAGATAGTAGAACCAACGAAGTGACAATAAACAGGATAAAAGCAATTGATGACCTTCCAGCTGTACAACATATATGTGTTAGGTCGCAACTCCTTCTAAAGATATCAAGCTACTTAGAAGTTGGACAACTGAGCTGTCTGTGACTGATAACGTGACGGCTCCATAGGGAAAAGCAAAATGAGTATTGATGGCCGCCAGATATTTATCTACTCGGAACTGGAGGTCACTGACCGACAGCACTCCATAGAACATGGCTAATATCGAGATGCCGTACTGGCACATGTGCCTAACGCCTTAGCGTCAATCAAATTATTCGCACTAATAAGCCTTAAGTATACGTACCATGATAACAGCAACTAAGCAAAATACAATATGGAATCCTTTGTAGATGTTTCAATTGTCTAATCTTACGATCCATATATTTATGGACGCCTTATTGTTAGTCTATTAATTGTGCATGTTGTATAATCTAACGTATATTGGTTAAGGAAAGTAACGAACAAACTGTTGGCATAATTGCTGTCAATCGGTCTTCACCGCTATATGTTAGTTGTGCAGACCGCATTAAGTTCAAATATTAGCTGTTATTGTGCTATACACTATAACAGCATTGTGTCCCTTATGAATCTAATGGCTAGATAATGCATAATTAATGATATTGCGTTGAATAGCGCTATGGTTAAGTGACACACGAAGACTCTACGATGTGGCTCCGTGCCTATCTGGCTTCACGTCTGACGGAGGCAAGCCAATGCTCCTGTTACATGAAGTTTAGCTTTATATTTCTTGCAGATCTCGTGACATAACTTTTCTTAACCATGGTGTGGCCTCTGTAACATCACGTTTTGCCAACATTTAATCCTCGATGGCAGGGCGTTATATAAAGCTCAATGAGGTTCATGTAATTACCACACTTTTCCTCTCACAGTTAACTTGCCATCTATTAACTTAGCTGGGGGTGATGTCACACTAAACTCCTATCTAAGTCTTGGGCAACATGTTAAAAACGCTGTCACGAGGGCCTTTACCCAATATCGTGGCTTGACTGTTGTAATACGGCGTACTCGATTGTCAAAGGGTCCACAACAATGCCGCAAGGGTCATCTGTGGCACTAGGTAGTACAAACATGTCTCCCCGATTCTTCAGGGACTAAACTGGCTCCCCATCAAGCAGAGGGTTGCCTATAAGATGCTTCTCTTAACCTTCAGGGCATTGAACGGTATTACTCCATCTTATTTGTGTGCACCCATACTCACCTGGCCGTTCTGGTCGCTTAATTAACCAGGGATGTCTACATGAGCCCGCTTGTAGACTGAAGATGTGTGGGGGTTGGTACTTGTGCAGCTCCCATCCTATTTCTTGAGCACATCTCGAATTAAAACTCTCAAGTGGTGTCATGAAAAGAAGCATTTGACATCTAGTTGCTGTCCCCAGTTAGTGCCAGTATATATGTCTTACAATATGAAGCCATATGACTTGGCGCTGAACAGAGTTTATGATGTGTATGAGCTATTTTAGCCGAATTCCTAGCCGTAGTATAATTTGTTATCGTAAATTTAATCTAGTTGCACCAATTTTAAGTGCAGCGACTGCTAGTAGGTGTTCCCATAAGGGGCGCTTTATACATTTTTGATAATCCTAAAAATGATAATAGTAATTAAAGAACATAAGGTGTCATCCTCCGACACGTATCGCTGTGTGCACCAAACCTTATTCTAAATGCCATAATAACTGCGCTAGCCTGCTTGCTCCTACTACTCGGACCATGACTACATAGAGTAGCAAACATACTGCACACATATTGAACCATCTTCATTGCTGTGCCATTGAAGGCTCTTGAACGTACTCATGTAATCACTACAAGTAAATATAATCATGCTATTTAAATATGCGCTCTCATTGCTCGACGTAGAGCACCAATATTGAACCAATATGGCTTTGCTCACTTTGCTCTTATTGCTGTGAGTCATATGAATCTATCCTTGACGAATATGAATAGAGTATCGAAATTAAACAACTAGCTCTTAACGGTGTATTCCTGGTATAAGGCGTAATGTCGGGTAAAGTGCCAGGGGTAACATGTTCTCCTAAGGACTTGTAAAGTTTCACTTGTGTCAACAAACGCGGGATCACTAAAGTATCAATTTAACTCAACCGAGTTTGAGAGTCTTAAGATTCTGGCCTTTCATTTATGTAAATTGCTGATCTAGACATAAACCATACAAAAAGCGGCCGGGGCAAAATCACCGATATGCTTTTTATTGCCATATCAATATTTCAATTGCAAAGCCAGAGAAAGTCTGATCTCGTCAATTGTATATAAGCTATACAAGAGTCTGAACACAAATCTAAAAACACGGAATGTAACACAATAAGCTCACCATCTCACCACATGGTGATATTTTACTTAAACAAGCAAATTGCACATTTAGTCATGTTATAACCACGCTAATGTTCTATGTTGCTTGTTACACATTGACAGAGGGAAAAGGCTTCTAATTTGTTTTACAACCATTTAAATCATGCTGCACTAATGCGAAACACGAATCAATGCCATAAAGTCTTTTCTGATTTAGAAAACTTGCGTTGAATATGATTAGTGAAACATCGGTTTCCTTCTGTTTCAATGCAAATTTTGCCCAGTATATCAGTATACACAATAACAAAAACCATGCGCCAATCACATTAAGGATGTCAGGCGTGAGGAAGGAACCTATCAATCAACTATAACAGTAAGCTCGTAATGCGATTTCACAACCCATAGCATCCAATTGGCATCAAGTTAGTGGAATATACTAGCGTGGGTGTGAATGCAACCATCATTGTTTCGGCATATGCCACAGTTAAAATGTAATGCAATTTCTACAGGAGGAAAATGCTCAAATATGACACGAATAACTATCGACGTACAGTCGTAGCCTCTACAATTATGTGATTGCCATTATCGCTGTAATATTATCTAGTTTACAACATATATAAACAAAAAAAGAGGCAAAAACAAATAAAATAGTTTACAATCTCTCTATATAGATGACATTTATTTCAGACTTGAGGCAAGTTTAGTTTTATGGTGATTGCGCCGTTTTGTGTAAATAGAGTAGTCTATTTGTGACATAAGAAATGGATATTGGAACATTGAGTGGTTGGTTCCCAAAATAAATTAAATGGTTTAATACGAATGAATTTCATATACAGGAATCAATTAAAGTAATGGGTAAAATATGCATATTCGGGATCATATACAACGCGATTTTCTGATAAATAATTTGCAGTTCTTTTTTCGATCCGATGCGTAGTAAACAAGAAATAAGCAAAAACAAACCACACATACCGGAACTTCCCGACCACACGCCGAAGATGAACGAAGGCGCTGTGACGTCATATGTCACCAGAAGATGTTGCCACGGACGCCGTTTCTATTCGCGAACTAGCTGTCGTACTAATTTATAGCTATTTACAGACACTCATCAGCGTTTTTTGTATCCATGGTTTCTTGAGAATCTGTAAGTATACTCATCCTTACATTTCCCATATGAAAGTCGAATTCGAATTCATTAGTTATGTTTCTGTACTGATTTTGAAAACAGAATTTGCACTTGCCCGTTGACAAAATTGACATGGCCAGTAGTGATCAGTGTGGGGCAGCTCAAGCTTTATTAGGCTGTTTCACAGATAACATATAGATTTGTCTCGTCAGGCTGCCATATGTAGATGAATGCTAGCCTGACAGTAGATTACACTTGTCCTAAACAATCAGCGATACCCAGTGCTCAGTGAGTCAGTCCTGGCCTACTGTCAAATTTGCTTCATATAACTTTACCCTTATATCTTCCAGTCTGTATCACCATGGTGCGAATATGTGAGGCCCAGTACTGCAATAATTCGCAGCTAGGACCTCAAACGAAGCATGTCATTTCTTTTAGATAACCAAGGACTCCAGTTGGACTGCATCATCACCGACCGGCACAAGAGTATCAATAAGTTCATCCGTGATGACCAATGAACCAGGAGCACTTGCTGAAATGTATGACTACCCTGACAAGGAGGAGGCTGAGAGGCAGCACATGGAGAGGTTTCTTCTTTAGATGAGTCATACAGTAAGGTATTTAAAGGTGATGATGAATGATGGTAGGGGTGGTGATGGGGTAGGGGAGGGGTGGTGAAGGAGTTGATAGTGGTGGCCTAAGCATTATATTGGTGGTTGGCCGATTGATATTTGCTTGTTTACAAGTAATATCTAGGCTCTGTATATTTTTCAGCTTTGGCTTCAGCTAAGTCAAACTTGTAACATTTAATTTTACCTGTCTGTTAACAAGTGCACAAGGACATAACTATTTCTTATCATCATACTTACAAAATAAATGGTAAATATTGGGGTTAAAATTCACTTTCAACATTCAAGGTCATTTCAAACTGGTGGAGTAAGATGACGAACAGACATTGGAGTTTAAGATGCTATCGCCCAAATGGCACCACAGTGCATAGCACACAGTGGGATTTGAACTTGCCACATTTGGGCAACTAGACAAACACCCACCCTGCTAGACCACAGCTGTCGGACTATCATCTTAAACATCATTGGTGAGGTTACCGTCACAATATGACCTCTGATGTTGAAAGTGATGTTAAACAACAATATTAACCATTTTTATTTTCAAATCATCCAGCATGTGTATGGCTTTAAGACTTAATTTGAATGCTAAATGGGTCTAAGGTAAGCTAAGCTGTGGTGAAACTTAAAAACTGCTATATGCTTCCTCTTTGTGGCTTACTGAGAACTAATCTTGTAAATATATATTTTGGACTAGTGTATATATTTTCCATTTCTATTATCAAAGACAAGTGAATAAGAACCAGACATTGTTGGTATTTGTGAGCAGAATTGTATAAGCATTATTTGTATAATGTGCCCGCAAAATTTAATCATGATGATTGATGTGCAATGACACAGGATAGAAAAAATATCCTGCAAAAATTATTGAACGACTGTTAACATACTGCTATTTGAATGATACAACATCTTTTTTATGAGATACAGGATACAGTAACAAGATGCCCTGCAGATATGTCATGATTTTGGAATTGATGCTTCCTATCATTTTATGCACATGGTATAATAAATTAGGTGGGCCATCCTTAACTGAATTTTGTTGCTGGTTGTCATCAGTGTGTAGTATTGTCTATACGTTCTAATATTTTTGAGCAAAGCTTAATGTAAATAACAGAATAAGACACATAATGCTATTTTGTCCCTCTATTATTTCAATGCTGGCAGTTTGAAATCAACATAAACTGATTCACCCTTGGAAAAAACATCTCTAATTTTTAGTACAGCACAAGCTGGCAGTGACACTATGATCTCTGCCTAGATACCCCGAGCACCACTGTACCAACTGCCGATATGCAGTGAATCGGAATAACCTGCAATAAAAAGAGATCTTTACAACTTTTCATTCAGTACATGAATATTTTTCATCAGTTATCATCTGAACCAGACCATTTACACACTCATGCTGAGTATCATGTTTCTTCTTTTACCTCTGGATATAAGCACTATATGCTATTTCTTGTGTCCAGGGACACAGGCACCCTGAGACAAATCCTGGGTGTGCTGTAATACAGGACACACCCATAGATTTTACTTTCTCGAGAACTTGGCAGCATTTACTCTGTGCTAATGTAACCATTGGCCCACATGAGCACCTAATACAGGGCATAATTACAATGAATAATTAGTTTTTCAGCAAACAAAAAATTGACATAAAACATGAATGAGAATATGACTTGAAGCAAGTAATAAAGAGAAAAATATTGTTTGGACTGAAATGTGCCAATACCGAGTGCTGTTACCCAGTCAGCTCAAGTCCTCTTCTTTTTGAGGAGAATTTGCAGGCCTGGTCTTAGCTGGAGGTTCAAATCTGCATGACTGTATGCCCCCCTTAGGCTCCTAGTTCCTCTTCTTGGGGAGACGAACACTCACTGCTGTAATTCAGCTCATCGCTTCCGGAGTTGTCTGTATATGAGGAAGATGAGGACATTGCGCTCCCTTGACATATAATAAAGGCAAATTATGATGGCAGTTATGTACTGTACTAGGTGTAAGTACTAAATATAGAGCTAATAAGGACAAGATACAGTATGTATGATCGAGGTTGGTACCCCAGGTAATTCAAAGAACTAGTATAAGGCCTTGAACTCTTTAAAGGCCTATGATATATGTAGTCATAAACATATGTCACCGAACTTGGATTCTGGGCCAGAAGTCCCTCTGTACAATTCACTGGAGAGGTGTATTCAATTGTAACAGCTAATCCCAAAGCCAGTGCTAATATTTAAAATAAAATTGATATCTTTCTGTTGTCAAGGAGAATATAATTTATTGAAGTTATATTCAATTTATTGCAAAAACGAAATATCGAGTGAAATCCCCATTAATGTAGTATCAGTTTTCATTTGCGATAACGTTTTACCATTAAATCAAATAAAAGCGCATGAAAAGATATTCTCCCGGACTCCGTAACAGGACAGGCAAATGGTGAATCAATCATTGATAACCATTAAATGGGCCTGAAATCGAGGTGCAGACCTGTGTTTCAGTGCTGCCTGTATTATCGCTCGGTCCCCTTTAGTTGACGTTTTCACACTACATAATAGAAGTTAATCACAATTGAATGTATTCTAGGCGACCAAGTACTCCAAGCCACATGAAATGATGTGATTCGTTGCGGTATATCATGTACATGATGACGGTATAAAATACGATTATGTTCACACCTACCACAGCTCCCATGTAAACAAACGGGGAAATGACTGCGCTATCCGGCTGGACGGTGACATATGACGTCACAAACTCAGGAGCCAATGGCCGTCGTTTTTTGTGCATATGCCAAAACGGTCAGAAAAATAGATAGAAATATTGAAAAAATACACAAAATTTATTTCGCACTCGTGGTACAGATATTTTATGACGATCAAGTTCAGGTGCAATCATTTAACAAAGCGTGGGGTGCCATCATAATGTGCAAATAAAATTAAGTAGAACATTGATATCGTCTTGAGAAAAACCGGGAATATATTCACATTCACGGGCCCTACAAAGTTCTTGTATTGAGTTAACAAAGTTCAATCTTTCTTGATCAATGTTCGGTAGAAAAATCTTGCTTGAAATATCATTAAAAGTAATGGTCTGGTCGTAAATCGTAGCAGTATTTAGATTAACGATACTCATAATATATCTTATATTATTTGCGACATTCGAATTACTAAAGGCACATAATCGGCTAACCGCCGATACAAGATGATTCGTGCTATTAAGACTATTTAAGAAAAATTTCATACATCGCAACATTAATTGTTCTCTTAGAGGTAATCTACCAGCTAAAAAAGGAATATACATTGATCTTGTTCTAGGGTGTAATTTCCATATATGGCGGATGCATTTGCGCCAAGTGACACATAAGCTTTTAAATGAATTACTCGAGAGCGTCCATAATGGGGATCCATAAAAACTTGTGCAATATTTGTCAAATAGTGTATTACGAACATTTACTGTGCAGTGACCGAATCTTGACATCAGCATATTAGTTTTCGACACAACATCACCACATGCAGCATGAATATTCAATTGTTCGGAATTTCTTCCTATATAGGATCCAAGATGGATAGCATGTTCACTTACATTAAATCTAACACTGTTCAGTTGTAGATTCACATCGCGCTTTTGACAATTAAAAAGCAACAAATTGCTTTTTGATGTGTTAAATATAACATTATATTCCTTGGCAAACTCTTCGCAAGTTTTAAGCATAGATTTAGCCGCATTTAAAGAAGGAGCAATGAGAGCGACGTCGTCAGCATAACTCAGTGCGCCTGCATAACGGTGACCAACATGGCACCCGATCCCCCTGTTTGAGAGTCGTGACAATAATTCATCGATATACACGCCAAACAAAATAGGTGACAAAACCGCGCCTTGTTTGACTCCATTAGTACAATTAAACTTGTCAGAGAAGCTATTGCTCCACTTGACTCTTAACGTTTGATGCGTATACATGTTAAGAAGGAGTTTAGCAGTCATAGCACACATACCACGCTCTCGTAACAAACCAAACAATTTCATAAAATTAACTCGATCAAACGCTTTGGAAGCATCCAATAATATGACATAACATGGTGAGTCTTCGCTGACATAATTATCTATGATTTCCTTTAATACAAAAGTGCACTGTGTTGTTGAGTGTGACGGTTTAAATCCAAATTGTAAACTACCCGATTTCAATACATCACTTTGATAGTCAATAATCACATTATCTAACAGTTTCCCTATGATACTACTAAGAGCTACTGATCGATAATTATCACTACTATTCAATGATTTTTTTCTGTTCTTAGGAATAGGAACAAGCGTAGATGTTAGCATACCACGTGGCGTATGTGCATGATTCAACATCATAGTAAAAAGTTTTGATAGGTGGGCATATAACTCATCACAGCCATTCAGTATATGATCAGAAGTTATTTCACAAACACCGTCTGTCTTATCTCGTTTAAGCTTACAAGCTGCTTGCCTAACTTGTGAAATGTCGATAGCATGCAAAGAGCCACATGTACCACCAGCACAATTAGAGTGTACATCATGACTCAATGATACATTAAGGGCATCCATTGCAGACTTACTATAAGACACATTATTGTAAAGTGTTTCATATTTATTTTTAAAGACATTGCATATCTCATCGTCGCCGTGCACGCCATCCATTACGAACACGGTCGACTTATTTTTGAAATGCTTCTTCCGTATTTCTTTCCAGAAATTGCGACCATCACTTGTGGCCAAAGAAACTGCCATTCTATCAGACGCAAGCTTATTTTGATTTCTGATCACGTATCGTGACGCCCTTTTATAATCCCGTTTGGCTTTACAGTGGATGTCTTTAAGAACACCAGAGGTGGGGCACCCATTTTCCACCCAGAGTCGACACCAAAATATTGATTTTGCTTTCAGCTGATTGACTTGCTCACCCCAGCCAGGCCGATGTTTACGTTTTCTACTCCCAGGAATACACTGAACAGCTGCTCGGACACACGCATTCACGATTTCCTCATAGTAACGATCAATGTCTTCATAATGGTTATTGCAATTAATCTGTGTACAACTAATTGCATCATTTGAGATATTCAGGTCAAGTAATAACTTCCTCAATTTACGCATATAACTATGAATATCGCTGACATCACATTCCCTCCACTTTGGTCTATTAGTGGTTGGGCGCTCATCATTAACCACCCGTGCAACATGTATATCTAGCCGTGCAAGTACAGGACTGTGGTCAGATAAATTATCTCCTTCATGAAGACATTCGTATTTTGACACCGATGAACTCAGACTTTCGGACAACATAAAATGATCTAATGTTGACCTTGTATGTGACATATCACTCTCATAGGTAAAATCTACACAGTTATTATCTAACAAATCGCAAGGAATTAAACATTGCTCCTGACAAAAAGTCTTCAAGGTAACAGTGTGAGGGGAATCGGCGCGAGCGAAGTCTGTGTTTAGGTCACCTCCAATAATTATACCATCGACATCCGTACAAGACATTATGACTGAGTTGACGTGGACAAGCAGCTCGACATACTCATTGGAAGGTGCTGACTTTGGACTAACATCACATGGCATATACAAATTGATAACTAGAATCCTGTGGGACATATTGTTAGAGTGCAGGGTTAAAATGCAAGCGTGACACCTTCTATTATGTACACCATCGATCGGGGATATAGTTAATTTTGACGACTTTTTGTGTATAAACGCACAGCCACCATAAGGTCTACCCTTAATCAAATCAGAGTCATCGATACCAGAAATACCTGTAACTGATACATCACCTATGCGATGCTCGAGCTGAGCAAGATCTATTTCTAACAACCAATGTTCTTGGATTAAGAGAACATCACATTTGCCTAATATATTTCGTATGTACATTATGGTGCCTTCATTGTGGCCTCGACAGTTATACGTGCATATTGTGAAGTTGCAGTCAGTAATAGTAAAAAATGATATATATAAAGATTAAAGTACAAAACACAAATAACGCAGTTATGCATCTACCTTACTACGATAAAATCTTCTTACACATACACCGCATGGCCAAAATTTCTCTTCTAACATTGGACCAACATCTGATATTTTTACCTCAATTCTGAAGCTGTCAAATTTTGCTTCCGCATTTGATAATTTTTCTACTGATCTTACCTTAATATTAAAATCTTCAACATAAGACTCAATATCCTTAATGTTAGTGTCTTTTTCAATCCGGTAGACAAATAGGTGTCTACTTGGCTCAGGTGCGCCACGAAGTTTGCTGGAAGTCCCAGTTCCCGTAACCGGACGAGCCTTTCGACGGATTTTCCGTGAGTTCCGCTTCTCTACAATCTGAAACTCTTCATCTGGAGATCTGGCTGTAGATATGGGTACTGCTGACGACAAGTTAGTGGTGGCAGCAGCTGTGGGAGTTCTTAGAGTCCCTTTTACAGTTGATGCCCCAGTAGTAGATGATGGTGCTGGTGCTGGTGATGAGGTCGGTGTAGTATCCGAGATAGTTATCACCGGTATCAGCTTGGGTGTTTCATCATGAGAGCGCGAGGTCACAACTGATGCATAGGATTGACGTCTATGACTTTTATCGTCTTCAATGTGTATCTTCAACTTTTGCAATGCATCTTCTAAATGAGACACTCGCTCACATAACGATATTGGACACGTTTCTGCGGGGATAGCCTTAAGAATGCGATGCAAACCTTGAGGACTCGCAGCAAATTGGGGCATCTTATCAGAAGCGTCTAGTTTCTGGAGTCCCCCGATAATGTCGTCAATATTTGCATCAACTTCGGCTCGAGTTGGGGAATCTCGTCTCTTAACGAATGACGGAAGGATGTCACTCTTCCCTACGGCCCATAAAGCTTCTTTCGCTTCATGAATTTCATCGACCGAGTAAAACTCACGACATGCTTGTCGTATCTTTGCACAGGGGGAATTATCCATACTGTAAACGATGAACGTCAAAACAGAGTTCAGCGTCACATCTGACGCAATTCATTCACTCGACATCTTGTTGTATCGATCCGGTCATACCACATTATGATGCAATTGCGCTTAAGTTGCACAATGGGTTCGTTGTTAATTAATAATTCAAACAGCTTCTGAAAAAACCAAAATTGTCTGCATTGAAAACACGCAAATAGATGTGAATCTGTGAAGCGATGCCTGTGTTATGTAATCACACATATCAGTGAGCATCATCATATCGTTTGTGTCAAATGAAAGGATATACTTTCTATGCAGGTCAGTTTTCCTCATACTTTGACCGATATGCTAACAAATGCGCATGTAATCTCAAGCAACGCCTTCGATTTAAGGTACGATGGCAAGTATTACAAAGTAAAAGCGTTGCGTGGATACTGATAATGCACCTATTTCTTATTTTAAGGCATCCCAGGTTTGATTTATGCACATACACATAAACGGGTATTATTTCTCGTTTTTGTACGATATTAATTGACAGTTTCCTTCAGCATAACGTTCAACAAGAAATTGCTATTTGTAATGAGAAGACCATACGATTAATGCATATCATACACATACATCATTGCTGCAATGTGTCTTTGGTATACCATTCCTTTCAATCCTAGAAAATGTCATCGGATATCAAGCAATATTACTGTTTCATCACGATTACAGTACAATACACGATAATTAGGTTCATCGTCATTAAGCTGATATTTGCTCAGCAATATTTCTGGTCGCTGAAGAGCCTGCTATAGATGGACAAAATAAGTTTTTGGTGATTGTGAATACTTGGTCATGAGTCAACTAAGCGATTATACCGATGACGTAAAATATCGAGTTTGCGTTAGTTTACCGAATCTCTGCTCTCAAGCTTCAGCAGAAATGCCCTGATAACCCGAGTGTAGCCATCAGTGTAAGGTGACTTACTTGCAAGATGATGTAGTCACATTGCGCATGGAAGCTTTGCACGAGGAACCGAGCGCCCATCGAATGAATTTTAGCTCCTGCTTAGAAGCAGCTGTCGGATATGAATTGTACCATGTATGTATTTGTAAGAACACATCGTCAACGGATCACATCTGGCGTCCGTTATTTGTAACTCATTAACTCGATGTATTGAATGGAAGCAATTGCCAAGGCAACATTCATTAGATGTTTACAATGCACCATTCATAGATCCAATTGAGCGCAAGCTGTTAGCGTTTTGGGTAATTCTATCATCGAATGATATCAAGCCAAAAACCAGTCTATCCGGCGAGACTAAACAAAATTCGAAATAATGTAAGGAAGCGACGGCCGAATCATACAAACGTCACAATTATACCATGGAAGCTGATGCATTTCTATTCGGAACCAATATGGTGTTTATTTAGCACGTGCTACAGCTGCGCTGAGAAATACTGATTGTGCAACGGACTGCACACACGACATTAAGTATTGTTTACCTAGGTTGTGCAATCTGGGTATTCAATATATACGAATTTTTAGAAAAATACTGACACTGTACTATCACCTGAAGACATAATAAAATATGTTGACATAATGACACGACCTCATTACGACACAGTGATGTTTACTTAATAGCGTACCCCATTCAGGTCAGTTCTCGGTCAAAATTTTAGGGTTACAGCCGCATTATACACACACCTTTCGGATATAAAGCATGGTAATGATAGACGTTATGCAAAAATTACACAGATTGTGACTTCACCTAGCATCACTGAGTGACCATTTATGTGCCAATTTATATGAAAGAGGTCTTCGATATCCCCCATGCGTTGCATTTTATATCCTCTAATCGCATCAGAGGAAATAAACCAAGTGGTTAACTGACGTGACTAATATGCACCAATCTCTTACCGTTTCACTCATTTCACCAGTCCTTCAGCGTGTCATGTCCTCCTGTAGGAAATACCAACACCCGCTTCTAGTTGTTACCTTGGAAGCTAACTATTTCAAAAATCCTGTAGATAACTAGTTATATCATGGACCTTAAGCCAGCTTACATAAAGGTTTATTATTTCAGGGTTTCTAGTGTTTGACACGAATTCACGATTAGGTTCAATTACAAAAGAATGAAGTATGTGAGATGGGACTTATGTGATTTAAGGGAAACCTCAGGTAGCATCAATAATCCATAATAAATAGCCAAGAAGGTTGAGATAGCACATCACTTATAGTGAGTTTGGATTAATTTGGGGGGATGCGTTCAGAGGAAACTAATTATTACGCTCAATTGTCGTGTGGGGCCCTCGCTAGATCACAAATATGTGGCGAAAAATGGACAAGCATTTAAGCATATACGGCTTGTCAAGTTACAAAGACGACAAAACAATTGTTTACAAACATTAGTCTAACGATTTATTTATAGGCGCCATTTAAGAAACCACATACATCTATATGCTGCAATAGATGACAAATTCACCTAACGTATCTTGCAATGTTAGATGAAATTTGCAAATATGTTTTGCTACAACGGCTAATTAATATATATGTATATAATGTTGCGATTATCTGTAGTCTTTATAATGTTATATCGTACTAGGAGAACAACATGCACGTTTAACCACACCACAAGTCTACTATTGACGTAGCATTCTAATGCGAGGTGGCTTTGTCAATGACATATATCCATGTTTTTGGAATAAGATGACAATCACCTTTGGGACATTTATCAGCTATACAATGTGAATAATGTGGTGGTTGTTTACACGTACCAATCAATGGCACATAGTTATCATTAGGGACTTTTGATTAGCATCAACTTCAGCCAGCTGACATAGTCGAACCTGTTTTACATGATTAATGCTGGTTTCGAAAAGATAGTAGAACCAACGAAGTGACAATAAACAGGATAAAAGCAATTGATGACCTACCAGCTGTACAGCATATATGTGTTTGGTCGCAACTCCTTCTTAAGATATCAAGCTACTTAGAAGTTGGACAGCTGAGCTGTCTGCGGCTGATAACGTGACGGCTCCATAGGGAAAAGCAAAATGAGTATTGATGGCCGCCAGATATTTATCTACTCGGAACTGGAGGTCACTGACCGACAGCTCTCCATAGAACATGGCTAATATCGAGATGCCGTACTGGCACATGTGCCTAACGCCTTAGCGTCAATCAAATTATTCGCACTAATAAGCCTTAAGGTAAACGTACCATGATAACAGCAACTAAGCAAAATACAATATGGAATCCTTTGTAGATGTTTCAATTGTCTAATCTCACGATCCATATATTTATGGACGCCTTATTGTTAGTCTATTAATTGTGCATGTTGTATAATCTAACGTATATTGGTTAAGGAAAGTAACGAACAAACTGTTGGCATATTCGGTGTCAATCGGTCTTCACCGCCGTATGTTAGTTGTGCAGACCGCATTAAGTTCAAATATTAGCTGTAATTGTGCTATAGACTATACCAGCATTGTGTCCCTTATGAATCTAATGGCTAGGTAATGCATAATTAATGATATCGAGTTGAATAGCGCTATGGTTAAGTGACACACGAAGACTACGATGTGGCTCCGTGCCTATCTGGCTTCACGTCTGACGGAGGCAAGCCAATGCTCCTATTACATGAAGTTTAGATTTATATTTCCTGCAGATCTCGTGACATAACTTTTCTTAACCATTGTTTGGCCTCTGTAACATCACGTTTTGCCAACATTTAATCCTCGATGGCAGGGCGTTATATAAAGCTCAATGAGGTCCATGTAATTACCACACTTTTCCTCTCACAGTTAACTTGCCATCTATTAACTTAGCTGGGGGTGATGTCACACTAGACTCCTATCTAAGTCTTGGGCAACATGTTAAAAACGCTGTCACGAGGGCCTATACCCGATATCGTGGCTTGACTGTTGTAATACGGCGTACTCGATTGTCAAAGGGTCCACAACAATGCCGCAAGGGTCATCTGTGGCACTAGGTAGTACAAGCATGTCTCCCCGATTCTTCAGGGACTAAACTGGCTCCCCATAAAGCAGAGGGTTGCCTATAAGATGCTTCTCTTAACCTTCAGGGCATTGAACGGTATTACTCCATCTTATTTGTGTGCACCCATACTCACCTGGCCGTTCTCGTCGCTTAATTAACCAGGGATGTCTACATGAGCCCGCTTGTAGACTGAAGATGTATGGGGGTTGGTACTTGTGCAGCTCCCATCCTATTTCTGGAGCACATCTCGTATTAAAACTCTCAAGCGGTGTCATGAAAGGAAGCATTTGACATCTAGTTGTTGTGCCCAGTTAGTGCCAGTATATATGTCTTTCAATATGAAGCCATATCACTTGGCACTGTACAGAGTTTATGTGTATGAGCTATTTTAGCCGAATTCCTAGCTGTAGTATAATTTTCTATCTTAAATTTATTATAGTTGCACCAATTGTAAGTGCAGCGACTGCTAGTAGGTGTTCCCATAAGGGGCGCTTTATACATTTTTGATAATTCTAAAAATGATAAAAATAATTATAGAACATAAGGTGTCATCCTTCGAGTATCGAAGTGTGCACCAAACCTTGTTCTAAATGCCCGAATAACTGAGCTAGCCTGCTTGCTCCTACTACTCGGACCATGACTACATAGAGTAGCAAACATACTGCACACATATTGAACCATCTTCATTGCTGTGCCATTGAAGGCTCTTGAACGTACTCATGTAATCACTACAAGTAAATAAAATCATGCTATTTAAATATGCGCTCTCATTGCTCGACATAGAGCATCAATATTGAACCAATATGGCTTTGCTCACTTTGCTCTTATTGCTGTGAGTCATATGAATCTATCCTTGACGAATATGAATAGAGTATCGAAATTAAACAACTAGCTCTTAACTGTGTATTCCTGGTATAAGGCGTAATGTCGGCTAAAGTGCCAGGGGTATCATGTTCTCCTACGGATTTGTAATGTTTCACTTGTGTCAACAAACGCGGGATCACTGAAGCATCAATTTAACTCAACCGAGTTTGAGAGTCTTAAGATTCTGGCCTTTCATTTATGTAAATTGCTGATCTAGACATAAACCACACAAAAAGCGGCCGGGGCAAAATCACCGATATGCTTTTTATTGCCATATCAATATTTCAATTGCAAAGCCACAGAAAGTCTGATCTCGTCAATTGTATATAAGCTATACAAGAGCCTGAACACAAATCTAAAAACACGGAATGTAACACAATAAGCTCACCATCTCACCACATGGTGATCTTTCACTTTAACAAGCAAATTGCACATTTAGTCATGTTATAACCACGCTAATGTTCTATGTTGCTTGTTACACATTGACAGAGGGAAAAGGCTTCTAATTTGTTTTACAACCATTTAAATCATGCTGCACTAATGCAAAACACGAATCAATGCCATAAAGTCTTTTCTGATTTAGAAAACTTGCGTCGAATATGATTAGTGAAACATCGGTTTCCTTCTGTACCAAGGCAAATTTTGCCCAGTATATCAGTATACACAATAACAAAAACCATGCGCCAATCACATTGAGGATGTCAGACGTGAGGAAGAAACCTATCAATCAACTATAACAGTAACCTCGTAATGCATTTCACAACCCATAGCATCCAATTGGCATCAAGTTAGTGGAATATACTAGCGTGGGTGTGAATGCAACCATCATTGTTTCTGCATATGCCACAGTTCAAATGAAATGCAATTTCTACAGGAAGAAAATGCTCAAACATGACACGAATAACTATGGACGTACAGTCGTAGCCTGTACAATAATGTGATTGCCATTATCGCTGTAATATTATCTAGTTTACAACATATATAAACAAAAAAAGAGGCAAAAACAAATAAAATAGTTTACAATCTCTCTATATAGATGGCATTTAATGCAGACTTGAGGCAAGTTTAACAGTCTTCTTCACGCTACCATTGTTCTGAATCCAAAGCAATTGTAACTGTTCTCTCGTATTGTAAATTGAGTTTTTGTGGTGATTGCGCAGTTTTGTGTAAATAGAGTAGTCTATTTGTGACATAAGAAATGGATATTTGAACATTGGGTGGTTGGTTCCCCCCAAAAAGTATTTTTAGCGATGGTAAACAATTGGTTTAATACGAATGAATTTCATATACAGGAATCAATTAACACTCTGCAGATATTGGTTGGAGTATGGGTTGACATCTCATTTTCAAATGTCAGTACTATTTTACAACACACGGACAAATAGCTTACAGCCACATTCTTGTTGATATATGGTTGTGATATTTATCGTTTTTAAAAAGGTTCTTTATGATGCAATTGCGCTTAAGTTGCACAATGGGTTCGTTATTAAATGATAATTGTCTGCATTGAAAACACGCAAATAGATGTGAAACTGTGAAGCGATGCCTGTGTTTTGTAATCACACATATCAGTCAGCATCGTCATATCGTTTGTGCCAAACGAAAGGATATACTTTCTATGCAGGTCAGTTTTCTTCATTCTTTGACCGATATGCTAACAAATGCGCATGTAATCTCAAGCAACGCCTTCGATTTAAGGTACGATGGCAAAATTACAAAGTAAAAGCGTTGCGTGGATACTGATAATGCACCTATTTCTTATTTTAAGGCATCCCAGGTTTGATTTATGCACATACACATAAACGGGTATTATTTCTCGTTTTTGTGCGATATTAATTGACAGTTCCTTCAGCATAACGTTCAACAAGAAATTGCTATTTGTAATGAGAAGACCATACGATTAATGCATATCATACACATACATCATTGCTGCAATGTGTCTTTGGTACACCATTCCTTTCAATCCTAGAAAATGTCATCGGATATCAAGCAATATAACTGTTTCATCACGATTACAGTACAATGTACGATGATTAGGTTCATCGTCATTAAGCTGTCATTTGCTCAGCAATATTTCTGGTCGCTGAAGAGCCTGCTATAGATGGACAAAATAAGTTTTTGGTGATTGTGAATACTTGGTCATGAGTCAACTAAGCGATTGTACCGATGACGTAAAATATCGAGTTTGCGTTAGTTTTCCGAATCTCTGCTCTCAAGCTTCAGCAGAAATGCCCTGATAACCCGAGTGTAGCCATCAGTGTAAGGTGACTTACTTGCAAGATGATGTAGTCACATTGCGCATGGAAGCTTTGCACAAGGAACCGAGCGCCCATCGAATGAATTTAGCTCCTGCTTAGAAGCAGCTGTCGGATATGAATTGTACCATGTATGTATTTGTTAGAACACTTCGTCATCGGATCACATCTGGCGTCCGTTATTTGTAACTCATTAACTCAATGTATTGAATGGAAGCAATTGCAAAGGCAACATTCATTAGATGTTTACAATGCACCATTCATAGATCCAATTGAGCGCAAGCTGTTAGCGTTTTGGGTAATTCTATCATCGAATGATATCAAGCCAAAAAGTGTCCACAACAAAGGGCGGTATATAGAGCAACACAATGAGACAGCTGAGACATTTCTGCGTTTGGAACGACCAATCCAACCAGGGCGCAAATGCATTGTAACTGTAATCGATAAAGCATAGCATTGCCTGACGAAATGTAAGTAACAAAGGCCGACTTATGGGCGCTTCCTTCTGCAGCATGTATTAATGCATGGTCGTCCTCGTGCGTAGAGGTTTGAGATTGGGCATTGGAATCAAGAAAAAATAGGAGGAGATGTGAAAAAGTATAAGTTTATTTGTTGATAAAGCGCACATATCAATGCCAGGTTTCTTGCCCAAAACACAAACATCGCAATGGAACTCGCTGAGGTTACAGTGGAAATTTTACTGATGCCCATACGTTTTCAAAACGCCTGTTTACGTTGTAGCAAAATAATGTAAATCAGAATACATAATATAACCCCTGCAATACAATTCCATGCTTTATTACTTATAATCATGACAACACAGCGCTGCTGAAAGTAGGATGCATGCAAAGCAGAATTCATACACACCATACACATTAGATAGAGTTTAAGACATTCTTGCTGATTTTACTTTTTGTAACTTTAACCATATAATGCAGAGTCCCTAGTAGCTTTTCCTATCATCAGTTATCGTCTTGACTCAATCAACATAGTCGTTATCAGGTAAGGTTTGTAATTATCTCTTGCGTTTAGGA
Organism: Urechis unicinctus; assembly: GCA_034190875.2. Lineage (NCBI taxonomy): Eukaryota > Metazoa > Annelida > Polychaeta > Xenopneusta > Urechidae > Urechis > Urechis unicinctus. The sequence goes on along the minus strand of CM067352.1, from coordinate 17,732,181 downwards.
GTGCCAAGAGGATGCATGCATTAGAAGAGATCATGAAGCAATGCCAGTGTCCTGGCTTAAGCTATTGCATTGGTTTGAAAACATCAAGCTGTGTTTGGTGGTAAGAGTCATTCCCTAGTTTTATTACTGTATGAAAACCTGATTGTGTAATATAATTTGTTCATTTCCAATGTTTGCAATAATTGCCCAAAGGTCCGTGTAACATTAAATTAGGTAAATATTTGTATACAGGCACCGGTCTCAGGCGGTGCATCCACATAACAGACCAAACAGATCATTTAAACCTCAGACTACCTGAAAGCCAGCTTAAGAAGAGTGTGCGTAGCGGAATAGATTGAAAGAAATATGTAAATTTCATAAGAAAATAACATCTGACAACATTGTTTGCAAATGTATCTGATACATTGTTAATTGAAATATAATAATAACAACAGCAATACATTCATGGTTAAATGACTGCATGTAATAGTAGAGTATGTTAAACTGTTCATATATGCACATGAACAGATCGAATAATGGCAGCATCACATCGCACGTATAAGTTGTGCATTTGATTCAAGTTTTGTTCAGCGTATTTGATTTCATGAACTAGTTGGCTTACGCATTCCGATCGAGCTTCATTTGCTGAAGGAAAAGTACGTCAATATTCGAACAAAAATGTACGTTAATTTACTACATACGACGTGTAATCAACAATTTTTCTTAGTATCCTCAACAAGCATGCGTACCACAAAGAAGTAAGACGTTGCGTTTTATATGTTTGCCAATTTCGAGTAACATTAATGGGTGTGCTCAAAATATTTGAGGTCTACTAACATTGCAGCAGCCTTGCAAGCACTTTGGCTAGTTCAAGTTCGCTGCGTTGGATATTGGTAATTGCACCATGTCCCTTCTGAACAGAGCACGCGCATGCCGTGATTTAATATGGCTGCAGGTGTATTGTCTTGCATTCCAAAACGAACGATACATCTCGACGAATCATGATACCAAATATATTCGTTTCATATCTCACTACCGAAATCTCACTTTCATGCGCAATGACTCACGATATGACCAACTTTGTCACATGATTTGCCTACATGAAGCAATATTGAGACAATAACAGGTATGTGTAATTCTACTCATTGATATATCCGTCCATGATGTTTTGGAAGTTTTAACAATGGCGGCATGAATAAATACCACCTAGCTCAATAACAAAGACAGCTACATCAGCCAACCGCATTATTGTTAACTTCTTATCCGGTTTTAAATGATTAAGATTGATGCAGGGACTGTTTTTTCTGGTGCCTTTTATTCGCTAATTAAGGACACTTGAGTGCAATACCTATGCTGTTCTATTAATGCAAATGCATTTGGATAGGCACACAAATATGACATGGATATATATCGAACACTATACTATAAGCATTTATAATATCTGTGAGTGTTGCAATCGTGGCATTATAAAAAGTATATTTGGTTAATATTATTGTCCCTTCGTGTTCAATCTTTCGCCTCCTCATTGGTTTGAAAGACATCACAATGTCGTCAAAAGCAAACATTAACCCTCTGTCACGACTGGTAGTCGCTATGGCTAACGCGGTATCCATTAAGATATGACAGCCTGTGAAATAGTTGTTTTCACATATAATATAATATCAAACATGCGAGTAATCAACCCTGTTACGCTGTTACGTTTCTTGAAGATAATTTATGTTTGACTCTTTGACTCAGGCGTTGATTTGTAGAGGCGATGTGTTATCGCATTTGAGATTAGTTTCTATTTAGTAGATATCTTTAATCATTTACGTGCGCTGCAAAGGTTATAATCGCCCCGACAACATTTACGGGTTGTACGCTTGTTAATTCCCTGGCGTATGTTACATAATGTTATTTATTCATTGTATCTTAGTTATTGTGTATCATCCCAGCAATTGTTAGCAATGATTGGATTTCGTGGGCACAATGAACGTCCTAATGGGTTGCAAGCACAGCCTTGTAGAACAATGATACTCAGATGGTGAAGCTTTTTATGAATTGCCTGTGATTTCTATCATCATAAGTTGAACTATGCGTTAACAAATCTCAAAGAAATTTCAGCCATAAAATTTAATTTAAATACATAAATTTTTATCCTGGATATGATTATTACGTTACTGTACTGACACTGGTTTCATAACGGATGTTTGCCGGAAAATGCAGAAGTTGCACATTCCTTTGAAAGGGAGCGACGGACGCTAATGCCATTAGCTTGGCCACTTAATACGTTCATAAATCACGCGTCTTTAATTGTTTCATCAAGAAGGCGTAATGACCCGTTTCTTGTGATAAAAAGCTCAGCAAATTTGCGAACGTCTGTCGTCTGACATCCAATTTCCTTCGTATCCTCAATATTCGCCGTGTATTTTTACCAATAGTGAATGCAGATATCCCCTTTTAAGTGGCATACGAATGGTGTCTAAGTGCTATGTGAAACACCATCTGGCTATTTTGTCATCAAAGGTTAAATTACTATGGATAACATACCATACACCGGCACATAAGTTTATTACATTCATGATATTTGCATTAAGCCCTGCACTACATAGTCCACAATGTTGGCGGCATCACGGTGTCTTCACAACGGATGCGTCAATGTTGTGTATATTACATGCTTTATTCATACTCTGATACTAACATCCGTAACATCCTGGTTCATTCACGTGATACCTGCATTTACCCACATATTGCAATGATCATTCCAGTCACAAGAGTAGCCTATATGTGGCCTTTAAGTGCCGGAAATACACGGCTTGCGCACATTTCCGCGATAAGACAATCAGCTGGTACTGTATTTAGACTGCTACAGGCAAGAAGTGTGCCACAATAGGGTGGGCGTGCTTTACTTTTTTTGTCATCTGCAGCAATGCATAGCAGCCATTTATATACAACACTCCTTTTGTTCTGGCTACAGAAACTGCAGAAATTGCATAGCTTGTGTGTGTTTCCGTTGATGAGAGCAATACACGCAGCTAGTACTTTTATTCGGCTGCTTATGAAACGCATCAAGGCCATTACGGATATAATATGCTTTATTTCGTTTATCATCCACAGCAATGCATATCGGCGAATCTTTTGCAGCGGTCCCCTTTGCATCTGACCCCTATCATGTCTAGCCATGTGTACTTCTGTAGCCCGGCTGCTCTGCAAATCACTTGAACGAGTGAATAGTTCCCATGATGTTAACTTGTTTTCAAGCATGCATCAATGCAACTATTGCGTGTAAATCATCGGTGGTTCTAATATAAATCACACGTAATCAATCCCGTATGTATCAATGTATGAAACCTCGCTGAATTGAACATTGCACTTTCTTATTAGATTTCCTCAACAAAATAATAATTAACTAGATCAAAGTGACCAGGTATACTTTATTCACAAGTCCCATAGTTCATACGTCAATGTTTAAACTATGTGATACAACGGTTATCACATGAGATATACGTCTGATAACTACCTTCCATAGCTATTACCCAGCACACCAAGCCCTCTTACATTTCGTTGCGCAAAACAATGTGACTCTGCACGGGTGACTTGGCAATGAGTTACAGCACTAAAACACATAAGATATAGTAACACTATACTTGTGATTAACGACACAAAACGATATATTGAAATAGCGACTACCTAATGACGACACAATGATGACCACTGAATAACGTACACGATTCATGTCCGTGTTCATTACAACTCTTATGGATACGGTCGCGTTTTGTACAAAGCTACCGGACATTATGCGTGGCAATGATAGCCATAATGTCAGATTAACCTGATTGTGAATTTATATAGGATCACTCATTCATTGTGAGTCGGTATTTGAATAGCATTTGATGACAAACCCTTGATCTCTGAAATATTCTTCCAGGCTAGAACCAATCAAAGCATGTTGCATGAATGCTACATTTATATAGATAACAATCCATAGATAATTGTACACTTTTAATGATTCATTATTGATATTTACTATCATTGCAACCGGTAAATTTTCAATCATAAATATAATGATGAAAACAATATCATACAGGATTATAATAAGAAACATTTTAAACAATATTGACGCATGAAATGGATAATCACACAATGTTAACAAAAGCCCACAGTTATTGTGATACAAATAATCGATGACTTCCCGGGAATAATTTGAAACAGTTTCCCTAAGCATATTGGAATTCGGACAGAGTGCGCATGTCTTAACGACATCTCAAGCAGATGACCCAATTACTAATGTGTCAATAGGCTTCAATAATCAGGTATCCTTGTGGCTGTTATATGATTATTCAGAGTTACCCATAACATTTATTGTGAACGTCAAATTAACCCCAAAAAGAATCTTCCTGAAACTTATCAATGTAACCCCCTGTAGCAAATAAAATGTTTATTGCTAGTGCTGTGTAGGATTTACTGAGGAGAAATATTTTGAAAAGGGTTAATATATCCAATTGACCTTCGAGGCATCGACTAAACCTAAATTTAAAGAAATCGCCTCAGTGTTGTTGGAAAATACTGTGCACGATAAGTCGCGAGCATTATACTAATATAGTCACTTATCGCATATAACACGTAACGTAGGTTACAAGTAGACCCGTTGATTTCGCCGCTGCCTAGATAACTTCTACTGATGATTTCCTCGTGATTTGATGTGATGTGTATACGACTCTGTGTCACATATTCCACGCTGATTAACGTTTCTGGTAAGTACTTCATTATAAACAAGCCTTCTATTTATAATGTAAACACTTAGAGTAGCCACTAAAACTAAGGATCATAACATTTATCAACGCACCTCTTGAACCTCATGCGTCACCATCGGAGGCAATATTGAATTATGAAGGTGTGCCTATCAAAGCTTTGGATAGTGTAAACAGTTCTTACGAATATAAACTCTGCATGCAAGGTCATATATATGTCTCACCAGATCACTAAGGGCGAGGCTTATGCTTCTTGGGTCGGGTTGACACTTCAGCCAGATGACAGTGAGACAATATGAGATTACACCATAACATTTCCATGCATCACTGAAAAAGCAAGTGAAACCTGCAATATTCTCCTCGAGAAGAACTACAGGATTTTCCATAAATATGTTAACTACCAAAAAAAATATGTACGTATCTTTGAATTCTGTGTAATATCTTTTGTTTAATTTCATGCGGTCAGAGAATGTGATACCAATCACAACATCAGATCATTTAAATGTTCCCAAAGATTATTAGATTTATAAACCAAACGTAAAATATAAGTTTTTGGACGTTGAGCGTGTGTTGTGGCTGAATAACTACTGCTTGAGCATTGTTTTAATTTAGAGCATGCGATACAACGCACTTTCGTAGAGAATCTTTTTTAACATAATTAATATAAATGCTAGTCTTATGACAATACGGATACGGTAGATAGATCAATATTTTTGTAAAATCATGCTGATATTTGAAAGTCATACTCTAAACCAATACCCGAAATATGCTAAAGGATTGTGATATTTTTTCAACATAGTAGCAAATACATTTCTTTTAATAACGAGCCGCTCACAATTCCAATGAAACCGATGGATATTGACAAACATAGCACGGCTGGGGTATGATGGAAACTGCGTCTAAATACTCACCTCAGAGGCTTGTCATTAATAGTGTCGTGGGGTTGGTTTATTTATGAGACCTCTAACTGGCAATAATAATTCAGACAAAGGAAATCATGAAGGATGAGCTCGAGACAATGTGAATGAATTGAATTTAGAGCAAATTTTTAAACAAACTGTACACTTAGACACATACATATATCTCTCTATGGCTTAGGTGTTACCCAGAAGATAACCATTGATTGTACCAAGCCAACAAATCTTTTCTAGATGACACATTGTGAATATCAACGGAAAACAATCCCTGTGTATTACCCTTTATTTCATCCATCACCTCGTTGTTGGAAGTGACGTTAAACACCAATGTTACATTACTTTGTATTGACCTGTTTTCTCATTAGAAGCTTTGGGATATGAAGGTTATCCCGAACGCAAAAAGCATAATACAATACGTGAAATGTTCTTTCTTTCCACCATAATCTACCACAAGTCATTTCTGTCCCATGCAAATATCGCGTTTATGTCTAACACGGTGCCTGAAATTTTGCATTCACTGTGGGAAAGAAATCAATAAATGAAATCCGAGACAATGAGAACAAAGGCTTGTCGGTAATGATTTAGAAATTGTTTTGGTTTGTTGATGGGACATTTAAGCTGTAATGCTGGCCGAACAAACCATATAGGCGAATTGGTAACAATGTAGATGAACGGAACACAGATTACCAATGTGTGATTTGGCATTTAATATCATTGTTTAACAATTTTTATGTACCAACACAATGCCTTATATTACACAGATAATTACCGGATATGGGAACCTATTTCATGCGTTAAATTCATCGCACTATGTTTTCTTGAGTCTTTGAGTGTTAGTTATGTAAAAACAGATACTTTGTATGCAATAAATAACAGACCCTGCTAACATCAGGCGAATTGGTTACTATTTACTTCGGGATCGCTAAGCTTAGCGCTTTAAAGCTGATGGGAGGTGGGGTTCCATTACTGGGTGTAATAATTATAATTTGCATCGGTGTTAGTTAGTTAACTATGGTTGTAAAACGGCGTTAAACAAGTTGGTATTTTACCGCCTCATTTTGGCCTAGAATATATCATGGTCGTACGGAAAATAATTTGTAATTACCTTGTTAATGGTCTACATATTTGAAATTGCCCGTTGGTATTTTGAGCTTAATTCTTTTGCGGCAAACAGTAGCCAAAAGGTTGGCACATGAACTTTACTGCTTCTCACGAATGCTTTATTACGCTAACGTTCTTGATCCTCTTTGTTTTATTTTATGGGATGACAGTCATCATCGCCGGTTCGACAACCAAATAATTCACACCACACAGAACGTCAATGGGCAGGTAATTAAACATAGAAACAAATGATGTTTTGTGCTGTGGGGAGCGGATAAAAACATCGCGCATATTCCATTTACGTAAGGTAAAGATCTGCCATGTGTTGTCGAGATAATCAAACTGGAAATACCAAAATACAAAGCATGCCGAGATAAATCACTTTATCGTGTGCTCTACGTTTGTGTGATATGCTCTGGAGAATGCAGAGTGGAATCGTAATTGCGGCTCGTCTATCCGGAGCAGCAAACATCACAAGTGGTAATCCAATGTAAAGATGGTAATAATTCCGAAAGCAATAAATATCCGGTAAAACATGAATGGCTTATCCCTGCTAATGAAATCAAGCACAAATCATCCCTATGCTCTTAACATACTGCCTTTAATTTTGCATTCGCTATAGACAGAAATACGTAAATTATTGGCAATATAAATCTGGAATAATAGGCACAACGGCTTGGTGGCAGTAATTAAGGGATTGCTTTGCAAACAGATGGGTAATGCATGTGTAATACTAATCTGACAGAACAAACCCAATAGGAGAATTGAAGACAATGTAGATGAACGGAATACATTTATATGAGCAAATGATTCAATACGATTCATTAACTCGATTTGGTCATTTAATAAAAATGATATCAGTAATCCGAAATAATTGTACTCATAGAATTCACCTAAATTGATATGGAGTCTTTAGAATTTGCATCAGTCACACTAACTGAACAAATCTCTGTGTAAATGATTTCAAAAGCGATAACTTTAAATAAATTAACAATTCATTAGCCTGTGCACAGAATGCTTATTTGGAATGCGCAAACACAGCCATAACCGTTAATTAGCCACTTTTCAGAGTAAATTCGAGAATAGAATAACATCACAATAAACACCACAACAAACAAAGAGCGTTATATTGTTCAACTCTCCATACCAAGCCGAAAACCGAACCCGATCAAGAAAACATATTTTGTCATACATGGATGGCAGATAGACATTTAAGATAGCACAGACGATTCAAATATAGTGCTAGGGTGTACCAAAGTCCACATCAAGCGCAGTTACAGACCATAATGTCAAAATGCTTAAGAAAAATGTAACCCCGCATTAATATACAATTATCAGACAAACTCATACATATATTAGTCTCATTTCAGAAAATGATTTCGTTGCCACAAACAGCCTCAGCTATGCATATTCCACGACATGCCTGGTCTTGTAAGCTAGCATTAATGACGACCGTAGAATAAAGTGAATCGTCTCTCATTGAATCTACGATTCTGCAAAGGTATATTTCTTGCAAACAACACAACCACAATGCTTCAGCAATGCCATGCAACCCCTTTTGGGCATATATATATATATATATATATATATATATATATATATATATATATATATATATATATAGATATATATATATATATATATATATATATATATATATATATATATATATATATATATATATATATATATATATATATATATATATATATATATATATATATATATATATATATATATATATATATATATATATATATATATATAGAGAGAGAGAGAGAAAGAAAGAGAGAGAGAGGGTCATTCTAAAATCGTATCTTAGTCCACCATTCACACGATAGGTAGTTCACTTGCTGAAGCGCGATAAGCATTAGTTATATTATTAACCGCTCAATTGTGCAGTATAAAAATCCACCCAAATGCTAATATATCGCAAACGCTTTGTTTTGACTATGCTAGATAATTCGGCCTTTGAGGCACCTACTTACCCATTGTACGGCAAGATTATGACGCATGAAATGGACTGGCTGGCCTGATATTGTGACCGACCCTAGGACGAATATCACAATTAATATCGATGCAGGCGTATTTTCTTCAATTAGAATAGCAATGTTTTCGAAACCTTTATGTGGTTCTTTTGTCTGCACTGGCAGGCAGAGACTAACTGGTCGCTCCTCAGGAAACAGTAGGAATATGAAAGTATGTTGCAGACACGATCGGTCAAAAACCTGATATCCACGTCTCTGATTATATTTATGACCAACATTTCACATAACACCTGTATTGTGTTTGCGCAAGTGTGCTGCTTTGTTATAAGAATAATATGTGAGCAAATATTTGTGATGCTGGAACTAATAGGAAAAAACAAATAAATGTATCTTTTAGAAGCAATTAATACAATTCTCACTACAATGTTGTGTTAAACCTTTAGGATTTTCTCTTGAGCGGCTAAATTGAGTTTGCGTGACATAGCATCAATCTTAACTCCGCTCACAATATACAGCTGGCTATGTCAAAGAATTTATGATGGAATTTATTAAGTTTTTCTCTTGTTCCAAAATGAACGTCCGAGATACGACTCCATTTAATGGATGTGATGGAAGGTAGTAATGGGACGTGGATAATTACAATGTGATTGCTTTTGATATCGCTACCGATTATTTGCACATTTTACTATAAGACTCATCTAACAGATGACAGTTTTTCTCCTATTATATTCACACAAGATGCACCACCAACGTTGCTATAGGTCTAGGTATATAAAACATTAAGTCAACAAATAAGATTATGGCAGTCACCATTAGTTACTATATCACTTAGTTCAATTTATGTGCTATTATTATATTAGCTCCCATATTGAATTAATCCTGGACTCTAATGCAAAGTAAAAATATATAAACAATATAAATATATTCATACATTAGCATCGATTGTAATTGTGTATTTACTTGAAATTGTATTGATGCGTTCATTTTGCAGCACATACCCAAATTAATAAAATCTGCAATGATGACATTTATCCTATGAATCTAGTTACAAATGCACACAGTGGGCCTAAATGTTGATTGTTTTGTTTTGCAAAATGTATGCTTAAATATTCAATAATGTACTCGCGTATTATGCTACGTGATCGATTGTCATGTGCTGCTTGCACGTTTAACACGCATAATTCACAAAAACGTAAAGACGAATAGAAGACATAAAGACAAGTGCGATCTTTAACTATAATACCTAGACAGAAAACAACAATCATGGGCTTCCTGAAAGTTCGATTCCAATATCAGGTCTTTGTTTGCTTAATCCAAGCTTACAGAAGCTGCACATGGAATCGACGACATACACAAGCAGCTAATGTTCATGGAAACAATGTCTCTTGCTCGGTGGGTGTTGACAGTCTCAATGGCAATGCAGGGCTAAAAAAAAGTACTATCTCGAAAGTGATGGGCGTGGTTTAGCAACGACCATGATTCTTTATGGCAGAATATGTCTCACTTGCGAGGGAAAGAAAGTAAAGGAAATTGTTCCAAATGTTGTACTACCTTAAAGGGTCATGGCCTTGACTGTGTTAGTGCATTAGCGACATGCAGTCTGTTATAGACAACAATCTAACGTGGCTCATGTTGGTATTTACTGGTATTGTATATTACTTCTACCACATTCGATAACTTTCATAGCAAATATATTGCCTCCCTTAATTTTGATACGGATTTTTGATGCGAATATTACCATATCATACAAGTTCTGCAAGCTATTTCCCAACTAGCTGGATGCAAACCCTAAATATGCTGTAAGCAGATTTCAGTACGATTGTGTTATCATCTTTTAGGTGCTATATTTATTTTCTTTTAAACGTAACCCTCTACCGAAAACAACTAGACTAGATATAATGTGCTATACACGCGTTTATCAGGGACGCTTGGTAGATTTTCCATCAATATACAACTAACCTGTAATCTTTTCATTGCTGTTATCTGACGTAAATGTGCAGTAACATGTATCATTCATTACTTTAGTTAATAGTGTCTTGTATTTGGGCCTTACTGCTGTTTAAAGGCTACTCAAGAATTGCTTGAATAATATACTTTTATGTGCGGTGGTTAAATCTTCATGGTCATAACAGCTGTTTATTATGCCATGTCTTAGCTTTCCATGTTATTGTAGGGAATGATTTGCTACACACTTGCGGGCATGACATTGGGTCACCGAACAACGGGTAAAATGATACAAAAGGTCAGAGATTGTGTTAAATCATTTGCTTCAGTTCGCCACTTTGTGTGTATCCTTTAATACGATCATTTGGGTTCTGATTTTTACCGCCCGCGAACTATCGTGTCTGGCCTTTAATGCAACTCATGGGAAATTTACTTGACCTCTTTCATCTTAATTGACACACCAATGTTCTCTCGGGAATCCTATGAGAAGTCACAATCAGGGTAATCCGACATAACGGGTTTCATTACCGTGGATTATGTCCGGCAGCTTTTACACTATGCGGTTGTATCCATAATGTATAGACCGAGTACTGCCATAAAAAGGGTCCGTTATTTAGTAAACATCACTGTGTCCTCATGAAGTGTGCCACTTTTGCAATATGCTGTATTACATCGCCAAGAGATCGCGTTGTGTCTGCTTTTGTTTGGCTTTAACATTAAACTCATGCCCTGATTTAAGGAACCATACAGACACTATATGGTTGATTACACAATATATAAGTACCATTTATACAACTGCTAAAATAATGACATTGATTTAATACGTTTTGATATGTGTACCTGAGTTCAAACAATATAGGTGCCTTATCATGAGATGAATCGACTAAAAATGATTATTGATTATCAAAATTTCAATGAATATTGCTCTAAATGATGAAAGATTGAAAGCGTTAATGGTTCGTACTAAGTAATAACTTTGAACTCTATTGCTGATAATTTGTGGATGGAAAATTTAATCACCGAACCATTCAACAATTTATCCAATTGATTTGTGATAGCTGTTAGTTCAGCTTTTACAAGTAAAATGCGTTTTATATGCATATATCTGTAGTAGGCCTACAGTCAATGTAAACAATCTATACAGCCCTCAATGTGCGTTGTGTACAGACGACCACTGGCTAGTGGCGATGGCGTGTTAACAATTACGTTTATAAAAACACGCTCGAACCCATTGGTCAACAGTTCATTACTATTGAACACTATAGAGTATAGCATGTTCATAGGTGTGATGGAATACTTACCATAGTTAATTAATGTATACTTAGCCGTCTCAAGGTAATTTGGATACTGATGTTACACTTCTATTTAGAACGATTTCGTTCGCAATGTGAATGGATAGCAGTCACAAATCAAGATAAATAAAAATATGCCTATGCAGTGGCAATGGCTTGTTCGACATTGCCGTGCGATATGACATTTAAAATCACCATGTTCTTTTCGTCAGCACGAACAAAATTCCATTACCATAAGTATGAAATGTTCCAACGAACGTGAATGCTTCCAAATATTAAATTGTCTGTAGATGGCTGCTTAGTATATTCATGTACAGTTGTATCTATATAAATCGGCCACACCCATTGCCGAGGTCTTACATGGGCAAACACTCTTGGATGCACTCCAGGTGTAAGGTCTCGTTACTACTCACCTCAGCCCCCTACGCATACACTCATCTCCGCCCTTTTCTGTCCTCATTTGGGAGCCGTGCAAAGTGTCTGGCACATATAAATACCCTGGTCTCCTTGCATCGTTAATATCCACCGACCTATGTAGTAAGCTATACCTCTACACACCTTTTAGTGGCTATGGGATACGCTCGTAAATATATCTATGTTTCTGGATTTTATGTGACCAGGTAAAGGATAATAACGGTGTCATTGCTATTGATGATTTCTTTGGTGGTTCATCTTGATCACAGATTAATTGGTGTGGGCCTTGTGTGCTGCAGCCTGGATCTCCTTTTTCGTCTGAGGGAATTAAGAGAATTAACTTGAATTCATCGTCAGAGATTTTGCCGTCTGTAATCGCGGTAGATATATGAATTGCAATTGTGTCCAGTGTGTTGCAGCCAGGAGTCTGACTTGGTTGTGTTTCTTGGCTATGATCGACAGCCTGTGGGTTATAAACGTCCGGGCCACTGAGAGTCCAATTATAATGGGAACCATGACAATGGCGGGCACACAGAACCCTACCTGTGTTTGCATTCCTAGATAGCCCTTGTCAGCCATTGTTTTTGGTACTACCGGGTGTAGGAAAACCGTCGTCATGCTCGACCTACTCGAGGGCGCTCCACTTGGCGCAAACAGCATACTGCAATCCTCTGCCTCACCACCCATTTCAACCAGACCTTCCAGACACGGCCCTGGGTGTAGTCCATTCTATGTTGCTGATCCTGGTGAGTGGCTCCATGACTACTCAAGGGCCTTATACCAGCGGTTCCAGGGTAAACCCTATCTGTACATTATTGACGACTGCTCTGCTATAAAAGCACTGACCAAGATAAATCATATGCTATCAGAACTGGTCTTTAGCAGCCGTTATGTGCAGCAGGGTGTCTGGGCTCTGAACCAAGAGTGTTACTCATTTGAAGACCTCCTGTTGTGATCCCGACAAGGGAGCAACTTTATATTCTTCATGTTACGAAACATCCAAGTGGACGCAGAACATCAACACCATGATGTTGCAATCGATCAGCATCAGTCGGCGCAGGCGGCATGGACCTATAAGTACACTTAGGGGCTAGATTTCATCAACGAGCAGCTTCGCCGCCCAGGACATGCCAAGCGCATTTTGCTAGGATGTCAACGAAGCTAAAGGATTGTGATATTTTTTCAACATAGTAGCAAATACATTTCTTTTAATAACGAGCCGCTCACAATTCCAATGAAACCGATGGATATTGACAAACATAGCACGGCTGGGGTATGATGGAAAACTGCGTCTAAATACTCACCTCAGAGGCTTGTCATTAATAGTGTCGTGGGGTTGGTTTATTTATGAGACCTCTAACTGGCAATAATAATTCAGACAAAGGAAATCATGAAGGATGAGCTCGAGACAATGTGAATGAATTGAATTTAGAGCAAATTTTTAAACAAACTGTACACTTAGACACATACATATATCTCTCTATGGCTTAGGTGTTACCCAGAAGATAACCATTGATTGTACCAAGCCAACAAATCTTTTCTAGATGACACATTGTGAATATCAACGGAAAACAATCCCTGTGTATTACCCTTTATTTCATCCATCACCTCGTTGTTGGAAGTGACGTTAAACACCAATGTTACATTACTTTGTATTGACCTGTTTTCTCATTAGAAGCTTTGGGATATGAAGGTTATCCCGAACGCAAAAAGCATAATACAATACGTGAAATGTTCTTTCTTTCCACCATAATCTACCACAAGTCATTTCTGTCCCATGCAAATATCGCGTTTATGTCTAACACGGTGCCTGAAATTTTGCATTCACTGTGGGAAAGAAATCAATAAATGAAATCCGAGACAATGAGAACAAAGGCTTGTCGGTAATGATTTAGAAATTGTTTTGGTTTGTTGATGGGACATTTTTAAGCTGTAATGCTGGCCGAACAAACCATATAGGCGAATTGGTAACAATGTAGATGAACGGAACACAGATTACCAATGTGTGATTTGGCATTTAATATCATTGTTTAACAATTTTTATGTACCAACACAATGCCTTATATTACACAGATAATTACCGGATATGGGAACCTATTTCATGCGTTAAATTCATCGCACTATGTTTTCTTGAGTCTTTGAGTGTTAGTTATGTAAAAACAGATACTTTGTATGCAATAAATAACAGACCCTGCTAACATCAGGCGAATTGGTTACTATTTACTTCGGGATCGCTAAGCTTAGCGCTTTAAAGCTGATGGGAGGTGGGGTTCCATTACTGGGTGTAATAATTATAATTTGCATCGGTGTTAGTTAGTTAACTATGGTTGTAAAACGGCGTTAAAACAAGTTGGTATTTTACCGCCTCATTTTGTCCTAGAATATATCATGGTCGTACGGAAATTAATTTGTAACTACCTTGCTTATGATCTACATATTTGCAATTGCCCGTTGGTATTTTTGAGCTTAAATGATTTGCGGCAAACAGTAGCCAAAAGGTTGGCACATGAACTTTACTGCTTCTCACGAATGCTTTATTACGCTAACGTTCTTGATCCTCTTTGTTTTATTTTATGGGATGACAGTCATCATCGCCGGTTCGACAACCAAATAATTCACACCACACAGAACGTCAATGGGCAGGTAATTAAACATAGAAACAAATGATGTTTTGTGCTGTGGGGAGCGGATAAAACATCGCGCATATTCCATTTACGTAAGGTAAAGATCTGCCATGTGTTGTCGAGATAATCAAACTGGAAATACCAAAATACAAAGCATGCCGAGATAAATCACTTTATCGTGTGCTCTACGTTTGTGTGATATGCTCTGGAGAATGCAGAGTGGAATCGTAATTGCGGCTCGTCTATCCGGAGCAGCAAACATCACAAGTGGTAATCCAATGTAAAGATGGTAATAATTCCGAAAGCAATAAATATCCGGTAAAACATGAATGGCTTATCCCTGCTAATGAAATCAAGCACAAATCATCCCTATGCTCTTAACATACTGCCTTTAATTTTGCATTCGCTATAGACAGAAATACGTAAATTATTGGCAATATAAATCTGGAATAATAGGCACAACGGCTTGGTGGCAGTAATTAAGGGATTGCTTTGCAAACAGATGGGTAATGCATGTGTAATACTAATCTGACAGAACAAACCCAATAGGAGAATTGAAGACAATGTAGATGAACGGAATACATTTATATGAGCAAATGATTCAATACGATTCATTAACTCGATTTGGTCATTTAATAAAAATGATATCAGTAATCCGAAATAATTGTACTCATAGAATTCACCTAAATTGATATGGAGTCTTTAGAATTTGCATCAGTCACACTAACTGAACAAATCTCTGTGTAAATGATTTCAAAAGCGATAACTTTAAATAAATTAACAATTCATTAGCCTGTGCACAGAATGCTTATTTGGAATGCGCAAACACAGCCATAACCGTTAATTAGCCACTTTTCAGAGTAAATTCGAGAATAGAATAACATCACAATAAACACCACAACAAAACAAAGAGCGTTATATTGTTCAACTCTCCATACCAAGCCGAAAACCGAACCCGATCAAGAAAACATATTTTGTCATACATGGATGGCAGATAGACATTTAAGATAGCACAGACGATTCAAATATAGTGCTAGGGTGTACCAAAGTCCACATCAAGCGCAGTTACAGACCATAATGTCAAAATGCTTAGAAAAAATGTAACCCCGCATTAATATACAATTATCAGACAAACTCATACATATATTAGTCTCATTTCAGAAAATGATTTCGTTGCCACAAACAGCCTCAGCTATGCATATTCCACGACATGCCTGGTCTTGTAAGCTAGCATTAATGACGACCGTAGAATAAAGTGAATCGTCTCTCATTGAATCTACGATTCTGCAAAGGTATATTTCTTGCAAACAACACAACCACAATGCTTCAGCAATGCCATGCAACCCCTTTTGGGCATATATATATATATATATATATATATATATATATATATATATATATATATATATATATATATATATATATATATATATATATATATATATATATATATATATATATATATATATATATATATATATATATATATATATATATATATATATATATATAGAGAGAGAGAGAAAGAAAGAAGAGAGAGAGAGGTCATTCTAAAATCGTATCTTAGTCCACCATTCACACGATAGGTAGTTCACTTGCTGAAGCGCGATAAGCATTAGTTATATTATTAACCGCTCAATTGTGCAGTATAAAAATCCACCCAAATGCTAATATATCGCAAACGCTTTGTTTTGACTATGCTAGATAATTCGGCCTTTGAGGCACCTACTTACCCATTGTACGGCAAGATTATGACGCATGAAATGGACTGGCTGGCCTGATATTGTGACCGACCCTAGGACGAATATCACAATTAATATCGATGCAGGCGTATTTTCTTCAATTAGAATAGCAATGTTTTCGAAACCTTTATGTGGTTCTTTTGTCTGCACTGGCAGGCAGAGACTAACTGGTCGCTCCTCAGGAAACAGTAGGAATATGAAAGTATGTTGCAGACACGATCGGTCAAAAACCTGATATCCACGTCTCTGATTATATTTATGACCAACATTTCACATAACACCTGTATTGTGTTTGCGCAAGTGTGCTGCTTTGTTATAAGAATAATATGTGAGCAAATATTTGTGATGCTGGAACTAATAGGAAAAAACAAATAAATGTATCTTTTAGAAGCAATTAATACAATTCTCACTACAATGTTGTGTTAAACCTTTAGGATTTTCTCTTGAGCGGCTAAATTGAGTTTGCGTGACATAGCATCAATCTTAACTCCGCTCACAATATACAGCTGGCTATGTCAAAGAATTTATGATGGAATTTATTAAGTTTTTCTCTTGTTCCAAAATGAACGTCCGAGATACGACTCCATTTAATGGATGTGATGGAAGGTAGTAATGGGACGTGGATAATTACAATGTGATTGCTTTTGATATCGCTACCGATTATTTGCACATTTTACTATAAGACTCATCTAACAGATGACAGTTTTTCTCCTATTATATTCACACAAGATGCACCACCAACGTTGCTATAGGTCTAGGTATATAAAACATTAAGTCAACAAATAAGATTATGGCAGTCACCATTAGTTACTATATCACTTAGTTCAATTTATGTGCTATTGTTATATTAGCTCCCATATTGAATTAATCCTGGACTCTAATGCAAAGTAAAAATATATAAACAATATAAATATATTCATACATTAGCATCGATTGTAATTGTGTATTTACTTGAAATTGTATTGATGCGTTCATTTTGCAGCACATACCCAAATTAATAAAATCTGCAATGATGACATTTATCCTATGAATCTAGTTACAAATGCACACAGTGGGCCTAAATGTTGATTGTTTTGTTTTGCAAAATGTATGCTTAAATATTCAATAATGTACTCGCGTATTATGCTACGTGATCGATTGTCATGTGCTGCTTGCACGTTTAACACGCATAATTCACAAAAACGTAAAGACGAATAGAAGACATAAAGACAAGTGCGATCTTTAACTATAATACCTAGACAGAAAAGAACAATCATGGGCTTCCTGAA
The DNA here is from genome assembly GCA_034190875.2 of Urechis unicinctus. NCBI lineage: Eukaryota > Metazoa > Annelida > Polychaeta > Xenopneusta > Urechidae > Urechis > Urechis unicinctus. The sequence continues at coordinate 17,714,182 of CM067352.1, read as the reverse complement.
AGTTCGATTCCAATATCAGGTCTTTGTTTGCTTAATCCAAGCTTACAGAAGCTGCACATGGAATCGACGACATACACAAGCAGCTAATGTTCATGGAAACAATGTCTCTTGCTCGGTGGGTGTTGACAGTCTCAATGGCAATGCAGGGCTAAAAAAAAGTACTATCTCGAAAGTGATGGGCGTGGTTTAGCAACGACCATGATTCTTTATGGCAGAATATGTCTCACTTGCGAGGGAAAGAAAGTAAAGGAAATTGTTCCAAATGTTGTACTACCTTAAAGGGTCATGGCCTTGACTGTGTTAGTGCATTAGCGACATGCAGTCTGTTATAGACAACAATCTAACGTGGCTCATGTTGGTATTTACTGGTATTGTATATTACTTCTACCACATTCGATAACTTTCATAGCAAATATATTGCCTCCCTTAATTTTGATACGGATTTTCGATGCGAATATTTCGATATCATCATACAAGTTCTGCTAGCTATTTCCCAACTAGCTGGATGCAAACCCTAAATATGCTGGTCGTAAATTTCAATGCGATTGTGTTATCATCCTTTAGGTGCTAAATTTATTTTGTAAAAAATAAATATAGCATAAAAGTAACCTTCTACCGAAAACAACTAGACTAGATATAATGTGCTATACACGCGTTTATCAGGGACGCTTGGTAGATTTTCCATCAATACACAACTAACCTGTAATCTTTTCATTGCTGTTATCTGACGTAAATGTGCAGTGACATGTATCATTTATTACTTCAGTTAATATTGTCTTGTATTTGGGCCTTACTGCTGTTTAAAGGCTACTCAAGAATTGCTTGAATAATATACTTGTATGTGCGGTGGTTAAATCTTCATGGTCATAACAGCTGTTTATTATGCCATGTCTTAGCAGTGAGTTACTTTCCATGTTATTGTAGGGAATGATTTGCTACACACATGCGGGCATGACATTGGGTCTCCGAACAACGGGTAAAATGATACAAAAGGTCAGAGATTGTGTTAAATCATTTGCTTCAATTCGCCACTTTGTGTGTATCCTTTAATACGATCATTTAGGTTCTGATTTTTTGCCGCCCGCGAACTATCGTGTCTGGCCTTTAATGCAACACATGGGAAATTTACTTGTCCTCTTTCATCTTAATTGACACGCCAATGTTCTCTCGGGAATCCTATGAGAAGTCACAATCAGGGTAATCCGACATAACGGGTTTCATTACCGTGGATTATGTCCGGCAGCTTTTACACTATGCGGTTGTATCCATAATGTATAGACCGAGTACTGCCATAAAAAGGGTCCGTTATTTAGTAAACATCACTGTGTCCTCGTGAAGTGTGCCACTTTTGCAATATGCTGTATTACATCGCCAAGAGATCGCGTTGTGTCTGGTTTTGTTTGGCTTTAACATTAAACTCATGCCCTGATTTAAGGAACCATACAGACACTATATGGTTGATTACACAATATATAAGTACCATTTATACAACTGCTAAAATAATGACATTGATTTAATACGTTTTGATATGTGTACCTGAGTTCAAACAATATAGGTGCCTTATCATGAGATGAATCGACTAAAAATGATTATTGATTATCAAAATATCCATGAATATTGCTCTATATGATGAAAGATTGAAAGCGTTAATGGTTCGTACTATGTAATAACTTTGAACTCTATTGCTGATAATTTGTGGATGGAAAATTTAATCACCGAACCATTCAAATATTTATCCAATTGATTTGTGATAGCTGTTAGTTCAGCTTTTACATGTAAAATGCGTTTTATATGCATTTATCTGTAGTAGGCCTACAGTCAATGTAAACAATCTATACAGCCCTCAATGTGCGTTGTGTACAGACGACCACTGGCTAGTGGCGATGGCGTGTTAACAATTACGTGCGTGTAAATTAACTTTGGAGCTGATATGCTTCACCATGAAAACATGTTTGGACAGGTGCGACAGGTATTATTGCATAATTGCTAATTGTAACAGCCATTCAAACTGATAACAAGGTTGTACCTGTTTACCTATTTAGGGACTTCCAAATCGAATGCTTGATTACACGTGACATAATGATCAAACTATCCACTATCGCTGCACAACTGAATCATGACGCCATATGCATCAACCGTTAACAATAAATCTTCATATGATGATAATCTACAAATATGATGGTAGAGTTGATGTGCAGGTGCTTAGCAGCCGTTTACAATGCAAAGATAAGAGCATAAAATTATTATTTCGATCCGACCTGTGGGAGACCAGTTGTCCACTTATTCAAACTGATGTTTCGAAGGCGTATGACCTGACTGAGAAAAGCACGCGTTAAGTCAAGAATGACCAACAAAGCACACCGAATTGTCTAGGAGGACAATAATTCAAGAATACCAGCTGAATACACAAACGCCAACACCATTCCATAATTAAGTAGTAGGGTAAGGCCCATATTAATCACTCGACATTCAAAGCGTGTCACATCAATTATATTCTTCCATATAAAAAGTGCTGACCATGATGTCTTTCATACGAATCGTTGTGATTGACATTTGTTTGATTATTTTCATTGATATACAATCGCAATAATCGTTTTCAGACATGCAGCACAAGTAATCACAAAACAAATTGTTTATTCCATCATCAATCAAACCAAATAAAGTGCGGAGGTTTTATGTGGCATCCACCAAGACGGTCATAATGAGGTTGTAATGTGTGCGCATTTACTCTCGAATCCACACCGGATTGACGACTCTACAGAGATGACCTACCAAACAATATAATTAAGTCATAGGGCCCCACATATAATTCCCTACAAAACGTTGGCAGCATTTCACTGTGGCGGTCAAACTGGCAAGGTTTTCTGACACGAATGGATGATACAAGACATAATTGTGGAATACTGAATGGAAAACCCGTCAGCACGACAATACACGACTGTCAGAGGCGCATCTACCCGTAATGTCAAATGATTGACCGTGTGTTGGCATGTAAATCTTTCTAGGGTTCACAAATTGCGAGAGACATCATGGATGCAATAAATATGAAAGCGCAAATGTGATTTTGTAGTAATATGCAATCAGTGGAGTAATTGTGTAGAGGTCTGCTGCGTATCATCAAACAAAGCACGTACTTTGCATACAGTTTGCCGCTGTATCGTTCGAAGCCGTAGGTCAAATATAGGACTAATCTAGCCATTGTCATAGAAAGTAAAAAACGAACTGCATTATTTACGCAAACTCATCCGGTAAGACGAACCTCATTAATCACACACTTTTAAGTCATTTTGTCCATATTACCATTATTTATCAACTTAGATATGATGCTAGTAAATATTACATCCCCAGCTGAAACGTGTTTTGTTCCATTGACATCATTATGGTGTTTATAAAAACACGCTCGAACCCATTGGTCAACAGTTCATTACCATTGAACACTATAGAGTATAGCATGTTCATAGGTGTGATGGAATACTTACCATAGTTAATTAATGTATACTTAGCCGTCTCAAGGTAATCTGGATACTGATGTTACACTTATATTTTTTGAACGATTTCGTTCGCAATGTGAATGGATAGCAGTCACAAATCAAGATAAATAAAAATATGCGTGAATGCTTCCAAATATGAAATTGTCTGTAGATGGCTGCTTAGTATATTCAAGTACAGTTGTATCTATATAAATCGGCCACACCCATGGCCGAGGTCTTACATGGGCAAACACTCTTGGATGCTCTATGGTGACTTCAAAAAATGCACTCCAGGTGTACGGTCTCGTTACTACTCACCTCAGCCCCCTACGCATACACTCATCTCCGCCCTTCTATGTCCTCGATTGAGAGCCGCGCAAAGTGTCTGGCACATATAGATAACCTTGTCTCTTTGCATCGTTAATATCCACAGACCTATATAGTAAGCTATACCTCTACACACTTCACCTTTTAGTGGCTGCGGACTACGCTCGTAAATATATCTATGTTTCGTTATTTTATGTGACCAGGTAAAGGATCCCGTGGAAGAGCTGCTTTGGGTCACAGTCAGGCTAAGACAGCTCTAACGGTGTCATTGCTATTGATGATTTCTTTGGTGGTTCATCTTGATCACAGATTAATTGGTGCGGGTCTTGTGTGCTGCAGTCTGGATCTCCTTTTTCGTCTGAGGGAATTTAGAGAAATAATTTGAATTCATCGTCAGATATTTTGCCGTCTGTAATCGCGGTAGATATATGAATTGCAATTGTGTCCAGTGTGTTGCAGCCAGGAGTCTGACTTGGTTGTGTTTCTTGGCTATGATCGACAGCCTGTGGGTTATAAACGTCCTGGCCACTGAGAGCCCAATTATAATGGGAACCATGACAATGGCGGGCACACAGAACCCTACCTGTGTTTGAATTCCTAGATGGCCCTTGTCAGCCATTGTTTTTGGTAAGACCGGGTGTAGGAAAACCGTCGTCATGCTCGACCTACTTGAGGGCGCTTCACTTGGCGCAAGCAGCATACTGCAATCCTCTGCCTCACCACAAATTTCAACCCGACCTTCCAGACACGGCCCTGGGTGTGGTCCGTTCTATGTTGCTGATCCTGGTGAGTGGCTCCATGACTACTCAAGGGCTTTATACCGGCGGTTCCAGGGTAAACCCGCTCTGTACATTATTGAAGACTGCTCTGCCATAAAAGCACTGACCAAGATAAATAATATGCTATCAGAACTGGTCTTTAGTAGCCGTTATGCGCAGCAGGGTGTCTAAGCCCTGAACCAAGAGTGTAACTCTGTGCTGAAAGACTTACGTGAGCAGACCTGCTTTCTCTATAAGAAGCGTTACTCATTTGAAGACCTCCTGTTGTGATCCCGACAAGGGAGCAACTTCATATTCTTCATGTTACGAAACATCCAAGTGGACACAGAACATCAACACCATGCAATCGATCAGCATCAGTCTTAGGGGCTAGACTTCATCAACGAGCAGCTTCGCCGCCAAAGACATGCCAAGCGCATTTTTCTAGGATGTAAACGAAGCTATACGTGAGTATTCCCTGGTCACAGGCAAATCCAATAGAGCCTGAGCCCCAACTTTCAGATTTCTATCTTCTCTCAGATGACCAAAAGGGATATAAGGTGACGTTCATTATCCTGTTGATGGCTGCAACTGGTCTGGTGGCCTACAGCCTCGCTAAGTTGTTGTTGGCCATGGCACGATCTTTTTTAATGTTGTACATAACTCGTCACATGCAAACAATCTACTAAAACCCAAAAGGGCTATTGGAAGAGGCATTACTGCAATCTATAACCTTGCAGCAGCCGCGAAGGTTTCTGAAAAAGTTGCCTGGGATTGGCTTACAAAGCACTATTTGGCAGATTTACCTGCCGATCCCGAAACACATTCCTCAGCCAAAATTTTATGCGTCTGGGCCTGACAAGGTTCACCTAGCCATCTTATTCATTACATATCATAGACTCAACGCAGTTTCCCTAGTAGAGCAATTTTGCGTCGGAACTAATAATTATGCCAGGGCAAAGATATATGCCCCCTCTCCATGCCGATACATTCCACCTGCTCGACGCTATTCTAATATATGGAACGCGAAATCACATTACAGGACGCCTGCTCTGTCACGGATGATGGATGTCTTGCAATCCGGGTGCGACTGTTCCGTGTGGCACCTATCAATATGGCCGCTATGTGGATGACAACTGCTAATGGTGGCGCCCCTCGATGAACTAAAAGCACTTACTAATGGAATGCACTATGGCAGGAAGCTATAAGACGATTTAGAGATCATTTCATAAGCAATAAATGCGGCCTAATTGCATTTTATTGCCACCCATCCTGATTTGGTTTGCCCGCAGGACCAGGAAAAGGTGTGGCTATGTTGATGACTGGTTGCTTCGTCAATCATAATCGACATGACGCATGAATGCGTTGTCACAACCAGGTTTTATCTATAGAAATACTTTGGTGTGCTTCCGCTGTCCTTTTGAATTAAAAATTATTTTAGTTAAAACCAATACTCCATAGCCTAACAGTTGCTTTCGCATATCACACATTGTCGCTAGACGCTACCCAATAGTAATTGCCTTAATTATATAATGGAACGCAAAATGATAGTGAATTATCCTTTTTCTATCCTACCTATTTCGAATATTCTCGCCTTAAAATGTTAAACTCACGAGATTCAGGCGCATGCGATATGAAAGCTACTCTCATTGGGAAACCTGCAACATTGAATAAAGCAGCCATGTTCTATATTGCATAGGGCAGAACACATTTTGTACGAACCTTTTGTTTGAACGTCTATGGATTCTCTTTTGTTTGGCGTATCACTTTCACATCACGGCCTAACCCATGATAGTGTGTATGCATTGAATCTCTTGGTCGTTTGCTGCTGACAATGTCAGCATCAATACCAGGCTAAAAATGTTGATATACGAAGTGATGGGCGTGGTTTGGACACGCATTTTTTGTTTTTTATCGCATGTGTATTGCTACCACTGAGACACAAATAATGAAGTTCGACCCAAATGTCCTAATTCCTTAACGGCTAATGGTCCTGTATGTACAATAGCATTAGCACAGTGCTAGTTTTTTTCTAGGCAATGTGGGCATGGCATGGCATGAGCATCTGTTTTAATTCCATTTTTGCCAAGTAAAATTCCCAGCAAAATGTTTGTTCCTCCCTCTATAGTTTGTTTAGATACAGAGCAAGCACATTCGCGCCACATTGCATCAAGTTTGTTGTTGATCTTAATGATCATAACTTCTATGCATTTATCCGATCAGTACTGATGTATTAAACAGAGGTGATACGAACGCAAAATCAATAAACAGAATAACAGCAAGATGTACGTGAATACGTTTGTTAATTCATTAGAATAACGTTGGATCAGAGGCATAATCTTAATAATAGCAATTCCACATTTTCAAACTGGGTAGTTGCAAGATACACTTTAAATGATTAATAAAAATACATTACTTCGCAATCAAAGTGTAGAAATCGCTGTGACAAATGCAAAATACGACCATAGACACCAATATATGTCCATTTAAAACTAATGTAAACATCTGTATTATTATGACAGTAAACAACGTATTATGACATCATAAATTCAAAAAATGCTCATACAGCGTCAGCATAACTGCTGTGATTCCGCGATACAAGAGAGCAACGTTTAGCCGTTCGGACATACTCAAGTTCTTCTAAACAAATATTAAGGCAACCCCGATTTATTTCCGCGTTATCTTCCGATTAGGTATCTCGCTGTTCGCCGGGAAATATTTCGTTTGCACAAAATGTCTTTATTTTGGTTAAGGATACTTTTTTGTTGGCACCATGCGATCTAAATTGATGTTTCCGCCTATAAAGTGCATAGTGAAAAATCATTGCTTTATTGCATTGCATCGATAAAAATACAGTACCTCAGCTAGAGCAGGAAACGGAAGAATAAATATATAGCAGTTTGTGAAACAATTGTTGAGTGATAGGAATCAATGTCTTAATGTGAATGCTTCATTTATTAAAGCTAAATATGAACATACCTTCAAATATGACAGCATGCTCCGTCATTCTTGCGTACTGAGTGTATCCAAGATTCCCACGCCCGTTCCTTGAATTAGATAGGCATAGATAAAGTTGACTGAGATCAAAATGTCTTAACAGTTACCGAGCACATTATATTGCCTCGTATTTAATCTCCTGCTGAATACGTGGAGCAATACACCGTTTCAAGATCTACGGCTATAGATTAGTCATTGTGTCGACCACGAAATCAGCGGTTTTTGTCTCAGCTCAGATCGGCTAGTCGTCTTTGCCTAATTATTAAAGGGCAATTGTTCATTACGTATAAATGAATTTCCGTTAAGTATCAAAGGGCGGCGAATCAATCGTATCATGATGCGACGGTGAAAAGCCGTACATGGCATATTGTTGTACCAATTTTGTGCTGTGTATTGGTAAGTCATGCGATGTCACCACGCCAGCATTAAGAAAAGACAACGCTTGGTCATTGATTGCATTGCTAGGTCTAGTGATTAAGCCGCAACGTTCTGAGCGCAATGTTTTTACTATTACAACGATAACACATGCGATGTGTTATGATCGGGTAGCTCGGGGAAAATTGACAGTTTTGTGTCGTTAATAAACGGCTGACCTCTCAACTACTTCGATAAACATATTGACCCGAAATGTTTCTTATTGTGGTTCATGTATTATAGAATGGAGGCAGCCATGATAGCTATAATTTAACAAGACATGATTAATTCGTTGCGGTTCCATTAATGCAGTTTATAGGTGATTTATACGATGTCACCACACGACCATCGCGAAAAGAAAAGGCTAGCTTATTGCTGACGTCACGAGGCAGTGAGGCTGAGTCATAAAATGAGACTATTAGATGGAATGATAGCACTTTGGGTGCGATATTTTCACTATTTCGATCACAGCCCCATGCATGTAAATTAAACGAACAGCTTCGGTGTGAAGCCGTTTTCAACAACATGGTAATATCGCCGTGGCAATGCGTGTGAATGATTGTGATCTTTGAATGCTGTCTATTAGACGTCCTCGCCAACAACAGATAATTGCTATCTTCCTCACTCCTTCGATTGCTGCGTAATAAATAACGCGCATCACAACGTACGTGGCGTCGATTGAATCGAAATGCAACCACTATCATTACTAAGGCAGTCATCAAAAGTCGGTTCAGAGCCTTTTTCCCATTTAGATTGATATACATTTTAATACCGTGGAAAATACCTACATATTCCGTGTATTGCACATCGATATGGTCATATTTTTTTTTGCCAACGTATCCATGACGAACTCACTGGATCATCTAAACTCTTACCAATTAACGATTTGCCCCATAATATCTTAACATAACGCAAATTTACTGCTCCTGATACGACAATGTGTATGACAGCCGAAATGTCAAAACAACGTGTGTAGCTATTGCCCTGTCGATATAATGTAATTTTGACACTTTATTAGGCCTATCAGAGTTTATAAAACACATCCAGTGATATGAAAATTCATTAAGTAGATCCAGTGTGTGATCATATCATGGTGTTTATAAACCAGCGCTGAAATATATCCACTAACAATGTATCGTATTTGCATGCTATAGCGAACTGGGTATTTTACGGCCAATTAAGTATTGTGATGTTATAAGATACACAAATAAATTGCAGTACACATTGGCGTCCGGGTTTGCAGAATCATGCTTACCCGACAATACGTAGACTTATTGTATTCTCAAATCAAAAATCCAAAAGGAAAGTTTCAACGCATAATAGTCTCAGACACAGTGAGATGTGTCTGTATTGTCGCATCGGTTACTTGATATTGCGGTGAGCTATTGCATTTAGAATCGCATACTTTCTTTTCGTCGTCGTTAACCATACTTCTATCACGACGTATTGGCAACCATGTTCCGAGAGCTTTGCATGCTGATATATCTGACATTGTCTTGACATCTATTTTGCTTGTCTGTTCAGTTATTCCATTACAGATCAGCAGCAATAAACCATAGGAACAAACTGGTCAAATGGATTATAATGCATTTCATGCGTAAATTATGAGCAACCACTACTCAATACCTAATACGCCCAACACGACCCCGTTCCCTAAGCCACTCCCACTCCTCCTTGTCTCCACCCCTTGGAAGGCAATGTAAAAAGCCTGGCAGAGCGAGATGATATTGTTCCGCTTTGGCGTATATACCCTCTGACCTACACATTAGGTTTCCAATTTCCGAGCATCTACATAACTCACGCGTCAGTGATTATTTTCTACGATCGTGAATATAAATCCACTCATTTATTCAATGTGAACCAGTTAATGATTTCCTTGCAGTGCTGCTGCGGGTCGCTGTTAACCACGCATAATGTTTAATGCGTACTCTTGTGCGAATGCGAGCTATAATGGAGTGATTATTTGCAACATTAGAATGCAGCACTGAGCAGTACATCTATGTGGACCAATTCATTTCTCAGAGAAAAGAAATATCACATTTAACTAATTGACCTGCGCTGACTTCCTGCAATGCCTTTTAATAAAAATAATAATAACATTAAAATCCAAAGCTAAAAATTTAATGTATCAATATGAAGATGTGACGTGATTAATAACATAGTACAAAACGGAATCGCAAATATATTTATCAACAAAACGCGTGGCCTTACCCCTCTGCAGTGCATTTTCCATTCTGCATTGCGCCAACAGGCTTCGCTGTAGCAGGAGCTATATCATTCACTAAACATGGCGTCTCTAAATGTTAAGCATATTACTATAGTATGGCATACTAACCGGCCATACATTGCCCATTTGTTTTACTTACTGTAAAACTGGCTTTCAATTTAAAAACAATAAGAATTTATGCGGTACTATGTAATAAGCTTTTCCTTTGTGTCAGCCAAATCATTATCAATCTATCACGGACCTGAACAGCATGATTTCTTTAATAAATTTGCTTGCTTGTATAAGAATATATTGTCATCACATATAAGAATTTTCTCAATTTGCATTGAATTCGATAGGACAGTACAGGAAGCTAGCGATTTTGTCTAGAGTTGGCGATGAGCAACAGAAATGCATTTGCAGCAGCTTTCGTCGAATAAGAGCTCATATCATAATGACCGTTATCAGTACATATGTAGGAATTCGCTATCAAACGATCAGATAATGCGAGTGCCAGCTAATCACAGTCCAATTATTCCACTAATGCGCTACCTAAATTGCCCATACGCATGAAAAACCGGACTAATTCAACTAAGTTCATACAACAGCTTTCAAAGAGGACGGCAGTTGTTTGAGACGATCAGCGAATTATAACATGGCAACTGCATTCGTTAGAACAGAATGACGCTGAGCATATTCAACAAGCATATTAGCTGGCTGCCTTAGATTTGCAATTGTAAGGTAGCTCGCAATGGTATTTGCGTTATGTGTAATAGGGATATTTGTCATATGTATCCCCCTAACATTTACTCTGTGTTGAAAATATTTGGTGAACCATCTCAGTTCCCACCTCTTTTACTGGAAAATTTACCCAGTGAACTTGCCGTGAGCCTGTATGACAAAAATGCACCTTAATACAACTGATTGATAATAGTGTGGAGAGCACATCAAGCATACAGGAAAGACATACCTCGATCGGAGCCGATCCATTTACCACAACAGTCCACCCAGACAATGTATTACCCGCCTCATAAATTGAATTGGCAGCGATCCAATGAGTTGAGTATGCTGGCTTAGGTGTGAATGAAACCAGTACCTTTACTGCATAAACCTCCTTGAGTGCTAATGATTATGACATGCTAGGAATGAGAACGTCGGAGAAATAAAATATTTCTATCAGCAATATTATTAAAGCAATAAATATTTTTGCTTGTTTTTTCGTTATGTACAGGCCGTTACGCAGCTTAAGTGTCAAGCAAAATACCGTATAACCTGACTAGTTGTCATACTGCGAGTTTCACACGCTTGATCATACTCATATACATATACAACTTATGTCACATAGCTTTTCTTAGAGTTCCTGTCTTTTAGTTGTTGACATGCTGGGTAAATAATAAAGACATGAATGCTGGCGTCAGAACGATAGTCCATAGCAAACAAGACGCCTATTTGGGCAGCATGAAATATCGGTTACTTCGCTATAGGATGAGCCGTAAGGAAGAGCGATGTTCTTAAGGTACCTGAAAAAGACGGTGGTATTAGTGGACCTGTAAACTGATCGTATGATAATCACAGCTGACGGAATCAGTTCATTATGTGATGGCGTAGTCAAATCAGTTAACATAATTAAACCCGAATGTCGGCCTAGCAGACCGGAAATGAGTTATGTCTACACCTGAGACTAATTAGGCAATACCCATTAAGCCAACAATTGCTTTGCGTCCTGAGCCATAGTAACCGTTAATTTGTGCTGTTAGCTAAGGTGATTTTAATAGTGTGTTCTGCTTCATGTTCAAAGGGTGATCTGTCTGTATTATGAGTAATTGACATATGGATTTTAAGAGCGATCTATGTGAATTTATAGTAAATGATATTATTCTGTCATTTATTAAAAGGCGTGGGCTTATTTGCCAGTCTTTATATTAGGTGCTTTAAGATACCATAAATACTTAAGTGACTAACAACTTGCTTGCGATGTGCACGTGGCGGTGCCCGAAGTGCGGTAACATTCAATCACGCGAATATGCTGCCTAGAGTGATCTATGTGATAGACTACTCTATATACTCGTGTTAAGTGTGTTGACTTTAAGTGTACAAGAGACTCTCAAAATCCCAATTACCACCATTATCTAGTAACCGTGAATATGGTCACAAAAAACATAAGCATATTAAAGTACAACTTCAAATGGCCGGTACGTATTCAACTGTTCATAAAAAAGCAACCACGTTCTGTTCCAGCTCATTCGAAGGTTTGTTAGCTGGCGTTTTTTTATATAAAAAATATATTGAGGTTTGCGTTTAACAAAGACTATATAATATATAGCATCATTCCGTTATCTCGTGCAAATTTTAGCTTAAATGAATTGGAAAAAACTGATTTTTCTGAAGCAACTCCTGAATAGCATCAACGGCCTTGTTCGCATTGTGTCGCTCGGCCAGTGTTCCCCAGTGCTTTTCCAGCGTATGCCAGCTTATTTCAAGCCCTCAGATCGATGTTGACCTTGGTATTTCATATTTAGAACACCACCATCATACATGGATAACGACCAATATAAGACATTTCCCTTTTCGTTGCTTAAATAAGCCAGCTTAATTTTTTCACGAAAGTATTTGATGTCTGGTAAATCTTATAGGTAAACCAGTTCTGCCTTCGTAATCACCAGATAGATAAAATAAATGTCTACTTGATGGCTTTTTATGGTCCTCTGTGGGATAATAATGCCATCAATAATCTCCTGAATGGCACTTTGTCGTCAACATTTGAACCCCCAATGAGGCGGATATGCAGTGTTCCTTAGTAACAAATGACTGATTGGTCCAATGAGACAGAGTCAGTTATATGGCGCACAGGATGGTTTATTGATTGCAGCACCATTGCCTCCTTTATAGATTAATTGATTATTGGTGCATATTAAGACGACACAAATGTTTTCATAGACATTGTCGTAGTCCTTTATGGCCTAATAAATTAGTTTTCGTTACACTTGAAGCTTTACACCACCAATTCATGTGGTAATATTTTGATATCTATTTTCTGAACGGCGAAGAAAAAAATTGTATCAATGAAATCGGTTTCTCGTTGACAGTTACTATTTGCCCCTACTCAGTTCAGTTATTAGACGCTCATACACACAATATATAGTATCACTTATAAATATCGCACATTTTTCATCATAACCCCTGTACGATTTCTCCATTCGTATACATTTACCATTACAGGTAAACCTTTTCACGTGTTTTAGATAGTGTTGTGTTGATTAATAGGGGAAAGTAAATATCATACAAAAACGCTGGTGTGGAAAAATGGGCTGCATTGCAAGACAATATTCCACAGGAAAGTCACAGAATAGATAGCCAATAGGCCACTGCTCTATTGCGCATTGAATTAGCGATAATAACAGGAATTAACTGTGTTTAGGTATTAGGTATTAGTCTATTGAAGGCCATTGTGTGGATAGTATTGGACATGACTTGGAAAATCCTGAAGTGACAGATTCTAAGAATATAAATGTGATAGCTATATATTACAATTGTTTCGATTCAGAAAGATAATATTTGTCTCCTCAGTGATCGGAAACCACGTGATGGTCAATAACACAACACCGCCGTCGGGTGATTGAATCATGACGCTTAATGTCAAAACCAGATAACTACTTAAGTCATCGCTAGCCTAGATAAATACAGTTAGCTTGCATGTTTGCACCAGAATAAATATTGATTCACATAGTTTACCAAAACATGATACTAGCATAACGAACGGGTACTCCTGTCAGCCTGCATTTCTTTTCTTGGCAGACGTGTTAAACGCGGGACATCTAAAAGACAATTAGATATTGCTGATTGGACAATGTGGCAAAAATGATCACTGATTTTAGAATCGTTCGTGTTGTTTACACCCTCGAAGAATTGCCGAAGGGCTACATATTGCAATGGATTTATTAGAATCATTATCAGATTATATGAATATGCTCGACAGCAGAATATATTCAGCATAGTCTATATGGCAATTACATTAAAAGCCAACATTTTAAGAAATCCGAACCATAGTTGTCGCAAAAACATAAACATAATTAACAGTCCATGTTCTCTTAATATTTTGTTTTATTTTGCATATATATGTAACGCAATTAGTTTTGCGGCGATTGTGTAAGGTCACATGTCTACTTGTTGAACTGCCCTGACTAAGGATAATTGATGTATTGCTTAGAGACTGGTTCGTAATGCGTAAATCAAATACATCCTAGAAATGTAATGGGCTGATACACACATGCGCGCATTCCTCAAGGTCACTAACTGTGCCAGCCTGCGTTGGTCACCTTTTATAGGCTACCTTGTACATCGATTAACAACTCTTGCGCCCATCGATGGCGAGTGGCTCGGCGATAATGGTAGTTAGGTGGTCGTTGCATCAGTTCAGGAATCTACTTTCAATAAGCCCCACAGTTAATATAACTGTATGTACATCTTTATCTACAATCATGATGAGAAGATATAACTAGCAACTGCTAAAAAAATGCACTTGTCATATGTACTGCACGATGACCCAATAAAATTGGTATTACAATTTACCAGTCATTAACGGATTTCATGACATGACAGGGGCAATATGACATAAAGTAACAGCGGCACACTACTTCATAGATATATTTACCCCTCACTGTTGCATCGTAAAACTTATTATTAGCATTAATGACGAAAAGGAGTGAAAAGCTTACAAAGTGATGCTTAAGCTGCTACAAAGGTTGCAGAAAGGACTGTAAACACCTCAATTATGCATATTAAATACGTAGATGCGTCCGTCTTAGTATGTCATCGGCCATGGTATGCATATCAGTCCACTAAGAATTGGTCATCGTGAGGGTCAATATTGACCAGAATTGAAATCCAACCAAGCTAATTATTTATACCTGCAAACTTGCTCCACGTCTATGCATCGTTGTGGTCCAGGGAAATAGAATCAGTAAAAAAAAAAAACAATGTAGAGTTTGGCACGTTGTGAATAACAGAAAAAAAACATATCGTCCCCAGTCTTGATAATAGACCTACATGTGCAGCTACATACGCAGTAATGCTGTCAAAATTCAGCTCTTATGTAAAGGTGACCACTTTGTGCGGTTACACAATATGAGGGCTCGTCAAAATGATTATACCGCTATGATACCTTCATGTCGTTCAGTATTCGTTCAATTGACTTCAAGAGAGCAAAAGAAGAAATCTAACCATATTTTTGGTTCCCTGACTTAACCAACAAATGTCTCGCATACATGATTAAATTTCGCTTATTACTGGTAGGTACGCACGCGAATATGATGCCATATAAGAACTTAGCTGCAGTAGTATCAACATATCATTGGTTCTTGATTCTGACGGTTGATACGTTAAAGAATTGCTAACTTATTTAATTTTATATACACTTAATTAAATAGGCCGATAATACCATACCTCAGTTCTTCAATCACCTCGTAATCAACGATTGGCGTTATAGCAATGCATGAACAGCAAGCAAGAAAAGACGCCTACTGAAAGTCGTTGTCAATCGTATAGATGCAAAATGATAATCATACTGATTCTACCTCACTTTCTTGCAAAATGACTTAATATTGTGTACTTTACGGACACCGTTAACTTTATGTACGTATCATGCGGCATCTGTATCTATCATGCTACCACAATTAATGATTCGCATCTATATTGGAAATCCATAAAGTAATAAAGCGACATAACTGACCCAGCCGTGGTACAGCTAAAGTAAGAAAACATGAATGCGCATGTCAATCGTTACCTTGGCTAAGGGGTACATTATTGTTCTACAATTCATATATATGTGATTCTGAATATCTCTCACCCCTGCATTGTAAATGAAATCAGTTTCGCGTGATACCTCATCTGATTCAGTAATGATGCTAAATGCCCAGTAGGGCTATGCCATTAAGGTACAAAATGAACAGGACAGTATTAAAGGTTTCTATTGGAATATCCTGATTGCGAAAATGGGTATACGGTGGCATTGGCAAATTGCCATCAGTTGCTTGTGCGTAATTGCGCTTTCAGTCAAGTTTTGGCGGCAATCGTGCTATTAACAGATCATATACAGCTAAAGTTACTCATTAGTTTACATTATAACTAACGAGAAAGAGCACGCGATATGGACAATTACCAATCAGCGAAACAAGCGGCCTCGGGCCACTGGCATTAATACAGCTGACAGCGATTATTTACGAAGCTTAATGTGCTTATTACACCGCACAGTTTAAGATCAAGTTAGCCAAACAAGCACGCACGAACACAAGCAAAGTAAATACGACGGTAATTATTCGCCAGCGTATCATGTTTAAGCAAGTTCTATATAACCAGTCAAACAGTGACGAGGCACGCACTATGCTACAAAACGCAAACACTGCAAACCTGTAGCCGCTCACATAACGCCGATGTTAAGCCAAAGTCCAGCTTGTATAAGATGCTGATTTTCTAGCTTCGGCTTAAGTTTCTGTCTTTAGATAATAGCTGAGTAACGTTTTGATACATTTAGCCACGGACTATCACTTGTAAAACAAGTAAATATCTCTTGGATTATTAAAGCATCGTTAATTGTTGTTTGCTCGAATAAAAATTCATCGGCGAACCATACTAAAATAAAAATGTCCTGAAGCCGATGAGGCCAACAAAATACCCGCACATCGGACAATGCCGTGTGACAATCCATTTTTAATGAACTATATTCGACTGTCCTGCATATGTTACGAAAAACCACTAAGAAGCATTTACCTGCAATTTGAATTAATAAGTATTATAATGAAGTGAATACCACTGCAGTCTAGGGCAAAGCCGTCAAATATATTCAGCAATACAATTGAAATCCACCATCCTTTGATGTGTCGGCTTTACGCTCAATGCGTCGACTACTCTCCCTGGCGTATAGTGTAAGATTTATAATCAGACACGCTGGCGTAAACGAATGAAACGTAGAGTGTTAAAACGGCGGTATGTACCGTATCAAATATTTTAATCAAACAGGCCTTTCATCTTCTGTTTGATATTTGTAAGAGTTATAGTAGAAACCAATACCATTTTAACTAATGATTAGGGATTAGCTTATGCCCAATATGTATAAATATTGAGTTTTGAGGTCGTTCCCGACAGCAGATTGTCTGGCATTTGGGATTGACCATAATTCTGTAATTAGCAAATAGACACAAAATGATGATACACGACGATATAGCAGTGATTATGCATAAATAATAGCAGAATATACATCTCAGATCAAATTAGTTTCAATACTAATGCTTTAAGGCTCTGAATTGCAGCAACTTATATCATGAGTAATTATTATTTATTGGCCACTGTGGGAAATGCAAATAGCTGCATCTATATCATTGAAGCTTCTCAGTTTGCAAAGCGAGGCCATAAGGATAATAAAATACCATTTACAGCGACGTTTCTGACAAATATTGTTAATGTAGTGGGTGTATTAACCCCTAGACGCTGCTTTTTACTTAGTTTTTATATGAATCACGTACAAGCACTCACTCAGTTTTGAAATGAATTCGGAATGGCTCGTGAATTGGTGTGGATTTTACATTTTTAATGCATTCTGCTGCACTTGCTAATTTCCCACTCCTGATGCTCCAAAATCGTCTATGGAGAAATACGACATTGTACGATCAACCGGTAAGTTAGAAAACTATTCACAAAATGGGAACCCGATTAATTGCTACATCATATATATATATCTCATACCCTTTTTTCTTAATTTGCATTTAATAATTTTGTATTATATTAAGAAACAACACAACGCTTGTTTTCAATCATGCTTCTGTTTGTGATGACCGCATGGTTTAGTGTTATTTCACAATTATTGAAGACCAAAGCACACAATGCTGTTTATATTCTTTTGCTGTCGAGCTAAGTTAATGAAGCCTGCTGGCTTCAAAAGACCAACAGTTTGTAGGTTAATGATGCAATTTCGCACATGTTCGTGCAATAAATACTGACGAACCCCGCCATATTCATTAATGTTATGGGTTTTATATATAAATTGAGATTTTGATATATAAATTCAAACCAAATATTGCACTGCACCAGGTAGTGGTTCTAAACGATAATACAGCAAACAGGTTCCTGGTAAATTGGCTTTGAAAATAGCTACTAGTGTTGATAGGGCCATAAAACACAACATTTTGTACGGATTACCAAATTTATATAAACGCATAGCAAGAACGTAACGCTTGTGCTGGCATATGGGGATACAAACATAAGTTTAAATAAACAGTTCTCTCTAAGATGAATAAAGTGGCAAAAATGTATGGTAGTGCTATAACTTATTGCCCCACACAGAGAGGCCCTATCGTTCTGGCTATTCTACCTGTTTGTGCTATTGGATTAAACCCTGCATCCTGCTTGGGTGTGTGTATGGCGAAAATGTTGGCAATGGTGACTGGGTTTATTTCTCATGGCCGGTCAATTCATACAAATAACAGGTATTTATTATTCAATAGTTGTGTACTAAATGTTAATGGCACTTATGGGCTGTATGGTACGATTTCTTTGACAAAGGGAAATCATATAGAAGTCTCTGAAGCATGCATCTGCACATTTAACATTTTACTGGAATCTATATGTTGGACAGTTTTCGCCTTCAAATGACATCAAATGGGACAGATATATTAACTGTCATGTTTCGTACCCTATCACGGGTGAAACCAATTATGTTGATGGACCGCCTTATAACAACGGGCTTCATGTCTGGTAAGCCAGAGCAACAGTCCTCCGCTTGTTTATACAGATGCACCGCTCCCTCGAACCAACAACAGCATCTAAGAGGTATTCTTTACTCGCCATGTCCGATTGCATGCGCATTTGCCGTGCAACTAAATATATATAGTGTCAAGCTTATGTGATATTGCACTCATCGCTATGGACATATTCTATTTAAACGGTAGCTGTGCTTGGTGTATACAGAGATGATTCATTGTACAGGTGAGGTCGTTCATGCAAGCGCCCCGTGTAGACCGTCTAAAGCCAGTGAATGCAAAACTCGGGAAGGGGGGGGGAAGATTACGCGGAGGTGAGGACGAGGAATGCGATGGGTTGCTGGTGGGAGGGTTGGGACGCAGGGAAAATAGTGGTCAGGTGCATCATATGTGGTTGTTATCACATTTGCTCGGCTTCAACAGTGGTTGAAGAAGAACGCATCTACATAACATTTGTTCCTAGAAAATTCAATATTCAGAAATGCTAAACTTTCTAGATCCCTCAATGCAAACATTCAAGCTACCAGCATAAGTTTTGACTTATAACCCCGTAGGTTCTGTATTTTCTACATCGCTCATGGTTAAAACAATGACATCGTTAAAGTTCCAACACAGCAATGCGTTCGCAACTAGCATGCCAATTATCGTTGACAGCGCCGGCATCACAATAAGCTTAACATCAGGGCAATTAGATGGCCTAGTGGGATGAGAAGAACATATTGGACTTCAGTGGTTATAAATAAAGTATTCGCCGCTTTAAAAGTCAATGCGACTCTTCATGTGATTACATATCGCAACGAACTTCGTTTTGTTATCTAGTTAGAAGATAAAATTTAGAATCGTAACAACCATCAGTCAACAGTGTTTAGATAAATTACAATTTATTTTGTCTATCTTACGGATTTAGATTCAGTGTGAAGATCAATTTTAGCTAATATATACAAGCACTGCATTATTCTTTGCATGTAGAAAAAAGTACATATTGACTATATGTTGCATATAGAAGGCATGGCTAAGTAAAAAGCAGCGTCTAGGGGTTAATACACGCATTACATTAACAATATTTGTCTGCGGTAGTGGTTGCACCTGCATTTTGGTCATATGTACATTGTTAATATGGCATTATCAAGTTATCAATAAGGGGCAACAGCTGTTGATTTCGGTTAGTCGGTTTTGAATTATCGTTAGCTGTACAAATCCCCCTCGGTCAACTCGCTACAAAGTGTAATCAGTCAAGAAACAATAATTTTGCCCAACCAGCGAGTTAGTATGAATTAGCAAGGTGCTATACTGCGTAATGGTGTGATGAACTTAATCAGGAAACTGATGTATTGCAAAGAAGCTGAAACAGGAGCAGTACGATTAATGGTTGATGATGAATAGCTGTTCATTTACCGAGAACACATAGCAGAAATCGGGTATCTTTTATGATATGCACTATCATTCAGAGGAACGCTATTTAATATTGCGTAGGACCTGGTGATACGTTGTATGTGTCGTATGAACAAAACAATGTTCCGAAAGACATTTGCTTCTCACCAAGTGTATTGGCCCCAAATTTATGACATTTATTTGTAACACTTTAATCAAATATTTCCAAATAGCACCTAGCTGCCTTTGCAGCTTTGAACGATATGCATACACTTGATGGTGTCAAATTCCACTACCTGACCCGTGGTACATAATGACAGACTGTCGAGAAATACAGGTAGTCTTGTTAGTTGCTGTTTGGGCGGTAACGTTGTTATATTGTGTGATTCACACATAGTTGTTTATCTAAATCAGTTAATCGAAGCAGATGCAGACTTTATATCAATATTCTGTCGCGCGGCTTTAGCTGTCGTACTTATTCCATCCAGATGGATCAAGAACATCATATCTAGCAGCAGCTAGGGTCAATTCGATTATTGAGGCCTTCGCCCTATCACAGAGCGAGCCCTTAATGATTGTAATCATTCATAGTTATCAGGTATTAGCCTGGTTGAGGTCATCACGAAAACATAATCATTCATGGTTATCTGGTATTAACTTGAATGAGGTCATCGTGATTTGGGTATAACAATCACGTCTCTCGCTTCAGCATGTCAATAAACAGTCGATTCTTCTTCAAAACGGGGAAGAAGAGATTGCAGCGGGGAAGGAAAATGGGAGGTTTGCGTTGTTTACGACGCTGTTAAGAGACAAAACATAAAGACACCTTTTTTGTCATTACTACCGATGAAATGTCGATACCGTTAACGCAATATCTAAAGCACCCTGTAAGATGCGAATCAATTTCGGAATATTGATCAGCAAAATAGCTCAAGTATTGTTCCATTAAATATTTCTGAATTTGTGATGTTGCATGCTTTTATTAGTGTCGCCACTACAACAACAATGATCGGGCGGTCTATGAATGCTACAACTTTCTAGTTGTGACCATATAGTATTGTAATTGGATATAGATTTACTAAATGTTTGCATGATAAACCGGGTTTATTTATCAATTTTATTTGATAACTATTTTTGCTCATGCCTGATGCTGCTCGGTTTGCTCGATCTGGTATGACATCTATAACATTGTAAAACAACAACCTTTGTGTTGTTTCCATTGACTAAAGATAATATGAATGAATTTGACGAGCTATTATCATATATCACCGATACATTGTTGTACATTCAAAACAAAATGATAACTATACTCCAAATTACACGTCGTGTGTGTGTGTGTGTGTGTGTGTGTCTCTGTCAGTGTGTGTTTGTGTGCATGTGTGTGTGTGGCGGATGGGGTGGGTGGGGTGGGTGTGCTTGAATGTCAAGTAGATGTTGATGCGTAGTGCATTGTTTTAATCTTTACTATACTTACTATAATTCTTATTGCTTGGGAACTGGTTAGGAATGTATTCAAGTAATCATTTAATGATAGCCGTCAGCTAGTTTGTTATTCAGAAGCTCATATCAGGATATGGCGAACGATGAATAAAGCATGTTGCATTCAGTGAAATTTGCGGCACTGTAAAACATGTCATTCCCAGACGGTGTAAAACATACTGCTCTCTCTTTAATGACGAACGTGGGTAAAATACAGAGCAGTGAAGTCATATATTGATATACACAGCGCGGTTCATCCTCATATGTTTGAACTCACTTCATCAACGATGCAAAACCTAGGAAATAGTTGGGCAATAAAAACATTTTACCACCGCTATAAATCATATCTGCAAATTACAATTGTTTGAGGTGAGCAATCAATGATTTATCGGTACTTAGGTGGTCTCAAGCTTTTCACTTTCAAATATTTGCCATTATACCTCAATGAAAAGCAACATGGAACTCCATTCGTAGTCTTAAATCAAACTCGGTGCGCTTATATTAGCATAGCAGTCACATCATAGGGAAAACTTGCATTAATTGTTATGAAGGAAATTGCTTCGTAAGTCCAACTATTTTTTATTGTGTATAGTACGGTAGATGGCAGCAACTAAAGAGATTACATAAAAATCTATAAAGGTCATCACGCACCGAAGAGCCAGCCAGCATCAAGTGTTATTATTGGGATGGATGGCATAAAGCACTATTCAAATAAAGGATTGCATTACAAGCGACATAGATGCGCCCCTAGATATAATTAAAGCACCGGGGTGTCTGACGTGAATGCATGTATATGACAAACTGAATAATACCGTTAAATAACGTACACCATTTGCATCAATTAATATATGCCACCAGCAGCAAACACATGCAAGCATTTACAAAAAATATCATCGGCAATACTTCAGTGTGCAACTAACACCTGCTATAATTGATTTTTGCATTATTTATTTGCACTTTTAATAGACTTCCAATGTTGAACTATGGATATTGAACAGCACCAACACGCCTGTTATTGTAAGTGGATGATGTTCGTAACGTAAATGACAGGGATCAGTATTGCGATTTGTACTGTTGTGTAGTTGTGATTGCAACCCACTACGTCAGTACGAAAAGCAGCAATTCTGATGGGTTGTGTAGCCTCGAAATGGAATATATATATAAAGGTTAATCCGTAACTGTTCTTAACTGAACGTTGGCAGTGATTAACGCGCGAAATATTTTAATTTAAATGCAGTTATTGTCGCGCTTTGTAAAAACAATGAAGTTGGGTGAGCCACAGGGTCCTACTTATCAAATAACTACCACGTACCTAGAATACAACCGAAGATAATCAAATATAGGTCAGTATATTTTGGGCACCAGGGTACTGTAAACCGGTCCCGTCAACCGATTTGTGCTCGGTGTTTGGTTGCACTCTGCATTGCAATCAACCCGAGTATTGCAATCACCCGTCTCTGTCGCAACATATCTCTGTAAACAGTAACATTAAATCCGTTTGTTTCTCATTTTCTCTTCATTTGCTCAGTATGGCGATGCGGTTTTCGATTTAGTTCAATTGGCATATTCGATCGCTTGACAACGCCCCTTCTTCTGTGACGACATTTGGGCAATCATATGCAATGCTAAAATCATGACTTATCGGTAATGTTTTCAATACAATTTGAAAATAGAATCAAATTTGTAACACATTTAATAAAAAATATAAATCAGTAAGCACGCAAATGCATTTGTCGAAATCGCTGTCCTATAATTATGGGATTGTCGTCCAAAAACAGATCCGCATCAGCAAACTAACTGTCAGTTTTCGGGGAACCATTGTAAGTTTCAACACAGGGGACAAGAAGCAGGAGCTATTGTGCATGATGCATGTGTGTTAGCTACCCACATGAGGTAACGTCATATAGTATAGTTTCTTTCTTTGTGACTCATTAATGTACGGCTGCCACCAGAGTGCATTGGTTGATTGGAAGAATGGTTATTGTAATGTCATGATAATGCAACGACACCTTATAAGCCTTCTAGGCCACCAACGCTTCATTGTAGGCACACACGCTCGAACTAAACCTGAATAACATAGTCAGGTAGCGGTCATTCATTGGTCCAGGAACACTATATAACTACACAGTACACTCGTAGATATATGTCAATTTAATGAGATATACGATTAAACGGAGAGCTGTGCTTTACATCGTTCTACCAATGTTGCCATGGGGCCTTCTATAAACTACTAAGCAGCATCAAATTGCATTATACATGCTCACGTACAAATGTACGTTTACTAACATTAGCCCGACCGACGAAAACTGGCAATAGGCACCATCGCTGGTTTATTCAACCCTCCTTAGTGCTGTGGGCGTCTACACTTAGCTGTAGAGAAGGACTGCTGTATACTTGGCGTAAACAGAGCAACACAAGTCGCCTTACGTTACTTGTATTTTAATATATACCTAATTACTCGGCTGGTTTGCGATGGTAATCGCAGTTACAGATAATTGTTATTTGGTTTTGTTTTATACATCCAAGTGACTCAATGCATGTTTTTCGCAGGGTTAATTTTGCTTGTGTAGTATGTATCGGGGGTAGTGGGAGTGATTACTGATTATCGCCCAACACTGAAGCGTTCCATCTGCCGGACGTTTTTCCAATATACGAGACGCGAAATCACATTCAACACGAATAGTTCGCCACATTGACGATATGGGATTGATTGCCATATACGAGACGTGATATCACATTCAGGCCGAGTGGATTGCCGTGAATGATGGATGTGGTGCGATCCGGGTGTAACGGCTCCATGTTCGACTTGTCAATGTAGTCGCTCTGTATGGTACCACTTGTTTACATTGCTACTGACAAAAGATTATGCTACAAAACGCAAACACTGCAAACCTGTAGCCGCTCACATAACGCCGATGTTAAGCCAAAGTCCAGTTTGTATAAGATGCTGATTTTCTAGCTTCGGCTTAACTTTCTGTCTTTGGCTAATAGCTGAGTAACGTTTTGATACATTTAGCCACGGACTATCACTTGTAAAACAGGTTAATATCACTTGGATTATTAAAACATCGTTAATTGTTTTTGCTCGAATAAAAATTCATCGGCGAACCATAAATGTCCTGAAGCCGATGAGGCCAACAAAATACCCGCACATCGGACAATGCCGTGTGCCAATCCATTTTTAATGAAATATATTCGACTGTCCTGCATATGTTACGAAAAACCACTAAGAAGCATTTACCTGCAATTTGAATTAATAAGTATTATAATGAAGTGAATACCACTGCAGTCTAGGGCAAAGCCGTCAAATATATTCAGCAATACAGTTGAAATCCACCATCCTTTGATGTGTCGGCTTTACGCTCAATGCGTCGACTACTCTCCCTGGCGTATAGTGTAAGATTTATAATCAGACACGCTGGCGTAAACGAATGAAACGTAGGGTGTTAAAACGGCGGTATGTACCGTATCACATATTATAATCAAACAGGCCTTTCATCTTCTGTTTGATATTTGTAAGAGCTATAGTAGAAACCAATACCATTTTAACTAATGATTAGGGATTAGCTTATGCCCAATATGTATAAATATTGAGTTTTGGGGTCGTTCCCGATAGCAGATGGTCTGGCATTTGGGGTTGACCATAATTCTTTAATCAGCAAATAGACACAAAATGATGATACACGACGATACAGCAGTGATTATACATATATAATAGCAGAACATACATCTCAGATCAAATTAGTTTCAATACTAATGCTTTAAGGCTCTGATTTGCAGCAACTTATATCATGAGTAATTATTATTTATTGGCCAGTGTGGGAAATACAAATAGCTGCATCTTTATCATTGAAGCTTCTCAGTCTGCAAAGCGAGGCCATAAGGATAATAAAATACCATTTACAGCGACGTTTCTGACAAATATCGTTAATGGTGTGCGTGTAATAACCCCTAGACGCTGCTTTTTACTTAGTTTTTATATGAATCACGTACAACCACTCACTCAGTTTTGAAATGAATTCGGAATGGCTCGTGAATTGGTGTGAATTTTCATTTTTAATGCATTCTGCTGCACTTGCTAATTTCCCACTCCTAATGCGCCAAAATCGTCTATTGAGAAATACGACATTGTACGATCAACCGGTAAGTTAGAAAACTATTCACGAAATGCTACATCATATATATATATATCTCATACCCCTTTTTCTTAATTAGCATTTAATAATTTTGTATTATATTAAGAAACAACACAACGCTTGTTCTCAATCATGCTTCTGTTTGTGATGACCGCATGGTTTAGCGTTATTTCACAATTATTGAAGACCAAAGCACACAATGCTGTTTATATTCTTTTGCTGTCGAGCTAAGTTAATGAAGCCTGCTGGCTTCAAAACACCAACAGTTTGTAGGTTAATGATGCAATTTCGCACATGTTCGTGCAATAAATACTGACGAACCCCGCCATACCCATTAATATCATGGGTTGCATATATAAATTGAGATTTTGTTATATAAATTCAAACCAAATTTTGCACTGCACCAGGTAGTGGTTTTAAACGATAATACAGCAAACAGGTTCCTGGTAAATTGGCTTTGAAAAAAGCTATTAGTGTTGATAGGGCCATAAGATAACAACATTTTGTACGGATTACCAAATTTATATAAATGCATAGCAAGAATTTAACGCTTGTGCTGGCATATGGTGATACAAACATAAGTTTAAATAAACAGTTCTCTCTAAGATGAAAAAAGTGGCAAAAATGTATGGTAGTGCTATAACTTATTGCCCCACACAGAGAGGCTCTATCGTTTTGGCTATTCTACCTGTTTGTGCTACCGGACTAAACCCTGCATCTTGCTTGGGTGTGTGTATGGCGAAAATGTTGGCAATGGTGCCTGGATTTATTTCTCAAGGCCGGTCTTTTCATACAAATAACAGGTATTTATTATGTAATAGTTGAGTACTAAATGTTAATGGCACTTATGGGTTGTATGATACGATTTCTTTGACAAGGGAAATCATATAGAAGTCTCTGATGCATGCATCTGCACATTTAACATTTTACTGGAATCTACATGTTGGACAGTTTTCGCCTTCAAATGACATCAAATGGGACAGATATATTAGCTGTCATGTTTCGTACCCTATCACGGGTGAAACCAATTATGTTGAAGGACCGCCTTATAACAACGGGCTTCATGTCTGGTACGCCAGCGCAACAGTCCTCCGCTTGTTTATAAAGATGCACCGCTCCCTCGAACCAACAACAGCATCTAAGAGGTATTCTTAACTCGCCATGTGGAGTTGCATGCGCATTTGTCGTGCAACTAAATATATATAGCGTCAAGCTTATGTGATATTGCACTCACGCTATGGACATATTCTATTTAAACGGTAGCTGTGCTTGGTGTATACAGAGATGATTCATTGTACAGGTGAGGTCGTTCATGCAAGCGCCCCGTGTAGACCGTCTAAAGCCAGTGAATGCAAAACACGGGAAGGGTAGGGGAGATGAGGACGAGGAATGCGATGGGTTGCTGGTCAGGGTTAGGACGCAGGGAGAATAGTGGTCAGGTGCATCATATGTGGTTGTTATCACATTTGCTCGGTTTCAACAGTGGCTGAAGAAGAACGCATCTACATAACATTTGTTCCTAGAAAATTCAATATTCAGCAATGCTAACCTTTCTAAATCCCTCAATGCAAACATTTAAGCCACCAGCATAAGTTTTGACTTATAACCCCGGAGGTGCTGTATTTCCTACATCGCTCATGGTTAAAAACAATGACATCGTTAGAGTTCCAACACAACAATGCGTTCGCAACTAACATGCCAATTATCGTTGACAGCGCCGGCAACACAATGAGCTTAACATCAGGGCAATTAGATGGCCTAGTGGGATGAGAAGAACATATTGGACTTCAGTGGTTATAAATATAGTATTCGCCGCTTTAAAAGTCAATGCGACTCTTCATGTGATTACATATCGCAACGAACTTCGTTTTGTTTTCTAGTTAGAAAATAAAATTAAGAATCGTAACAACCATCAGGCAACAGTGTTTAGATAAATTACAATTTATTTTGTCTATCCTACGGATTTAGATTCAGTGTGAAGATTAATTTGAGCTTATATATACAAGCACTGCATTATTCTTTGCATGTAGAAAAAGGTACATATTGACGTTATGCTGCATATAGAAGGCATGGCAGGCACTCCTTCTAACACATCCACTACTTCATGTGAATGTGTACTGAATATCTAGTGCGCGCATAGACACTCGGAGCCTACAAGCTATATTGATTATCGAGAGTATGTTGAACACGAGATAGGTATCGAACCTTATCAAGGACAATATATACAACTACGCTGTAATGACAAAATAAATGGCTGTCGGTCATTGCTTATGTTTAAACTATGATGTTATGAGCAATGCGTTAATGAATGGGTATGGACGACATAATTAATCATACTTACGATTAAATACCGGTACAAATCACTTGTTTGTCCACGTGTTTACAGTTACATGCTTGAAACTACTTGCAAAAGTCGACGCCTTTTAATGACTACCAGAATGAAGATATCTAGTACCGAAGATACTGCGATCTAACTGTGACCTGAATAACAAGGGGATCATTAATTGCCACTGTTACAGAGAATGTTCAGAACGATTATTCTGCGGTAGTGGTTGCATCTGCATTTTGGTCATGTGTACATTGTCAGTTTGGCATTATCAAGTTATCAATAAGGGGCAACAGCTGTTGATTTCGGTTAGTCGGTTTGAATGATCGTTAGCTGTAAAATCCCTCGGTCAACTCGCTACAAAGTGTAATCAGTCAAGAAACAATAATTTTGCCCAACCAACGAGTTAGTATGAATTAGCAAGGTGCTATACTGCGTAATGGTGTGATGAACTTAATCAGGAAACTGGTGTATTGCAAAGAAGCTGAAACAGGAGCAGTACGATTAATGGTTGATGATGAACAGCTGTTCATTTACCGAGAACACATAGCAGAAATCGGGTATCTTTTATGATATGCACTACCATTCAGAAGAACGCCATTTAATATTGTGTAGGAGCTGGTGATACGTTGTATGTGTCGTATGAACAAAACAATGTTCCGAAAGACATCTGCTTCTCACCAAGTGTATTGGCCCGCAAATATATGACATTTATTTGTAACACTTTAATCATCTAATCTAAATGGCACCTAGCTGCTTTTGCAGTTTTGAACGATATGCATAAACTTGATGGTGTCAATTTCCACTACCTGACTCGTGGCACATAATGACTGACTGTCGAGAAATACAGGAAGTCTTGTTAGTTGCTGTGTGGTCGGTAACGCTGTTCATGTAAATCAGTTAATCGAAGCAGATGCAGACTTTATATCAATATTCTGTTGCGCGGCTTTATGTGTCGAACATATTCCGTCCAGATGGACAAAGAACATAATATCTGCCAGCAGCTAGGGCAATTCGATTATTGAGGCCTTCGCCCTATCACAGAGCGCTTCATGATTGTAATCATTCATAGTTATCAGGTATTAGCCTGGTTGAGGTCATCACGAAAACATAATCATTCATGGTTATCTGGTATTAGCTTGGTCGAGGGTATCGTGATTTGGGTATAACAAGCACGTCTCTCGCTTTAGCATGTCAATAAACAGTCGATTCTTCTGCAAAACGGAGAAGAGGAGATTGCAGCGGGGAAGGAAAATGGGAGGTTTGCGTTGTTTACGACGCTGTTAAGGGACAAAACATAAAGACACCTTTTTTGTCATTACTACCGATGTAATGTCGATACCGTTAACGCAATATCTAAAGCACCCTGTAAGATGCAAATCAATTTCGGGTTATTGATCAGCAAAATAGCTCAAGTATTGTTCCATTAAATATTGTGAATTTGTGATGTTGCATGCTTTTATTAGTGTCGCCACTACAACAATGATCGGGCGGTCTATAAATGCTACAACTTTCTAGTTGTGACCATATAGTACTGTAATTGGATATAGATTTACTAAATGTTTGCATGATAAACCGGGTTTATTTATCAATTTTATTTGATAACTATTTTTGCTCATGCCTGATGCTGCTCGGTTTGCGCGATCTGGTATGACATATATAACATTGTAAAACAACAACCTTTGTGTTGTTTACATTGACTAAAGATAATATGAATGAATTTGACGAGCTATTATCATATATCACCGATACATTGTTGTACATTTCAAAACAAAATGATAACTATACTCCAAATTACACGTCGTGTGTGTGTGTGTGTGTGTGTGTGTGTGTGTGTGTCTCTGTCAGTGTGTGTTTGTGTGCATGTGTGTGTGGCGGATGGGGTGGGTGGGTGGGGTGGGTGTGCTTGAATGTCAAGTAGATGTTGATGCGTAGTGCATTGTTTTAATCTTTACTATACTTACTATAATTCTTATTGCTTGGGAACTGGTTAGGAATGTATTCAAGTAATCATTTAATGATAGCCGTCAGCTAGTTTGTTATTCAGAAGCTCATATCAGGATATGGCGAACGATGAATAAAGCATGTTGCATTCTGTGAAATTTGCGGCACTGTAAAACATGTCATTCCCAGACGGTGTAAAACATACTGCTCTCTCTTTAATGACGCACGTGGGTAAAATACAGAGCAGTGAAGTCATATATTGATATACACAGCGCGGTTCATCCTTATATGTTTGAACTCACTTCATCAACGATGCAAAACCTAGGAAATAGTTGGGCAATAAAAACAGTTTACCACCGCTATAAATCATATCTGCAAATTACAATTGTTTGAGGTGAGCAATCAATGATTTATCGGTATTTAGGTGGTCTCAAGCTTTTCACTTTCAAATATTTGCCATTATACCTCAATGAAAAGCAACATGGAACTCCATTCGTAGTCTTAAATCAAACTCGGTGCGCTTATATTAGCATAGCAGTCACATCATAGGGAAGACTTGCCTTAATTGTTATAAAGGAAATTGCTTCGTAAGACCAACTATTTTTTATTGTGTGTAGTACAGTAGATGGCAGCAACTAAAGAGATTACATAAAAATCTATAAAGGTCATCACGCACCGAAGAGCCAGCCAGCATCAAGTGTTATTATTGGGATGGATGGCATAAAGCACTATTCAAATAAAGGATTGCATTACAAGCGACATAGATGCGCCCCTAGATATAATTAAAGCACCGGGGTGTCTGACGTGAATGCATTTATATGACAAACTGAATAATACCGTTAAATAACGTACACCATTTGCATCAATTAATATATGCCACCAGCAGCAAACACATGCAAGCATTTACAAAAAATAGCATCGGCAATACTTCAGTGTGCAACTAACACCTGCTATAATTGATTTTTGCATTATTTATTTGCACTTTTAATAGACTTCCAATGTTGACCTATGGATATTGAACAGCACCAACACGCCTGTTATTGTAAGTGGATGATGTTCGTAACGTAAATGACAGGGATCAGTATTGCGATTTGTACTGTTGTGTAGTTGTGATTGCAACCCTCTACGTCAGTACGAAAAGCAGCAATTCTGATGGGTTGTGTAGCCTCGAAATGGAATATATATATAAAAGGTTAATCCGTAACTTTTCTTAACTGAACGTTGGCAGTGATTAACGCGCGAAATTTTTTAATTCAAATGCAGTTATTGTCGCGCTTTGTAACAACAATGAAGTTGGGTGAGCCACAGGGTACTACTTATCAAATAACTACCACGTACCTAGAATACAACCGAAGATAATCAAATATAGGTCAGTATATTTCGGGCACCAGGGTACTGTAAACCGGTCCCGTCAACCGATTTGTGCTCGGTGTTTGGTTGCACTCAGCATTGCAATCAACCCGAGCATTGCAATCACCCGTCCCCGTCGCAACATATCTCTGTAAACAGTAATATTAAATCCGTTTGTTTCTCATTTTCTCTTCATTTGCTCAGTATGGCGATGCGGTTTTCGATTTAGTTCAATTGGCATATTCGATCGCTTGACAACGCCCCATTTTCTGTGACGACATTTGGGCAATCATATGCAATGCTAAAATCATGACTTATCGGTAATGTTTTCAATACAATTTGAAAATAGAATCAAATTTGTGACACATTTAATGAAAATATAAGCAGTAAGCACGCAAATGCATTTGTCGAAATCGTTGTCCTATAATTATGGGATTGTCGTCCAAGAACAGATCCGCATCAGCAAACTAACTGTCAGTTTTCGGGGAACCATTGTAAGTTTCAACACAGGGGACAAGAAGCAGGAGCTTATGTGCATGATGCATGAGTGTTAGCTACACACATGAGGTAACGTCATATAGTATAGTTTCTTTCTTTGTGACTCATTAATATACGGCTGCCACCAGAGTGCATTGGTTGATTGGAAGTATGGTTATTGTAATGTGATGATAATGCAACGACACCTTATAAGCCTTGTAAGCCACCAACGCTTCATTGTATGCACACACGCTCGAACTAAACCTGAATAACATAGTCGGGTAGCGGTCATTCATTGGACCAGGAACAATATATAACTAAACAGTACACTCGTAGATATATGTCAATTTAATGAGATATACGATTAAACGGAGAGCTGTGCTTTACATCGTTCTACCAATGTTGCCATGGGGCCTTCTATAAACTACTAAGCAGCATCAAATTGCATTATACATGCTCACGTACCAATGTACGTTTACTAACATTAGCCCAACCGACGAAAACTGGCAATGGGCACCATCCCTGGTTTATTCAATCCTCCTTAGTGCTGTGAGCGTCTACACTTAGTGGTGAGAAGGACTGTTGTATACTCGGCGTAAACAGAGCAACACAAGTCGCCTTACGTTACTTGTATTTTAACATATACCTAATTACTCGGCTGGTTTGCGATGGTAATCGCAGTTCCAGATAATTGTTATTTGGTTTTGTTTTATACATTCAAGTGACTCAATGCATGTTTTTCGCAGGGTTAATTTTGCTTGTGTAGTATATATCGGGGGTAGTGGGAGTGATTACTGGTTATCGCTCAACACTGAAGCGTTCCATCTGCCGGACGTTTTTCCAATATACGAGACGCGAAATCACATTCAACACGAATAGTTCGCCACATTGACGATATGGGATTGATTGCCATATACGCGACGTCAAATCACATTCAGGCCGAGTGGATTGCCGTGAATGATGGAAGTGGTGCGATCCGGGTGTAACGGCTCCATGTTCGACTTGTCGCTCTGTATGGTACCACTTGTATTACATTGCTACTGACAAGAGATTCGACATTTGTGCAATTGACAATATTACGATGACATTTTAGTATATGTAGCTGTATTGTCTATAATTGGTTTGGTATCAAACCACAACAGAAGTGTTTAATGTTATACTTCCGCCTCAGCCAACACATTAACCAACAGCAATCCACAAGGACTTTGTAAAAGCTCATGAATGTTATTCATATTAATGTTACACAGTAATCGGGGATTGTACTGTTTGATAGCTAAATATATACATGACTTAAAACACAAATCAAACGTCATTGCACATAATCATTTTAGAGCTTATCAGCTGACGTAGCTAGGTCCTTACATATGGTCGCTTCATGCTTTTTGACTACCAAGCTAGCAGAAAACCAGTTTGGCTGATTCATATGCAACTTCATCAGTGTCCATCTCAATGTTCCCATCTCATATCCTCATAGAGCACGTAACTAGTGATCGCGATGTAAATAAATACCTTATATAGACTTATTGTACGCCTACTGAAATTGAACTTGCTGTTCGCTACCCTTAGGATTGGATTGGGGTTTACTGACAACCGGATGCTCGGCTGAGTTGAAAGGGTTATATTATGTTTTTCGGTCTCATCTGTACTCTCTTTGACAGCCGGTGATGAATCGACTTTATGGCTATAGCAAAAACTGCAATAATTGAAAGCACTGTAGTTGGCGTTTCTGTGCCCTTTTTAGGTGCGCGATT
This sequence comes from Urechis unicinctus, assembly GCA_034190875.2. Classification (NCBI taxonomy): domain Eukaryota; kingdom Metazoa; phylum Annelida; class Polychaeta; order Xenopneusta; family Urechidae; genus Urechis; species Urechis unicinctus. The sequence continues at coordinate 17,680,426 of CM067352.1, read as the reverse complement.
GAATGGGTGTCATTATCTACCGTTCACTTCACGGGACAATCGACTGAGGTAGTTGAAGAATACAAACACGGAGGTTCACACATTACGGTTCATTGCGGTAACGCATTTTTCCTGTTTGCGTCTACTTTGTTTGTCAAAATGACAGGAAAGGAAACATGGACGCAACATAATAGTCAAAAGCACTTCATGGTATTATGTTTAAGCTCTATTATAAACGGATGTGTATAATAGTGCAGAGTGCATAGTAAATATATATTGGCTTTCTGTGCTGTTTGTATATAATAACATGTTTGTTTAAGTATAACTCCATTATACCGCATAGTAAATTTACCCAACTGCCAGAGTAAGGGCTTCTTTCAAATGTAAATGAGAACGGGGCTTGATCGCTGTCAGTTCCCATGGTATAATATTTTATGAGGACATATCAATTACTTAACATATTGGTAATGCTTGTTTCAGTAAGAAGGCATATCCGTTCAAAACGGGCAGGGGTTGCAGAGCTCGCCCACTAGTTGGGTACGATCACTAGAGTTGCCAATACGATTTCCATTCTCTATCGGACTATTTCAATCGCGCTAAAAGATTGAATCGACTATGCAAGCTTTAAATAATTTAATGATAAATGTTAGTGGTTTGAGATTAGGAGCAGATCTTGTGGTAAAGAAAACGAAACATTGAGGGAGATCTTTATGAACCTTTAACGAGCGAGTGTATATCTTTGATTGATTATGGTTGTTTTCGTATTGTATCTATAAGACGTCACCTAGTAGATAAAAGACATCTGATGGACATTATAAAGATAAGGATAACTACTACCATCTCTATCCGTGTCTCAAGTAAATACAAGGATTCATAATTTACCTTGAATGAATCACTAGAAAATATGAACCATTTGGTCTGCATAGAGATTTTGGAAAGCACAAATGTACTATACATGGGGTCTTAAAAGGCGATGAGACCACAAGCTGATAAGCATAACATATGGTCTATACTGTTGCACTTCCTCCGCTCCAGGAGTAATGCATAAGCCTCGGACGTCACCTAAATGTGCGCACCAACATGGCCGCTCCAGAGGAAAAGAACGCATCGTTTTCCCAAAGTTTATTATTAATATTTGCTAAATAATTTTCATAAATCGGGCTAATTTCATTCACTAATTCTGATGATGATTAACAATATATCAGTTACATTATGGTGCTGTTCTTAGTAGCGTAATGATTCTAGCAACCGCAATGCCATTAATGAAAAGAGACAACCACATCAATCAACTACACAATCGAACATATTATTTACAATTGGTTGAACTATTTTTGCAAGCTAACCATTGCCACAAGTTTGACAAAATGTACTAAATCGTTCCATTTAATGTTTATAGATATCTCCAGAGACTCAAGCAGATGCTATGTGTTCATGAGTGTTGACATTGATCCAGAAGTTAAGTTATTCAGAAAAACGGCAGCCATTTATTGCACATACCTCTACGGCCTGTTGCTTGCCACTATGCTAGGAGGTTGGCTCGTTTCCCCTGACCCATAATCTAGCCTTTGATTTATCCAGTCATTGTGGTCGCATTCAGCTGTTCAATACGAGTCGACAAGGTTTTGTGATAAAAGTTTCGATATACATTGTGTGGCTGTATGCGATAGCCACAATTCGTACCTGCCGAATACTCATATTGAGTGGAAGACATGATTGCTGTGTTCTGTATGCAGTGCCACATCAGGCAACCGTAGCACAATATGGTTTTGTTTACAAAGATTTACAGCCCTAACTCAGATCGGAGTGCTGTATTTGTAGTGTGCCCCAAAGGAACACAATAAAAGTATTAACACTGATTGGATTTATGACACCATAATTAACACTATATCAAATTATATGCAGCAGTCATACAATGGAAGAGAGGTACATGCAGCGAGAGGTGCATGCCTCCTACGACCTCTCCAAAATATTGCTATGTAACTACATGAGGAAATATGTCGGGCTCCATGCATTTATTTGATTGTTACTCAAGTTCAATGATTAAATAATATTGGCCTTATATATAAAATTCAAATCTTGTCAAAGCTGATATCACAGCAGCTGATCGAATCACATCAAACAAGATAGATAACGACTAACATTTGATATATATCTCTGTCATCCTTGTGACGACGGCATTGGAACAGACTATTGCATCAACCTAGGCCATTACATGTACACCCAGCAGCCGGCAATTGTCGCCATATTTTGACATTCATCTTCGGAAGATACCCTTTCAAAATGGCCTGGTTTCGTGTGTTTTCGTCACACTTTTCGGAGCATAAACATATGTCCATAGAATAGCAGCACTTACACCCTAACAACCCCAATTTTTCTCCCGGAGAAGTATATCCTACCGTTTATCAGCCTCTATTTGTTAGCTTTTGCTGCAACGTAAGGTTGTACTGCAGCTGGTATTTCATTTATCAAAGTACTTCATGTGAATATCCCATAGATTGATATGAATTCAATTAGCAATCATTTGATCTTTGGTCATGCTCTCATACAAACGCATTAACCGAATAAATATATCATACATAACGAGACTTTGTTGTACGCTTTCATGCTAACACTCGTCTCCATGGAAAAAGAATTGGATGAATTGATTATGATAAAACCTGATTGTAAACATATTTTTTACCGAATATGAATGTTAAAGCGTCTCGGTTTTCCATTTTACATGCCTTACCTCACCTTTCATCTGTGCGTCAGAATCGGAAAAACCCTTTATGATGTCCGAAGGATATGTGTACTTCATGTATGCAAATTTGCAATACTGGTTTTCATCACTGCGCGAATACCGCTACTTTTCAGTTAGGTTTGAATCGAATTCTTTTTGTATAGCCCCACTTCAATCATATTTAGTGGGTTGATTGTACTGAAATAATCTTACCATAAAGAATCATAACTGACATTTTAAATGTTCCTAATATGAACGGCAATAAATTGTGTTTATTATTCTATAGCATGCAATGTTCCGTGAAGATGCCTGTCTCGACGATTTTGGGCGATTGTTAGGTCGTTACTGTAGTTGCCAAAACAACTTTTGTTCCTACTTCATATTGCAAACACCAAATCTTGCACATTAATCAATAATAACCGCCGCACATTGTTTACAAAAGTATGTAAAGAGAAGCGACAGGTCGTTTAGCTGTGCACAAGCAAGCTCATCTTGCCTTAGTATTTTTAGTCTAATTTCGCCTGATGATAAGCTTATCATGCGACATATTTGGTATATTATTCGTATCCCGTCAAGAATAACCAATTGGACTGTACACCGGCCATACAAATGCTTGGGTAAACAATTTGACTAAATTGCATCGATATAAATAAAGTACTGCATATTTTCGGCCAATTAGGTTTTTCTCCACACAATGACGATGATTTGTAAACCCTAAACATTCCGGAAGGTCGGACGGCATCAACACACTACGTTTTGAAGCAGGGTTATTTGAATGCCCAGTGGCTTGTTTATTGTTTAAATTGCGAGTTTATCATACAGCCGGCCATCACATTCCCCAAATCATGCACGGAAATCTGGTTGAGAGCGTACTTGTTTACCTATTCAAAACCTGATGATACACGAAATAAGAAAGAGCGGCCTGGGAATGAAATGTATGAGGTAACAATGAGCGTTGCATACATCTTGATTAGAGAGTATGAATGCTATTGCTAGGATGATAACTGGGCTATCTGCTTTAAACAAGTTGCTCTCTAAAGACTGTAATTCTTATTCATTTCGAAAGCGTTTGCCACAGAGTTATCATAATTGTACATTATCAGTAGCATTCATTCTGCCAGGGCATCGCATTATGTGAAATTACCTTGATGACAATTTGGTCGTAGCCAAAGTGTTTCATGGCATCAAATGTAATCATTCCTAAATTACACGCATCGTGCTTTATGCACCATAAAACCCTGCTTTCGCTATAAGCAAAATATATTACCCTCAAAATTGCAAGTCAGCATTAGCTATCAGTGGCTACCGACGGGACATGATTATTACTACATGGAAATATTATCCTCTCAAACCAAAGCGTTCCTTTCATGTTATTCACCCAAATAATTGCCAATAGCGTATATCGTCCCAAGCAACGTGTTGGTGTGTGTTTCCTGTTGCCACATTTGCTTCTCTGTGAATGGCAACGTTTAAATCGGTCAGAGGAGAGTGAACAAACTGATATATCGCTTTCCTGCCATAACATATTGTCTGTACAATATATCACAACCTCATCTACCCGTATGAATATGAATAGCGATATTACTGTCGCTTTTACATGGGTACCTACCATTGTTCGCCACAAAAGCATACCATTACAAAAAGCAAGGTAATTAAAGCACATATCACACGATATTTCAATATTATGAAACATATTCATCCTACACCATTTGTGGGAGTTACTATCTCGTAAACGTTCTTGATCATCTGTAGGAAGTAACCCACATCCGTTTCTAGTTGTAACCTGGGAAGCTAACTATTTCAGAGACCCTGCATAGTAGATAACTAATTACATCATGCAGCCTAAACCAGCTCACATTTATTATTCCAGGGTTTCCAGAGTTCATAATAAGGTTCAATAACAAAAAAATGTAAACAAAAGTATCTGCAGTGGGATGCATCACATCAAATTTACTTGATAGCATCAATCATCCATAATAAATAGCCGAAAAGATTGTGATAGCACATCACGTAAGTTTGGATTTGTTTGGGGGATGCGTTCAGAGGAAACTAATTATAACTCGGTAAGGATGATGATTATATCGGCGAATCTCTTTCGAATTAGGGATGGCATTTCTTGTGCAGCTGATGTACTGCATTCTTATTGGTTATTAACTGCCAAAGCGGTAATTGTTTGCAATGCGTTTCGTTGGCAGTTACAAAATGGGCCCCATCATATTAGCGTCAAAATGGGCCCCATTCGATCTAAACGATATCCACTCTGTCGTGAGTGATTCTTACTTTGGAAACACATTTTCTGCCTGTGGATGATAAAACGATGTAATATGCATTCACACCTCGGGCAAATTGTTCTTCCAATTTGGCATAGGTGCTTTGGGATAAGTACTCAACCTCATTCCTTGAGGACATCAATGTTTTAGTTGTCATTTATCGGCGGGCCACAATATAACGCGGACCATATAGAGGTTATTTTTATACTTTGAATTGACCACCAGGCACGAAGTGTACCTCTGACAGCTTATATGGTGGCATCGTGTTAATTAGGGTAATGGGAGGATTCAATAAATGTGGACATAATGACAAGTTTTGGCTGCATCAATTTACGCGTTTATACATACATATTCAAAAAATAAACATATATAAATGTATATATACATAATTATACATAAATATATATGTATATATGTAAATATATATAATTATGAATATGTATATATGTATATATTATATATTTTTATTAAAATATATATACATTTATATATATAAATATAAACTTATACATATGTATAAAAGTGTATGTATGTATATATATGTATGTATACGTATACATATATACATATATATATATAATGTAAATATACATATATATATATTTGTCAAAATATGTACAAATATTTATAAATACATATACGTGAAAATATATAAATATATATATATATATACATATATATATATATATATATATATATATATAAACATACACATAAACAAAACACACAAACACACACACAACGCACAAACAAACACACACACACGCACACACATATATATATATATATATATATATATATATATAAATATTTACATAAATATATATTTATATATATGCATATATATATGAATGAATATATATATATATATATATATATATACATATATGTATATATATACATACATATGAGGGATATATACATATGTATGTATATATATACATATATAAATATATATATATTATATATTATATATATATATATATAGATCTATATATATATATATATAGATATATATATATATATATATATATATTATATATATATATATATATAGATATATATATATATATATATATATATATCTCTATATATATATATATATCTCTATATATATATATATATATATATATATATATATATATATCTATATATATATATATTTAACATATTTGTCGATGATTGAAGTTGACCGGATAGGGGGACGACAGCTCTCTAAAATGATATATATTCCTGACATGCATAGGCCGCTCGAGAACCTGAGATACATCAACGCGTGTTTCACCATGGATTAGTATGGGAAGGAGAGTACATGTGACGACTTCATAGTTCCCAACAAATTGTCGTTTCACGCCTAATTAAATTATTATTTATATATATATATAAACATGTATATATATATACATATATGTATATATATGTATGTATATATATGTATATATATATATATATATATGTATATGATATATATATATATATATATATCTATATATATATATATATATATATATATATATATATCTATATATATATATATATATATATATATATATATATATATATCTCTCTATATATATATACACTATATATATATATATCGTTAGCCCAACGTAAGTACCCATTGTTGCAACATTGAATACTGTAGCCTTGGGATGAAGGTCATGTCGTTGTTCAGTTCATACGTCAATGGTCAAACTATGAGATACAATTGTTAGCGCAGATTTGATGTCACATCGCATGAGATATACGTCTGGTAATTACCTCCCTTAACTATTACCCAGCACAAAACAATGTTACTCTGAAGCTAATAATGAAATACACAACAGTTTGTAACCTATGTAACATAGTGTGTGTCAAACAGACACAATGGACAACAGAATATTATGCCCAACATAGTGTGCAATTATTACAAAAATCATTACCACTCAATGCGCCCAATCGTAGCGTTAGACCGCCTTTGAATTTTCCACAATTTATATAACGCTTAAGGCACACAAGACGACACAATGCGACCCTTTATACATAAATAACTCAACAAATATAACCTGATCGCAACCACGATTCTGTTAGATTTTGCTCGATGCAGCAATTTCAAATAATTCTCTTCAGAATCACGCGGATAAATATTACGATGGTATGCAATGTAATGCAGAAAAGGACTAAATGCATACATCTTTAGGGATGATCGATTAATTGTCATATAGCCACCTGCAATACTGCATTCCAGCAGAAATATGCCTTCAATTAATCGAGGTATGCAAGCATTAACAGCATCATCACAAACACCACATTTGGGCAGTCACACCCGGATCGTTTATAACAGAGATGGCGTCCTGTAATGCAATTTCGCTTTCCATATATTCCGGTAGTGTCCAGCAGCTGGGAGCACATCTGCAAAGCGGGGATGAGTATCTTTACTCAATGTAAATATATAAGCTCAGATGCAAAAGTACTTTGTAAGGAGTAGTTGAATTACTGGGATATAATAAGTGAAACCTAAATAGTGGTATGCAAAGCCTTAACCATATCAGCCCGTCACATACCAGCCCAATAAATAGACATATAATAAATCATACACAATGACCAAAAAAGGGGCAAATTATTTTACAATGCATATGTGCATATACAAATAAACATTCGCAATGAATATAATTGCTGCATATATTGGTCCTCGAAAATACCGCATATTGTATTGGACCTGCTCAATTAAGTACGTACCTCAATTCAGTGATCTGTATTCTTCGATGTAGGCATTTTGCTTCTTATATGATCTTAGCACCCAATCATCCAAATTACAATGTTTATGTGTATTCAATTATTCTCTAGAAAGAACAACCAATATAAACATCTGTAAAGCATTTCTGCCTATAGAAAAGACTGAATGATTGTGACCCATGTTACCTCTCCGGAGACTATCAGACATGTAGATGCTGTTGTACAATAATTCGCGATAAACATATCGATGTACGTCGAGTTGTTGTGTGCAATGCGAACCTCCTATCTTTTCGTAATTATAATTCATAAAACACAACACAAAGCATAACCTTGAAACTTAAATGGCCAAACCATTAGAATGGTATGGGATACATTTTCGACGAATGTCTCACATAATTCGTTCATCAGCACTTGGGTTATGATGTGCGCTATGTCACAATTGTAAGTTCTAAACATATTTCAGTATTCTATACAGAAAGACAATGTTGTTTAGCTTAAAGTTGGTGGTATATATTGAGGTTAATCATTTGGAAGACGTGATTGCCGAGGAGCATTCTATAATGCATCATTCTATCGCATCAATCCTAGAGTAACTTAATATAGAATTGAACTTTCAGATATGTATAGATCGATCACTCATCATGACGTTGAACCCATAGTGAAAGGTGTAAACAGAGGTTTGTTGATAATACATTGAGCAGTAGTTAATCATGCATAGGTAATTCCAGACTCAAATAGAGAAAGGAAATTCGTAAGAGTGATACTTATTTTAATTGGAAAATAGTTGAGGTAAATCAAACATCGAGCAGCCAAAAAATCGGTATATGGTGACGTAACCATGATGCAAGTGTGTCTAGTTGCTATGAATTAAGGTACAATCTTTATCACCACGTTATTGCTGATGGAAGATGTTAGCCATTTGAATATGATGCTTGTATGAATAGGAAATTGATAATCCATACTGCTGTGGGTGATTGATGATGAATGCGCCATAGAACCCGCTCACTGCACAGACGATGCAAACAGGCGCCTATTTGATTGTTCCTCAAGTTTATATATTATTTCAATTAGATCCACACGTCATGACACAGCCTTAGACCATTACATATATCAAAAGATAGATAACTACTCATGTGGAATTTATTGTTCTATTATCCTTGCAACGACCGCATTAACGTGTCTGAGACCAATGCATCAATCTCGACAATATTATGTTTATTTTGCGTCCCATTAATACCTTTTGTGTGTGTTCCTGACAAATTTCTAGACATTTACATGGCGTTTCACTCACTCATTAATGAACTTTCGTCTTCAGAATGACAGCACTGAAGTACATACAACCCTATTTGCGACTCGCGAGCAAAATGAAGCATGTCCCATTGAATTGTATCGATTTGCTAGCTAAAGCTGTTTCGTGAGGTAGTACAGCGGCTGTTATCTTCTGTCTAAGTACGTAACGAGTCAACTGTGATTCGTGTGAAAAGCCCACAGATTGCATGAAGCAAACGACTATGTGTTGGATGATCGGGCTTGCTAACATGAAATATAATAATCATCATGCATCAGAAGTGGACTCGCCAATGAAACATTTCAATCGAAAAAGTAATCTCGCATGATTTCCGTTAGTACATGTCTTACTTCGTCATGTTTCTGAGATAGAAGTCATGTACGCCGGATATGCGTGCCGCAGGCATTCACATTTGCAATATTAGTTCTACATTATATCTTATTGGCGATTTCTAACGTTTTTAAACGATATACTTTTTGGATTGCCGTCATTCCATGGTACATTGCAGATCTTATTTACTGTAGAGAGTTCTAAAATAAGCTCACCACAACGAAGCATAAGCGACATCTGAGTGGAAATGTTACTGCGATGAACGGCAATAAATGGTTTCTGTTGCGCGCAATGTTCCTTAACGATTTAGGCACATACTAATTTTGTAACAATTTTGTGTTGTTGCCAAAATTTCTCGATTTAATTTCTTACTTGGAATTAGTCATCGATGTTTTACCGATATCGGCCTCCAAACTAGGCTAAAAAATATGCACTAGAGTAGCTATGGAATTACACTCAGATTATGCCAAGGATGTTAATCTCGAAAAGTGGAAACTACATGTTCAAATGGAATACTACATGTTCAAAACCATGTCTACATTATCGAGAATTGACTGACAGATGTTTATTCTCTCAGGCTCAACCATGCTGTTTTCCCGTAACATCGTCACTGGCATAAAGATTGGAGATTTTTCTCGCTTCGTTTTGTGAATAAGCAAATAGTTAAGAAACGCTGCAATAAGCATGGACAATGAAGTAACTCTACTTTCTAGACATTGTACTCATCAATACGATATTGATAGCGGGGCAATTAACGGTTTATGTCGAATCTTTGGTCCTCCAATAATCACATTTATTGTAATAAATCATACGAGTGGCGCTGCAAAATCATACCCATTATTTATTAGGGTTTTCTCCTTTCCAGTTAAATTATGGGCATCGAAGCTTAAATGTTGGGTGAATATTAAAGAATTAGAAAGAGTAGGTTTGTACGTAACTTGCTCCAAGGTAAAAGTTCTGATTGCGCTATTTGCCTTGAAAGAGAAGCACTCGTAGGAAAATGCGATTCGTTTGTTAAATTTGAATTACCGCAATTCTACTTTATTCATTGTTTTGGGTTGGCATGACGTTATGATAATTGTAAAGTATTTTCGTTTTGGTCAACCTTCTTATGACACCGTAGCGTTATGAAAAAATCATGTTGTGAGCCGCAAGCTATGCAGGCGAGAATACAACGCATTCTTAACCTTAGAAGTGTGTGGTATTCTGTCTGTACACTAGTCGCAATATATATCCCATGTACTCGCAGTAGTGATCGCGGGGCTGAACTGCCACTGGATTGCCGAATGTAATGTTGACTGAAAACTACTAATTGCAATATTATTTGCCTTTCCATTGATCAGACACAGCAACTTTAGAAAGATAAATACAAATGTAGTGCACCTGGTGGTGTGCAATGGAAATAATCCACCATCGAATGACCATAGTTAACACACATTGTCAGTTTTGGTTAGCCCTGTAAATCGTTATCCAACGTATTAGTCACCAACCCTGCTTAATCAATGGGGGTGTACTGTTTTAAGACACTGTTGGAATTTACAAAACCTTGACTCCGAGGAGAAATATGATTGCCGCTCTTATGTGATTGGATTAGTCAGCATATGCTACAGCAGCGGCGAGAAATACTGATTGTGCGACGGAGTACAAGTATGATATGAGGAATAGCTTATCAGCAGCTTCACTTCTGTGCATTTTTTAGTCATTTTATAGATCGCAAAGGCAAATATTTTTCTTAATATTCAATCTTGATCGATATTGATGTTTTTTTTCATGCGCCAAATACTTTGATGCAAATAATCAATATTACATACCAAGTAATAACCATAATGGGCAAGGGTATTCCGCTTATTAAAGAATTACATTTATATGCACGATGATAGTCCATGGTCGCTAACGCGTGAGGCATAGAATTCGGAAAGCTTTATGTATAAGTCAATGGGTATTCACGCTGCCGGGTAACAATGCTATCGCTCTGTGCCAAGCACTTAACCTTGCCTTCAAGGGGCGGGGGCAGGGTAGAGGAATTTTGTCCGGGATAAGAGGCGCGTGGGTGGGGTTCGGTGGTGGGTTGCTACGTGAACGCACCCCGCGGTGTATTTTGACCCGTCTTTGTATAGTATACAATAGTGTTGACTCATACATGAGCTGTGGCATGCAATTCATCCACCGAAGTAACGGTTTGTTTGTGACTGATGTAATTTGATATATTTGCACAGTTATATCACAAGCAGAGCACATGGGACGATTTCAATTTATTTAAATCCATATGCATTATAATAGTTGTTTGGTTCATGCTGATGGAAAGAGTGTATGATATCAAATGAAAAAGCTCAACGAAATGCCGAGGGACTAGTACAACAGCACAGACAGGCTGATTTACGTAACCAAGAAACTACTAACTATAACATCTGAGCCGCAATGAGACTTTTATAAAACTTAGTGCTGAAAAAAATCGTATTTTAGCGATTTCTTATTAATAACACAAACTGTGTCTTTCACTCAATATGAACCTTATTAAGATTCCTGTGTCGACACAAGGAAATTCACTCCAAATTACTGCCATCAGCGCCACCGACAATGGTGAATTTGTATGCTGATTACATCTGTGGAAGCAAACGCCATTACTGAATCAGGAGAGGCACCTAATGTAAAGGGGGTTATTTACAGCACAGAAGGGCACACACACGAGCATAATCAAACTGAGAACACAACCTATCTTCTGCAGAAAAAACAGTGCAAGTGAACGTTTACGATTGGTCAAATCCATCTTGTATCACCCATTAACCACGGAAACCCATTCCGCGTTGACCACCGTGTAACAATACTGCCAATGTCGTAAAAAGGTAATACATGCGGGACCTGATGACTTTTGCATTTCCGTCTCTTCAATGGGTGTCTGTAGTCCATTTCGTGAACGGGTTGCTGTAAGCTGGCCAAAGAGTTTCAGCATAAGAAATAGTAACACCATACTAGTGAGCAATGAAACAAAATGATAAGTTGAAATAGTGATTACCTAATGACGACACAGTGATGTCCACTAGATAACGGATCCTATTCATGTCAGTGCTCATTACAACTCTTATGGATACTGCCGCATTATGTACAAAGATGCCGGACATAATGAGTGGTAATGATAGCCATAATGTCAGATTAACCTGATTGTGACTTAACATAGGATCACTGAGAGACCATTTTTGTGCCACTTTATATTCCCAATGAGTTGAATTACAGGTCAACCACGACAGTATGTGGCAAAGACGAAATCAGAATGTAAAACGAGCTGACCAAAGGATATAAAAGTGGTTAATTGATGCAACTGATCTGGGCCAATCTCTTATCATTCCTATCATTGAACCAATGCACATAAACGTTTACTGTTTTGATTTAAGGAATATTCCATTATGTTTAGTCTATAAGATAACAAGTTTGCTGTATATGGATGACACTATTCTGTCAAATTACGTGTTACGGCACATTACATATAGTTATTTTAGATTGGCGACATCGTTCCAAATGAAACACATTATGAAGCCCAAAGCCTGATGTTTCAATCTCACAGTCACGCTATGCAATCGATAAGCTAGATTTAATGTCTCCGAATGGCGGTCGGGTGCTATCATCAGTCGCACATATATTGCAAACAATGGACCAGCATTTCACCATGTGCGGCTTATCAAGTTAGAGTTGTCATGACCGCCCCATGTTATACAGCATTATTCACGCATTCACCTACAGTATGCTGTCATGAATTATGAAATGTGCATAAGTTACGCCACAACGGAGTAAAGTGTCATGTAGAATCTCCCACAAATTACGAATAGCATCACATAAATGTGAACCGTTGTATGATTTTATTTCCTGTTGCAGCAGTACTGTATTCTTATTGGCAGTTACATGCCAAGAGGTGATGTATTGCCATTCACTTGGTGAGCAGTTAAAAATGATTCGTGACGATACCCAACCAAAAATATATTCGCCTTAAATGATGATTAATATTTTGTGAAAATAAATATGTTTAAAAAGCAGACAACGTAAACACGTGTTTTGTCTTCTTCGTCGCCATTCATTGATGAACATTATGCACAGTGTACGTATATACAAAGATAGTGGGAGCAGACGTGGCTACTTGTGTGTTCCCTCATATTCTTTCGTACTAAGAAACAATGCATTCATCACGAAACATTAATGTATGGAGTTGATACCAATTAATAACATAACGAAAAAACATTTTCCAGTCATATGTACTGTGACTATGACAATGACATATATACATGAATTGCGAATCAGATATCATATACCACCAGCCTTATCTCTAGGAGCTAGATAATGTGAATTGGTAAGATGTTTTGATGGTTGCTGATATGCACCAATCCATCAGGAGTTGGTATGAGTTCTTCTTTTGCATATAAACAAGCTTGATTATTGGAGAACAAAAACAAATTTCAAATATATTATCGGGTAATTGGATGAGTTATATCATTATGGAACTTTAATTTAAAATAGCTGAACGCGCTCTCTGCCATAACCGATCCTATTTTATGAAATAAATAATTCACGAAGAGACAGCAAACATAATAGATTCAATTGATAAACTGCTAGCCGTAAAACATTGAAATGTTTATTCGCAACACTTTATCTATAATATTGAGCAGACGATAAAGGGATAGTTGAGAGAGGGAAAGTTTTAAAAGTATTGACGACCGCAGGGTGCTTATCTACTCGGAATTGGAGGTCACCAACCGTGAGCTCCTCATAGATGTACTATGGATATGCTGTACCACTACGTGTGCCTAAGACCCATTTTCACCATCAACAGCAGGACTGCTGTTCTATTTCAAGATGGTAGTTAGAAATAGAAGCCATTTAGCATCGTGGCATACAAATAATATCTAAACAACAACAAATGCGAAATATCTCGTAACAATATAAATTATCTATATTTTTGTGGAGACTAATTGTTAGTCTGTTCATTACTTGTGTGACGTACACCTATATCAGCTTAGCACACCCAATAATATTTTTAAAGGTCCCTACAGACGGGCATACCAGATAGTATGCATGCATCAGATATAACGCTTTCAACGAACTCTCAATGATATTATGTCGTACAGCCTTATGGTGGATTGATGTAAGGAGCTTCTTCAAATCTGGACCATGTTATGATTCGGCGAGATGTCATGACATGTTATTTTTGTTGCGAGCATGACGACAAAGGTAATTCTGCTTGATATGAGGCAGATACAATCTCATATCGCCGTGGCACCGTGTTTTCTATGGCATTGCATACCAGCTGCCAAAATAATACTATACTATATGATATATTGTGCATCGCTTGTTCTACAAAACAGATTTAAACAAAAAGATGGTATCAGACCTTGTTAATCTATGTACTCCAGTAGCCGTAAATAACAATAAACTGATCCACCTGATAAATGCATATATATGAATATGCTGGTGTTGAAGTCAATGCATATATTAGCACTCTATTAGTGGGTTTAAGCAAGGGACGTAAAAACTGAATGCTATATCGCTGTGCTTTCTTCGGTGCTTCCGTTACATACGCCTGTTTCATGCATAAATTGCCCGAATAGGCCCGTTAATGTCCCTATTAACACACGCTTTTATTCGACTTTTGTCAAGATATATCCGAATCCGAGGACATTCCGCTGCTTAGTGCCATATATTCGAAATACGGCGCTGAAAGTAGCCGGGAATGTAGGTGTAATTGAAGACCTTGATCCAGAAATCGATCCAATCTCATCATTTATCGCTTTATTTCCACATTAGAGCAGCTTTCTGTCGCAATAGTTATTCATAGTTACAGGGGAAACGACTGCGTATTTGATGAATTAGCGCTCAAATTCTGCAGTACGCATCCCTTTTCCATGTGAAAACAGTCAAGATGACTGGATACAGAAATGGGTTTGTTTGAAGCTTGAATATTAACTAATGCAGCGTATATATTAAGACTAACTGACTTGGTTCGAATGAAAATATTCGTTTTAAAATGAATAAAATGATGCCGCCATAGGCAGATAAGCATAATGTGTTTTTCGTGCCAGCTGTTATGTTCTAGCAATGATTTATTTGGTAGAAAACCATATTTGCCTGATGTATCAAACCGAGGTTTAACTTGAATATGACATAGCTTGCTCGTCATGTGCAATTTGGCAGTTCAAATTATAAGGGTAATAGTAAACATTATCTACAGTATTGTTTGTAACAACAATTTGATGCGTGCGCTTGATTTAGCCAGGATTATGTTAACAACAGATCAGAGAGTTGGAATATATGTCGGCACATTTTAATAAAGCACTTGCGTGGATTGATATGTGCGTATGTGTGTGTGTTCTTGTAAGGAGGGATAACGGCATGGACGATATCAATGGAATGAAATTATGCTGAGACGATCAACAAAAATCAATATCGACTCATAAGCGATCTTTCCTTGGCTATCGACTTGTCAATCACCATAAGTGCTCTCTTGACCGGTAACTTAATTTTACATCCACCTATAACACACTTTGAAAGAGCAAAAGATTCGAACGAATCAGTGTCTATATCTCAGCAGTGATTATCTTTCAATAAGTGTTGTGATTGATGACGGTATTGTAGACTGAGGATACCCGGCACCTCAACAGATTATTTTGTAGACTGCGCACAATGTGTAATTCTAGAGACAAATCATGTACATAGCATAGCAACATCAACCTATTGGCTTTTAAATTTTACTTTTAGGCTACAATTTACACCATATAACACGCTTTCTATTATATACGGCGAGTTAATTAGGTAATATAGTGCATACATCTATACCAACCTTTATACACTATGATATAACAACGAGACATTGATATAACTTTTAGAGGTCACAGTGCAATTCAATCTATGTAGAAGCTGTTTGAAGACACTCCTGTAATATTCACCATATATTGAAGTAATATAATTTATGAAAATATAATGTGCACCGTATAATATAATTCCAAGCATTGTTATTTATATTCATTTATATTTCAGACGATACATCGCTGCTGACAACTGAATGCATTCACAGCAGAAGGCATGCACAAGCATACATTAGAGTTTGAGAGAATATTTCCGATTCAATTTTTCGGAATTTTTACCATGGACCTCAGAAGCCCCAACATTATTATTCCACCAGTTATCAGCAAGATGCTATTCACCATACTAGTAAGAAGCCAAGTGTTTACAATTACATCACGTGTGAACGAGAGCCAAGGGGATAAAATTGTCAGCAGAGATTCGGAAGCAACGGTAGTGTCCTGGATTACGCTCAAGTAACGTGTTTGTACGCAAATACGCAAACATCTTTTATCGATGCAGTTTTTGGTGTGCAAGATCATCTGTTTACTTCCAATACTTGCGATAATAGATCAACGGCAAGTGTAGTATCAAATAAGGTAACTTACAGACCGATTATTTGAGGCTAAGGCTGCCTTTCTGCCTTTATGTAGCATATCTTATCTCAACATCACACATCTGGCGTCAATTTTAAAAAAAAGAAGACAACCAATAGTTTACCTCTGACAATGGTATCGTATCAATAAGTGTCGATATGGTTCAATAAGGTTGCACTTGACTCATTTGTAGTTAGATCAGCAGTTAAAAATGCAATTTTATACAAAATTGCAAAAGCAAATGCAGCGTCAGTTTTTTTATAGGTTTTTCAATTCCTATTAGGGCAGGAGAAGCATGCTAGCTGATAACTCTTCTGCATGCTTAAAATTCCTTGGAGGCAATAAGTCTTAATGCTATGGCTCAAGCATTGATTTGCAGAGGCGATGTATTTTCGCATTGGAGAATTGTGGCTGTTTACAGCCTATCTGGGATCACGCTAGACGAAAATTGAGCAAAGGCTATTATCTGGTTGTATAGAAATATTTCGGGGTTTATTACTTGAACATGCGTTTGCTAACGTAGCAAAAATGTTGTCAGTTATTCATTATGTTGTATCTTGGTAATTGTTAGCTTTCCAAGCTTGGGTTACAAATGACGGTTGATTACTTCACTGATGTGGGTATATCCAAAGTCCTAATAGGTCGCGTTTTAAACACGTTCTAGTGGAACAGTAATACAGATACCCCAATTTATGGTCCATCGGTTATACGATGTGAAGCACCAATCTGGGTATTTCGCAATTACGTATTGCATTACTATGGATAACGTACCATAGACTCGCACCCGATTTGATTACATTAATGAGTTTTGGATTGAGCGCTGCATTACAAAGACCACCGTATTGGCGACATTTCTATATCTCCACCAGACAGTGCAAATAGGTTGTTTATATCATATGTTGATTCATACCGATATATTTGTGCATTGGATATATAAGCTGCAGTATATCAAAATATATGCATACCAGTGCAATTCCCCTTTGTGTAGATATTCGGCATTATACATGGGAAAATCAAATACAAATCGATCACAAGTCGGACATATGTCAGACTCAAAACAAGTTCGATCACAATCTTTTATTACATTCTTATAATTGGGTTTAATTTTACAAATCGATATATTTCGTCTCGTCAGCATAAATGATGTGAATACAACCAAGTGTTCTAACAAATTTGAAGGGTGTGTATTCTTATAAATTACCAATTATACCATATCATTATATTCGGTCGAGAAAAGGGCAGCGGCTAGTTACATGTTTTCAAGCACAAATATTTTGAATGACAACGTATCTGTGAAACGCAATCTTCGATTAATGATTTGCATAAAACTCAAAGCGGGTAACCACAATCAATTGTAATATATATATGTTAAATGTCTCACAGCAACTTGCATCAAGCATTTAAATTCTCCTTATAAGTGTAGTGTTTATAAATATCAAACGTATCCAAAAATGGATTGACACCAGATTTATGCGATCTTGAAATATTCCTTCATGGCTTTGACACTAAGAGCAAATCTGAGACAACATTCCAGTATCATTGAAATATAAAATGCTAAAAGTTGTTCATGCATGCTTTATGTACCGATAAGCAATGTATGTTAAAATACATAGCTACTTGATCATGTGAAGGATTGACTTAGTTCCGAGGCGGCGCGTTCAAGCTCAGTTATTATTTCAGCTCCCATGATGCTTTTATCCAATCGATACGTACTTATAATCCCCTTCAACCCATGTACTATCGCCAGCTTATAAATCATTGGCCAAATAAATGATCCGCTCTAATACAGATATACATCAACATATTTATTCACCTGATTAATTCATGGGGTCAAACTATGGCAGTGGCGTTCATTCTGTGAGATAACACGCCCGAGCATTGTGGTTTCATATTGCTTCATCTGCCGCCAAGAGAGTACAAATAAGAAATCTTACAATATTTCAGGTTCTCAACTAAACCTATTACAGATCAGCTGCATACACATCACACGTCATGCAATCATCATCAGTAAAAACTTGTCGACTGGTTCATTTACGTATATTGCGATTCAATGTTAAATCGCTTGTCCCAGATCCATGCGTTAGGAAATGGTCATTTAGGTAGAAGGCGCTACAACGGACAGACCAGTGGCAATGTTAAATGAAAGGCTTGTGTTAGATGCAATACATGCGAGCCGGTCAGTTGGGTTACACGATATCAATCTCAGTACCCGTATATAATATTTGACTTGTTTGCTAAGTACTCTGGGTGTACCAACATGGGGATAGTGCGTGTAGTTTCTCATCATCAGCGGCATTGTTTGTCGACTTATCAAACAGGTGCTCCACTTGCAGTATACAATTAATGACGAAATATAGACAAAATAGCAACGATAATATCTTCCATTTTCAGGTGACACATAATATGAGGGGATGTATGGGTCTAGCCTGATACATCCCTCCACAGGGAAGAAATGCAATCTCAGGCCGTACTGATCGCCTACTCTACTCATTCATCTGTTTTATGTGTGTTGCAAATTTGAACTTTTGAAAGTGATCCTTATGTTGGTAGGTTTACAGTGATGACATCCTGCACACGTTTCGGGACAACTGACCCACATAAACAGTAAATATTATTGAAAACCCGCCCGATATGCCAAATACGGTAACACAAGCAGCCCTCCTCGTTCCATTTCTCTCCAATAGCAAGAGACGCATATATGTAGGAATATGTATTCGCCAAAGTCGATTTGGTGAACTAAAAATGACATCAGATAAGATTGGAAAATACACATAATCCTACTCTCTTATTACGTCATTGAGCAATTTTATCATAATGTCATAGTTATAGATAACAAGTAAACACACGAAGACAATTACAGCATATTGTAGGGCACGAACAAGCCTCACGTGCTACCCCATTAGTAAGCACCAACTTCTGCAACTTCGCTTATTGGGGTCCATACGAATCAATATGCTTGAAGATGGATCAATTACCTTCTCGGTCGTCAAGGCAATATCATATATATGTTATTCTTTTTCTTATATTTGTGCTGCTTAAATGAAGATAATATACTAGCCCAAATATCCTAGTTATGTCCTCTCTTCCTGTTAAAGAGGAGTTCTAGTTCGAGCTATAAATAAAAAAACAGTCAGGGTTAACTCTGAGTTGCATGCTAATGACACTCAGCCCATGTGTTTGGTCCGCCACTACTGGGCAATGTTATCATTATGTCATAGTTATAGATAATTAGTAAAAACACGAAGGCAACTTCAGCATATTGTTGGGCACAAATAAGCCTCGCGTTCTACCCCATTAATATTGAAGAGCACCAAGTTCTGTCACTTATTGGTGTCCATATGAATCAATATGAATGACGACGCCGCTATTACCTTCTCTGTCGTCAAAGCGGTATATGTGTCATTCTGTTTCTGCTACCCTTGCTGCTTTATTGAACATAATAACCAACACAAATATCCTTTTTTATGTCATGCAAGTTGGCAAGGATGCAAAAATAATATTTCTAAGAATTGCGATGGATATCATTATCCGTTGTATTTTTTTTGGCTGTAAAGGCTTTGGCGAATGAATCAGACACCTGGAAGGGTTTGTTCTATGATGATCTACAGCCGCGTTTGCTATTAACGTTCTCCTAAACAAAATATTGTCGTCAGCTAGCTTTATCTATAAGATTGCGAAATGTGAAGTCATAGCACGTCACTCGAGGAAAATATGTATGATATGATACCATGCAATATCTACTTTAGCATTAATTGTACTTTACATAAGTCCTAAAGTGGCACAACTGACACTGTCGTGGTACAAATATAACAAGAAAACGCTTCTGGGCATGTCAATCATTAAGGATAGTATTACTGTTGTACGGAATAGATGACTAGAACTAGTTATTATCCTCTCTACCTGTAAAAAAGGAGTTCTAGATCAAGCTATTAAAAAAAGATATCGAAAATATACACCGCCTTCAGACTCAAGCTGTCAGGGTTGACTCTGAGGCGCATGCTTATGACACATGTGTTTGGTGCGCCATTGCTGCCAAAGAGTTTACAGCTACGCGAACAGGGTTCACTCTGAGATGCGTATGCTAATGACTTACACACATGGCCGTCGTCAGGTAGCGCCACCATCATATCGACAAATACACATGGGAATTTTCCTCTGGTGGCGTGTGATTTTAAAAGACGATATAACAAAACAAAGCGCTGCTCACATGTGGCATGTTCGCATGTTTTTCGCCGACAGAGGCGCTAGTGAGCCCTCTCAGAATAACTATTACCACTTTGCTTTTGCCACTGGATGTTCACCCACAGCTTAATGCCAGTCCATTCAAGTAGCATTTGTAACAGCAGAAGCATCCTTACCATCAAGATTCATGATCTGAATGTATAATCATGCTGTTTGTCTAAAGTTAATTAAATCATATGGAAATCTTGTTCCACATTAATCACACTCACAAGGTTTTGCCCCCAGCATGCTCATAAGCTATTTGATCATGCGCAGGTGCAATCCATCCATTTAATTTATCTACTCTCATCCGAGCCCTGTTGCTTTCAGTATGTCACATAAATTTTATTTACATGGGATATGAACCATAAATATCAATGAACTAGTTCTTACGAACGCTTCTATTTTGGTGGCGCTAAATACCCCTTCAAAATATTAAATGACAATCGCAATAAATTTTTGAAGGCTGTGTTGATTGATGCAATTTCACGGCAGATGAGATAAATGTATGTATTTATCTCAGATCCCTCATTATAATGGCAGGCTTTGTCGGTTGGAACATATGTAATTCCCTTATCTAAACGGATAACTATTCGATTAAAGAGTTCACAATGCATAAATTATTTTAAAAGTTCCAGATTTGACTATGCAACCTATTTGAAATGGATCAAAAGTAATTTGATATTACCAACTATCAATGAATAATCAATATTCGAAAGGTACAATCAAACCATTTTCTCCCGGTCCAAATAAAATAAAATGAATCGGTTTACCAATAGTTGAATGAGCAAACATTATATGTATTGTGAATATAAATGCAATCCCAACAAGTATTATTGTGAATTTTTATTCCATACTGAAATGCTTTAAACCAATATCCTACGGTTCGTGTAAATGCTAAAACTTCGGTCGTTGTCGAAGAAACATGATCGGTTGCTGTACACACACACAAATATAACAGCAATGATTAAATCATATCCTCGACTCAGTCATTAAAATCAGATGAATGTCGGCTTACGCATCCATCATAGACAATTACTAATGCAGAATTGATCCCAAGCCTCCACCTGTTGTAAGCAAGGTCAATATGATATGAACATAATATTGACCACGCGAGATAATATGCGGAGATGTATACCGACTTTATCGCGAAGACAGAAGAAACCTTCATTTGACGTGTAACAGCTCGGCTGCATTAAATAACAGTGGGAAACGCCGCTTAATTATCCCGAACTACAGACAGCAAAGCGTGTATGACGGTAGTTATCAAACACTATTCGCATATTGTTCTTAGATGGTTCAGGAAAAATCTAGATGTCGGTAATCCCGGTGGCCCCTGTATCCTTATCAAACCTCTAACTTACTAAAGCAATGAATATATGAGAAGATCATTTTAAGACCTGAAATTGTCCTCAGAAAAGCTTGCAATGTAAGTCCGTTTTCTAGCCGTCAACATGAGATAGCAGCACATTTTATGATCTCACACCTGACAGTGATGATTTGACTATGTTTAAGATGGTGCTGCATATATTTTAACCATCTATACTGATCATTTGGTTTATAAGGGTACTTTCCGTTGATGTTAGTTTCTCGTTCATTCATATCATACTTTGCTTGCAAGCTAAGATTAATGTGCAATCAGGTGTAATAATTGTAGCGTTGGTCATACACAAGGGTTCGCAGACATTCGGCCATGCGAAGTTTACTGTACCCTGAAATGTCTTGCCAAAACATTGGCCATATAAATATAAATCAACAAACTGGTTCGCTTCACATTGACGCCTGACATTGGGAACATCGAGTCGTTAGCCAAACGCCATTTCCCATTGTTACAACATTGAATGCTGCAGCCTTGGGATGAAGGTGACGTCGTTGCTCAGTTCATACGTCATTGGTTAGTCCATGTTTATACAATTGTAAGCGCAGATTGGATATCACATCACATGATATATACGTCTGATAACTACTTACCATAGCTATTACCAAGCACACTACTGAAGCTAATAATGAAAAGCACGACAGTTTGTTACCTATGAAACACAGTGTGTGTATTAAACAGACACGATGGACAACATAATGTTATGCCCAATATGGTGTGCCATTATCAAACTAATCAAACCTTACCACTTAATGCGCCCAATCGTAGCATTAGACCGCCTATTTGTTCAACTATTCACATAACGCTTGATGCCCACAAGACGACACAATGCGACCCTTTATAAATAAATTACTCAACAAGTAAAACCTGATCACATCCACGATTGTGTTCGATGCAGCAATTCCAAATAATCCTCTTCCGAATCCCCTGGGTCATAATCACGATGGTATGCAATGTAATGCAGAAAGGGTTATATACATACAGCTTTAGGGATGATCGATTATTTGCAACATAGTCACCTGCATTTATGCATTCCAGCAGCAATGTGCTTTCAGTTCATCGAGGTAGGCAAACATTAACAGGTGGCATCGACATAGCGACCACATCGACATGTCAAACACGGGGCAGTCACACCCGGATAGCACCTCATCCATCGTTCATGACAGAGTAGGAGTCCTGTAATGCAATTTCGCGTCCCATACATTCCGGTAGTGTCCAGCAGTTAGTGCATAGCGGGGATGGGTATCTTTACTGAATGTAAATATATATGCTCTGATGCAAAAGTACTTTGTAAGGAGTAGTTGATTTACTGCGATATAATAAGCGAAAACAAAATAGTGGTATGCGATGCCTTAACCATATCAGCTTGTCACATACCAGCCCAATAAATGGGCATATAATAAATCCTACACAAGCCAAAAAGGGGGCAAATTATTTTACAATGCATATGTGTATTTACAAATAAGTATTTGCAATGAGTATTATTGCTGCATATAGGGGTCCTAAAAATACCGCATATTGTATTGGACCAGCTCAATTATGCATCATTCTGTCGCATCAACCTGCAGTAACATAACAGGAACTTTGTGTATAGATCGAGCATTCATCATGACGTTGAACCCTTAGTGAAAGGTGTTCATAGAGTTTTGTTGATGATACATTGAGCAGTTAATCATGCATAGGTAAGTCCTGACTCAAATAGAAACTGGACATTCGTAAGAGTAATACTAAATTGAATTGGAAAATATACAAATAGTTGAAGTAAATCGAGCATCGAACAGCCAAAAACAAAAGATGTGTGAGAAAATTGTGATGTAACAATGATGTATGTGTCTAGTTGCTGCGAATTAAGGTACATGTTTTATCATCACGTTATCACTGATGGGAGATGTTAGCGATTTGAATACGATGCTTGTATGAATAGGAAATTGATAATATAAACTGTTGTGGGTGATTGATGATGAATGCACCATAGAACCTGCTCACTTCACAGACGATGCAAACAGGCGCATGTTTGATTGTTACTCAAGTTTATATATTATTGGAATTAGATCCACACGTCATGGCACAGCCTTAGACCATTACATTTTTCAAAAGATAGATAAATACTCATATGGGATTTATCGTTCTATTATCCTTTGAAACGACCGCATTAACGCATCAATGCAGCAATTTCGGCCATGTCATGTCCATTTTGCGTCCCATTAACACTTTTTGTGTGAGTTCTTGATAGTATTCTGGACGTTCACATTGCGTTTCACTCACTCATTAATGAGCATTTGTCTTCAGAATGACAGCACTGAAGTTCATACAACTCTATTTGCCTCTCGCGAGCAAAATAAAGCATGTCCTATTGAATTGTATCTATTTGCTAGCTATAGCTGTTTCGTGAGGTAGTACAGCGGCTGTTATCTTCTAAGTACGTAACGAGTCAACTGTGATTCGTGTTAAAAGCCCACAGATTGCATGAAGCAAAAGACGATGTGTTGGGTGATCGGGCTTGCTAACATGAAATATGATAATCATCATGCATCAGAAGTGGTCTAGCGAATGATTGTTTCAATCCTGACCAAAATGTAAGCTCTCATGTTTTCCGTTTGTACATGTCTTACTTCGTCCTGTTTCTGCGAGTGATAAGCCGGATATGCGTGCCGCTGGGTTCACATTTGCAATATTGTTTTCCATCTATATGCCGAATACCTTAAAATTTCAAACGTATTCAAACGATATACCTGTTGGATTGCCACCATTGCATGATACTGCAGCGCGTTCTAAAATAAGTTCACTGCAACGATGCATAAGCGACATCTGAACGGAAGTGTTACTGCGATGAACGGCAATAAATGGTTTTTGTTGCGAGCGATGTTCCTCACCGATTTAGGCACATACTAATTTTGTAACTATTCTGTGTTGTTGCAAGAAGGACTCGGTTAACGAAAATATTCATAAGTGTTGCTATGTTGGTGTTTTATCTATTATTTTGCGTCTGATCTCGCTCTGTTTTTAGCTTCAAATATCTAGGGGTGATAAACCATATGTTATATTTGTTAAGCATTCACGTCCCGTCAACAATAGTATGCTCTCTGGTTTAACAATGGCCACAACAATATATGTGGTAAGCGACAGTAGTAGACAAATGGCCAGTGGCGAAATGTTTGTGGTGATTGTTGCACAGTCAATGGTTTTGAATGTCGGGGAACATACAAAAAAGGGTTCATGGATGTGAAGGGCAATGATAAACAAAGCAGTATTTTTTAATGTCCCGTGGCCTGTCCAACGGTTTAATAATGAGTAAATGATCTAACCACTCATCCAATTACCCGATATTATATTTGAAATTTCCTTATCAGCGGTTATGTTTTCAAATAATCAAGCTTGTTTATATGCAAAAGAATAACTCCATGAGGTAACAAACAGCGTAAATCTTGGTTTGAGAAATTGTACGCTATTGCGTGTTGTAGATTCATTACAAATCTCTGCTGGAAACTAACTAACTGCTTATAAGTGAATATCGTTCATAGTTTGCCACAGAGTGATTATGCTTAAAGTATATTCTTTCTACCAGTGCGTCGCTTGGTTTCCAATTTCTCCGTCTGTACTTTTTGTCGCAACCAAAGTGGATAATTAGTATTTGTGACCGCATATGACGAAATATATCAATTATATATTATCTGTAATATATAGTTTAAGAGTACCCACTCTGTAAAATAATGTACTTCACGTACATTTTTAACGGACATCAGTCATTATTTGCCAATAATACTATTTAACCACATAATATGAGCTTATTGGCAAACAAATCCACATTCAGTATCGTTATTCGGGATTTCTTGTGGGTGTTACGGTCTTGTAGACTATCAGAGCCAGGTTTATTTAGACTGTCGCACGCTATTCCGGGTTTGTAGGCCGGGATACCTTTCACGTGAGGTGAAGCGCAATTTATGGAGGCAAAAAATATGGTCACGCAAACGTCACCAGAACAATTGCGATGTTGACAGATGCTAACATATATCTTTGAATTATTCTCTCAGGCTCAATCATGCTCTTTTATTGTAAGATCGTCACTGGTAGGAAGATTGGAGACTTTGATAGCTTTGTTTTGTGAATTAGACAGGCAAATAGTTTAGAAATCCTACTTTCTATACATTGTACTCTGCCAATACAATATTGATAGCGGGGCATTTAACAGTTCATGTCTAAATTGCGGTCCTCGAATTATCACATTTATTGTAATAAATCATACGAGTGGCGCTGCCAAATCACGCTAGTTATTTAATAGGGTATTCCTCTTTGCAACTAATTTATGAGCCTCAGAGCCAAAATGCTGGATGATTATTAAGGCATATCAAGAGTAGGTTTGTATGATACTTGCTCAAAGGTAAAAGTTCAGAATACGCTATTTGCCATATAAGAGGAGCACGCATTGGAAAATAAGATTCTTTTGTTCAATTCGTATTACCACTATTCTGCTTCATTCACTGTTTTTGGCTGGCATGACGTTGTATATTTAATGTCTAGTACATTCATTTCGGAAAACCATCTTATGACACCGTATTGTCGAAAAAAGGCAGGTTGTGAGCCGCTAGCTATAAAGACGAGAATACAACGCATGCTTAACCTTGGATTTTTGTGGTGTTCGGTCTTTACACTAGACGCAATATATATCTCATGTACTCGCAGTGGCGATCGCGGGACTGAACTGCCACTGGATTGCCAAATGTAATGTTGACCGCAAACTACTAAATGCCATATTATTTGTCTTTTCCATTTATCAGACACAGCCACTTTAGAAAGATAGATGAAAACGTAGTGCACCTAGCGGTTACAACTGCAAATAATGCACCCTCGAATGACCACACTATGTCAGCTTTGGTTAGTCCTCTAAATCGTTATCCAACGTATTAGTCACCAACCCTGCTCAATCAATTGGGGTGTAATGTTTTAAGACACTTTTGGAATTTACAAAAAACCCTGGCTCTGAGGAACAGCTAATCAGCCGCCTCACTTATTTGCGTTTTGAAGGTAATCTATTGATCGCAAAGACAATTATTTTTCTTAATAATCAATCTTGATCGATATTGATGTTTTTTTCCATGCGCCAAATACTTTGATACAAAATAAAGTTTCAAGAGGCATAATGAATTACGGAAAAGAATTGCACGATGACAGTATATCGTCAGTGGGTAGAATTCGGAAGGTTCAGGGGAACAATTCAGGGGAACAATGCTATCGCTCTTTGCCAAGCATTTCACCTTGCCTTTAAGGGGCGGGGACAAGGCCAAAAGAAATTGGGTTCGGGATAAGAGGCGGGTGTGTGGGGGTTGGATGTGGATGGTTACGTGAACGTTCCCCGCGGTGTATTGTGACCCATCTGTGTATAGCATCCAATAGTGTTGACTCATACATGAACTGCGGCATGCAATTCATCCACCAAAGTAACTGATCATTTTTTGTTGACGTATTTTGATATATTTGCACAGTGATATAACAAGCAGAGAACACGCAAACGATTAAAGATAGCTCAGCATGCATACGCAGTAAAATGGTTGTTTGGTTCATGCTGACAGAAAAGAAAGTGTATTATATTAAATGTAAAAGATCAACGAAATGTCGAATGACTAGTACAACAGCACAAACAAATTTATATATGACCGTGGTCTCAGGCTGATTAATGTAACCAAGAAACTACTAAATAAATCTGAGCAGCAATTGGACTTGCGTGAGTAATTCTATAAATTATAGTACTGAAAAAAATCTTATTGTATCGATTTCATATTAATAACACAAAGTGTAGCTTTGACTCAATATGAACCAGTGTCGACACACAAAAATCCACTCCCAATTACTGCCATCAGCGACACCGACAATGATGAATTTGTATGCTGATTACATATGCAAAAGTAAACGCCAATACTGAATTAGGAGAGGTACCTTATGTAAAGGTAATTATTTACAGCACAGAAGGGCACACACACGAGCATAGTCAAACTGACAACGCAACCTATCTTCGGCAGAAAAAAAACATGTGAAAGTAAACGATTTGTCATATCAATCTTGTATCACCCATTAGCCACCGTTGTAAAATACTGCCAAAGTCGTGTAAAGTATTAAGTGCGGGACCTGATGAATTTTGCAGTATCGTCCCTTAAATGGTAATCCGGTAAGTTAACGGGTGGCTGTCCAATGGGCAAGGAGTTACAGCAATAAAATCCATAGGAAATAGTAACATTATACCAGTGATTAACGACACAAAATGATATATTGAAATAGTGACCAGCTAATGGTGACACAATGATGTCAACTGAATAATGTATCCTACTCATGTCAGTGTTCATTACAATTCTTATGGATACGGTCGGACATTATGAGCAGTAATGATAGCCATAATGTCAAATTAACGTGATTGTGACTTTAAAAGTAAGAGGACATCTACATTTCCCACTGAATTGCAGGTCAACCACGACAGTATACGGGGAGGTGGACATCAAAATATAAACGAGCTGACCAGAGGCTATAAAATGGGGTTTATTGTTGCAACTGATCTGGGCCAATCCTATCATTGAGCCAATGAACATAAACGTTTACTGTTTTGGTTATGATAAATTCACAGAGAGATCAAAATAGAAGGTTATCTATGGTATCAGAAAGGGTAAATGTCATTGCACATGTACGTGATTTAAGGAATATTCCATTATGTTTAGTCGATTAGATTACAGGTTGGTATAGAGATCACACTATTGAGTTACGCGTGTACGGCACATCACATACGGTTATTCTTGATTGGGGGCTTGGTTCCAAATGAAACACATTTGAACACCCAAAGCCTGGTGTTTCATCTCACAGTCACGCTATGCAATCGATACGCTAGCATTAATATCCCTTTATGGTCGGGTTGTAAATTGCAAGCAGTGGGCCAGCATCTCATCATGTGCGGCTTATCACGTTAGAGTTATCATGACCCCTATCTTATACAGCTTTTATGTAGTTTGTCGGTATGAACAAGTCTAGTTAATTATTATTTAAAGACGACAGACCAATTGTACGCGAGAATAAGCGCAGCAAAGATCTTCATCGGTGCAACGTACGAAAACACGTGTATATACGTATGTTTCCTTATTAAAGCATTCACCTACAGTATGATGCAATGAATTATGAAACATGCATAAGTTATGATATAACGGAGTATAATGTCAAGTAGAATCTCACACAAATTACGAATAGTAATACATACATGTGAACCGTTCTAGGATTTTATTTCATGTTGCAGCTGTATCTATTCTTATCGGCAGTTACATACCAAAGCGGTGATGTATAGCCATTCACTTCGTGAGCAGTTATAAATGATTCGTGACGATTCCCAACCAAACAATATTCGCCTGAAATAGTAATTAATATTTTGTGAAAATGAAATATGTTTGAAAAGCAGACAACGTAAACACGTGTTTTCTCTTCATCGTCGTCATTCATTGATCCTTTTTCTTTACAGCAAATCAACATAAGGCATCCAGTGTACATATATACTATGATAGTGGGAGCAGTAGTGGCCACTTGTGTTCCTTCATGTTCGTTCGTATTTAGGTGTAATAATACATGTCACGAAACATTAATGTTGACAGCGTCAATTATTCGCACCAATTGTAGCATTTAAAATTTTCAGCATCACCAGCAGGGTTTTATTTCTATTTTAAGATGATAGTTAGAAATATAATCCCAAAACGGAATGCCTCGTAACAATATCAATTATCAAATCTTATTACCTCTAAATATATATATACATGCATCAGATATGACGCTATCAACGAATCCTCTAAGGTATTATGTCGAACAGCCTTAAGGTGGAGTGATAGAAGGAGCTTCTGTAAATCTGGACCATGTAATTACTCGACATATAATTTTCGTTGCGAGCATGACGATAGAGAAAATTCTGCTTGTCATGAGGCAGATACAATCTCATATCGCCGTAGCACCGTGTTTTCTATGGCATTGCATACCAGCTGCCAAAATAATACTATACTATATGATATATTGTGCATCGCTTGTTCTACAAAACAGATTTAAACAAAAAGATGGCTTCAGACTTGTTAATCTATGTACTCCAGTAGCCATAAATGACAACAAGCTGATCCACTTGCTTAATACAGATATATGAATATGCTAGTGTTGAAGTCAATGCATATATATGCACTCTATTAGTAGGTTTTAGCAAGGGACGTAAAAACTGAATGCTATATTACTGTTCTCTCTTCGGTGCTTCCGTTACATACGCTATAGTCTGTTTCGTGCATCAATTGCTCGAATAGGCACGCTAATGTCCCTATTAACACACGCTTTTATTCGACTTTTGTCAAGATATATCCGAATCCGAGGACATTCCGCTGCTTAGTGCCATCTATTCGAAATACGGCGCTGAAAGTAGCCGGAAATGTAGGTGTAATTGCAGATCTTGATCCAAAACCGATCCAATCTCATCATTTATCGCTTTATTTCCACATTGAAGCAGCTATATGTCGCAATAGTTATTCATGTTATGGGTAGTGACACGGTTGTCCCTGAGCAAGCAATCTAGAGGGATTACAGGGGAAACGACAGCGTGTTTAATGAATTAGCGCTCAAGTTCTGCAGAACACACCCCCTTTCGTTGTGAAAACAGTCTAGTTGGCGGAATACAGAAATGGGTTTTTAGAAGCTTGAATATTACCTGAGAAATGCAATGGAACGTATATATTAAGACTAATTGAATGAATTCGTTTTAAAATAAATAAAGCGATACCGCGACACGCAACCCATGCTCAATCACTCTATCAACACAATGCTATTTGCATTCGATGCTAACTTTTCACTAACGTATCATCTGGGGATAATATGGCTTGAAAAATACTCATAACTGCACGTTTGGCAGATTAAAAGTGAATTTAGCGATATAAATCATGGAAAGTAGCTCTTTCTGTCACGAATTTGACGTGGATGCTTTCTAAATTTAATAGTTAGAAATGAGAATTCTGTCGGCGTTGTTTGCGTCAATTAAGTTAAAGAAATTCAGCAATAGTTTGATAAATTGTGTCGAAATATTTCCCTCACAGGAGAGTTCTCACTCACTGGTTTGTATTGTGAGCTGCCTTACAGCTATTTCCGAAGCAAC
Organism: Urechis unicinctus; assembly: GCA_034190875.2. NCBI lineage: Eukaryota > Metazoa > Annelida > Polychaeta > Xenopneusta > Urechidae > Urechis > Urechis unicinctus. The sequence continues at coordinate 17,648,969 of CM067352.1, read as the reverse complement.
CCGGTTATAACTTACAACACATCGTGGCGATATCTTATTTTCAAAAGAGGAATACAAGGCAATATTTAGGTCCCGTGATCAATTAGTTTGAGTACAACAATACTGCTCTTTCCGCAACTCATTGATGATCGCGAGCCGGATTGCAACGAATCGCGATTGTTAATTGCCAGGAGTGTGAGTACAACTACTGCTTTTTGCGCATATGCCTTCGCGATTGTTAATTGCCAGGAAGAAAACACCTTCGGCCGTGAACCATATTTCTGCAGACATTAAACATGAAAATGTGATTGCCATTTTTCGCTGCAATATTTTTTTTCGAGTAAACATGGACTATGGTAAGCAACGCAATAGATATTATACAGTTTGGATCAAGTGCAGTTCATTACATAACAATCCGACGTATCAGTCGCATTGTGTAATCTGACCCCACTGAATTGCTTGTCACACGATTGCTGAATTGTATAGGTATATTAGCCCTACGAGGCAAAGTTTTAAAAGCATTGCGCTATCAATGTGGTCTGATATCTAGGAAAGACCGAATGACAATCATTCAACGGAATACACCCCGCAAAAAGGATATTTTGCAATCTTGCTAAGCTACTGATGACATATAATGTAGACCTGAGGTAACTACAGCAATTTCCAACACGCTAATAATCAATGTGAATTATGGTTAGTGTTAATGTTGATATGGTCCATTTGTTACAATCAAAATTAATGCTTGAAGATTCAGCGGTATCAAAAGAAATATACTTGCTACTATGATGCGAAGGCAAAAGTATGGTGTACTTCAATTTACGTAATGGCACGACATGAATCATCAAGCATAATCTAGGTTTGGTTAAAACTATGGTGTTTAGAAATCTAAGAACCTCATTCTGTTTGTCAAATGATTAGCAGTGATATTAATTATGTTAAAGAAGGTTCTCTGTAATACAAGTGCAGTTTGCGCATGCTCTTGTTTGCGCAATACATTTATCGTTGAAATTCTCACGCAACAGTTTTGGAAACCATGTAGCACTTTCTGCGTTCAAAAGTATATGCTCCAATGCTAGGTAGCGTGTCACCACCTAGCAATGTCAATAGGCGTTGCAGGTCGTGTTATCTTACCATATGGTATACCTTCACACACCTACTAGTGTTAGCTTAAAAATACAGAGCAAAATGTAAATTATAAATTATTTACCATAAACACCAAAAAGATTAACAAGTTACTTGCCATGGGTACTTTGAGCTAATATTCAGCCAAGTGAAAACTAATTTGTTTGCCTTGAGTGACCTACTTCTCCGTGAAAAACTACTACGGGCAATCGTGTCTACCCTCAAGATACCAGTTTCCATGAATAACTAATCAGCGTGAGTTAATCACGCCTTCGTGCTTGACGTTCCCCAATCCGAAAGTAAAACGTAATCAAGTCATGCTATTACTTTCGTTTGCAATCCAGTTACAACATATAACATATAAATACGACGAGCATCATGTTGGACAACTATTTAAGAATACAATTCGAATGAATGTGCATTCCTATCGATGATAAGCATGTGTTTGCGTACCATCTGTTATGTTCACGCAATGATTATTTGGTAGGGGACTTCATTTGTCTGATGTATCGTACCGAGGTTTAACTTGAATATGACATCACCTGCTCTTCGTGTGAAGTTTGTCAGTTCAAATTGTACGGGTAATAGTTAACATTATCTACAGTCTTGTGCGTGACAACAATTTGATGCGTGCGCTTGATTTGGAAAGGATTATGTTAAAAACAGATCTGAGTGTGAGTATATATGTCAGAACATTTTATAAACCACTTGCTTGGATGGATATGTGTGTATGTGCGTGCGTGCTTGTAAGGGGGTAAAATGGCATGAACCATATTAATTGGATAAAATGATGCCGAGACGATAAACAAAAATCGATTTCGGCTTATAAGCGATCTTTCCTTGGCTATCGTCAATCACCATAAGTTATTTTCATGACCGGTGAGTACATTTTGCATCCACCTATAACAAACCTTTAACAGACCAAAAGGTTCGATCGAATTTAGCCGGTGTAAATATATCAGCATTGACGGTGTTGGGGAATGAGTATACTAGGCACCTCAACTTATTATTTTGCGTGCAATATGTAATTCTAGAGACGAAACGATGTACATAGTATAGCAACATCAACCAATTGGCTTTAAATCATACTTTTAGACTAGAATATACTACACGATTCATATTATACGGCAATTTGATGTGGTATACCTATACCAACCTTTTTACATATTGATATAACAACGACACATTAATATAACTTGCAGAGGCTACAGTGCACATGTAATCATTGTCGATGCTGTTTGAGGACATTCCTGTATTATTTGCCATAAGTTGCAGGATTATGATTCATGAGAATATAATGTACAACATATGATATAATTTCATGCATTTTATTTATTTATATATTTGACGGTACATCGCTGCTTGTAACTAAATGCATTCACATACGATGACATGCACAAAGCATACATCAGAGTTTGAGATAATTTTGCCGATTCTATGTTGCCGAATTTGACCATGTACCACAGATGCCCCAACAATATTATTCCACCCGTTTAAAAGTGCCATACTGGCAAGCAGATTGTTGCTTACAATTAAATCTCGTGTTTAAGAGTGCCAATGGGAGGAAATGGTCAAACATCTTTTAATATGTCCTTTGTTTGTGAGAATCATTTCCCTGCTATATCGATGCAGTTTCCGGTGTCAAAAACTCTGGTGCAAGATCATCTGTTTATTTCCAAAACTTGCAATAATAGATTAACGGCAAGTGTAGTATTAAATAAAGTAAAGTTCAGACCAATTATTTGAGGCTCAGGCGGCCTTTTACCAGGCTATATAGCATATTTAACATCAACATTACGTCAATTCAAAAAAAGAAGATAACCAATAGTTTACCTCCATATTTTTACGCATTGGAGAATTGTGGCTGTTTACGGCATAGATGGGTTCACGCTAGACGAAAATTAAGCAAAAACAATTTTCTCGTTGTGTGGAAATATTTCGGAGTTTAATACTTGTACATGCTTTTTCTAACGTTGCAAAAATGTGGTCAGTTATTCCTTATGTAGTATCTTGGTAATGGTTAGCTTGGGTTATAAATGACGGTTGATTACATCACTGAGGTGGGTATATCCAACGTCTTTATAGGTCGCGTTTCAAACACGTTCTTGCGGAACAGTAACACAGATACCCCAATTTATGTTCAATCGGTTATACGATGTGAAACAGTAATCTGGGAAGTTCGCAATTACATGCGGCATAACTATGGATAACGTATCTTAGACTTGTATCCGATTTTATTACATTAATGAGTTTTGATTATAGCGTTGTATTACAAAGATCGCCGTATTTGCGACAACACTATGTCTTCACCAGGCAGTGCAAATAGGTTGTTCACATCATATGTTGATTCATACCGATATATTTGTGCATTGGATATATAAGCTGCAGTAAAGCATAATATATGCATACCAGTGCAATTCCTCTTAGTGTAGATATTAGGTAATATACATGGGAAAATCGAATACAAATCGATCACAAATCGGACATATGTCAGACACAAAACAAGTTCGATCACAATGTTATATTACTTTTCTTTAATTGTGTTTGATTTTACAAATCGTTATATTTCGTCTCGTCAGCATAAATGATGTGAATACAACAAAGTGTTCTAAGATATTTGAAAGGTGTGTATTGTTATAAATGACCAATTATACCAATGCTCGATTAATGATTTGCATAAAACGCAAAGCGGGTAGGCACAATCACTTGTAATATATGTTTAATGTCTCACAGCAACTTGCATCAAACATTTAACTAAGTGCTTTTTCTTCCAGCTAAAAGCGTTCTTCCTATAAGTGTAGTGTTCACAAATATCAAACTTATCCAAAAAGGGATTGACACAAGATTTACGAAGCCTTGAAACATTGCACCATGGCTTTGACACTAAGAGCAAATCTGAGACACCATTCCAGTATTATTGAAATGTAAAATGCTAAAAAGTGGTTCATGCACGCTTTATGTACCGATAAGCAATGTATGTTAAAAATACATAGCTACGTGATCATGTGAAGGATTGACTTAGTTCCGAGGCGAGGAGTATGAGTTACGTTCATCGTGTATGAAAAGCATATTGTCCCTGTCAGAATATGGGTTTTATATATGGTGTCTATTATGTGCGTTTACACCATTTAAAAGTACGTCAGAGAGATTATAGAATTGCGATGAATTTATGAACGCTTACGCATTCGATGCCTGGTCACTTTGTGGCGTTCACAAATAAGCCTCGCGTGCTACCCCATAAGTATGGAAGGGCACCAACTTTTGTCACTTCGCTTATTGGGGTCCATACGAATCAATATTAATGAAAATGGATCAATTACCTTTTCGGTCGTCAAAGCAATATTATATATATGTTATTCATTTTCTGATATTTACGGCTTTAATGAAGATAATCCCAAGCACAAATATCCCTCGACTAGTTATTGTCCTCTCTTCCTGTGAAAGAGGAGTTCTAAATCAAGCTATTAAAAAAAGATATCGAAAATATACACCGCCTTCAAACGCAAGCTGTCAGGGTTAACTCGGAGGCGTATGCTAATGACATGTGTTTGGTCCGCTACTGCTGCCAAAGAGAACAGGGTTCACACTGAGACGCGTATGCCAATGATCTACAAACATGCCCGTCGTCAAAAAGCAATTTTCCTCTGGTGGTGAGTGATTTTAAAAGATATGACAGAGCAGAGCGCTGCTCACATGTGGCATGATCGCATGTATTTCTCCGACAGAGGCGCTAGTGAGCCCTCATAGGATAACCATTACCACTTTGCTTTTGCTACGGGATGTTCACCCACAGCTTAATGTCGGTCTATTCAAGTAGCATTTGTAACAGCAGAAGCATTCTTACCATCAAAATTTATGGTCTTAATGTATAATCATGCTGTTTGCATAAAGTTAATTATGTCGTATGGAAATCTTGTTTCACATTGATCACACCTACGAGGCTTTACCCCAACATGCTCATAAGGTGTATGCTCATGCGCATGTGCAATCCATCCTTACTTTTATCGACTCTCATCCGATTCCTTTTACTTTCAGTATATCAAATCATTCTTATTTACTCGAGATATGAACCATAAATATCAATGAGCTAGTTCATATAAAACTTCTATTTTGATGGAACTAAATTCCCTTTCAAAATATGAAATGACAATTCTTGAATGTTGTGTTGATTGATGCAATTTCACGACAGATGAGATAAATGTATGTATTTATCTCAGATCCCTCGTTATAATGGCAAGCTTTGTCGGTTGACACATATATAATTTCCTTATCTAAACGGATGACTATTGGATTGAATAGTTCACAATGCAGAAATGATATAATAAGTGACAGATTTGACTATGCTACCTTTTTTAATTGGATCCAAAGAAATTTGATATTGCTCACTATCAATGAATAATACATATTCGAAAGATGCAATCAAACCATATTATACCGGTGTTGATAGGATAATAAGACAAATTGTCTTAATAACCATGACTGGCGGCAGTTGGGAAGCTGTGTATCTGATTTATGGATGCGTGTGGGACAGCATGCGAAAACCCAAAGCACACATACATATACACTCGCAACGACACTCACACGTACCAATGCTTTGATGCACAGATTTCAAAGCACAATAGCGTATCTTAAAACGTATACAGAAATGACGTGAACTTTACACATTTATATATCATAACATGTGACCTTACGAATCCTGAAGTACATAGGGTGCAAAACGTGATGAACAGACCCGGAATGAAATTGCACAGCATAATGTGTATAATGCAGATAATTATTAACCAGCCAAAAATTATGTCAATATGTATAGGTTATTCAAAAAAAAGATAACAGCTGCGTCCTACAACGGCTGAGCGTCTTGGGAATTGGAGCTTAAGAAGTTGGTCGATCGGGGTCCGCAATGGTGTATAAGAAGTGCTAATTTAGACTTGTTACAGATCCAACCATCTACTATTATGTTCAATTTCCACTGCTTGCCAATTCATTCAAAACAATTTCTACTTTGTATATTGCATAACATGCCGGTGCCTTTTTTGTCTCCGGGAGGCATCATTCATTTGAAAAATACTGTTGTACCGAACCGGTTGGATTTAGTTCATACACACTAACCACAGGTAACATTACCTTTCAGATCCCTATTAGCCTGCCGCCATATATGCATGCTGTGACAAATTACGAATATCGTTAGTCATTAGGGTAGCTGTTATGCACTATTCCAAACTAAGGTATAATTATGAGACCTAATGTTAAGACAAATAGTTCTGATAGATGATTCAATAGCGTCTCAATACCAAATCAATGTGTTTTTAAAACTCTTGACAAACGCGATGTGAGGAATGTAGACAATATCATTTAGAAAAATATTTCATCGTGCAGCAACCAGATACTGTAAATTGTAGCCAAAAATGAACGGTAACGGCAGTCAGTATATTATAATTGCGGATACGGAAACGTCCCAAAACATATTTAAACTGTGATTATTGACCCGTTTGAATACCGGGCCCAAATGTTAAATACTGCGTTCTTATTTACCCTGTGAGTGTTCTCATCGAGATTGATTACAGATTTTAACCGACCCGATTCAATAAGAAATAAAAATAATATGACGGATTGTTCGGTGCTTTGGTTTGAGAGGAATAGTAATAAGGCTCTGATAATGGTTGGGATGCTGAAAGAACCTGAAATAGCCTGGGTTGCATTAGTGGCCAAATTTAAGACAGGCAATCGCTCACATAGCATGAAATACGTAATTATCACAAAATAAACTGACACTACTAATGTTCATATCTCAATATGATTACAAAAACTAGCGAATTATAATTCCAATGAAGTTAGAACACACAATAGCGATTGCTGATAGCAATTTGATCACAATCATAATATTCATTCCCGATATTTTATGTGAACTACACTTCTTGCACTCCAGGATGAACGTCCGCTCACAAGGTGAGACACAAATTTCTAGTGCTAGATCGTGGCATAACACTTTGAAGGATTCCCTGTTAGGCAAAGCCAACCGAAAATACAGCATTCGGGGTTCTTTTAATTTATAGTAAGGCCGTTTTAGGGTTTAAAGGTGGACTTAAATGATAGATTGCTTGGATTTGTTTTCCATCGCTACAGCATATAGAGTCGCAAATTATTCCTTTCTGGTATTAAGTGGAGCCATATTGGCTTTCACGTTGAGATTTGGGATGGGTGAAGTAATTCATCCCCGTGATTTAGCCTCAGGTCTGTAAGTGCCTTGAAATAAAAAGCACACACACGAACCATTGTCTGGTTTAGACTTCCTACGAAACCAATTTAGCCGAAGAACTACGCTTTGATTAAATAAGTTGCATAGACCACCACAGAGAACTAATGGCCGCAGAGATTTGGTGTTGTCGAAATACTTGAAAACTATGATAGCTTCGCTTATTGTCAAACTTTTTTGATCGATAAACCAAGCAAATCAACAAAGTGAATTCATTCAGTTGCTACTTTGATCAGATTTTATCCACAACATATCTCATTTTACTATTAAGAGCATATCAACGTTCGTTTTACTCGTTAGAAGAGCCCAGTTTAAAACATATAAATCGCTAGCTTACTTCACAATTGCTGATTTATGTTGACCAGGTGCAATGCAATGCCTGGCTCCTTCCTGAAAATGCAACGATGTTTACAGAGAGTCTGCCCAATCACCAATGCGTTTCACTAAGAATGCCCGTGCGTTCAGTTTCATTCGCTTAAGGATACTGTCACGTTACTATTGATCATGAACGATGTGTAAATCATATAGAAGCTGTGTACCCATTAGTATATTTTATTGTTATTCTGAAGAAAAACAACAGAGATCTCAAAACGTCTTTCTAACATAATGATTCTGTTGTGTTTGATAACGAATCATAGTATACAAACACTCTTATTTCTCCATCAGTTATTTTTTACAGCGTCATGAATTTCAGATGAAAATTTTAAATATAATGGCAAAAGACACAGGTATTTCAGTTTTATCGTTGCATTTTTAGCAGACAAATACATAGCCTTTGCCTCGGTTGCACCACTGTTGCAGAGCAGCCATCCCATTCCTTCAGATCGCAAGCCTCTGAAATTGGCGCTGGTTACATTTCTGTTATCATTATGCAACCTCAATTCACCTGCTTCACTCCATAAGTTAACTCTGCGCAGTTGTTGGTCTCAAGATTCATATATAACATTAACTCATAATAAACAGACTGCCGTTTCCGTTCATTTTGGCTACAAGTTGCAGTGTCTGGTTACACGATGACATATAGTAACTAAATGATTTCGTCTACATTGCTCACTTCGCGCGTTTGTAATATTAATCCATTATAAAGATCAATGTTTTCAACAAGGTTACATTCATATAGCATCATCCTTTGCGTCAGATGACTGAGATATATGTTCGTGATGCACACCATTGTATTTGAACAGCAAGTTATCAAGAGCATAAGGTCATCTGACTTACAAAACTGACAACGAAGCAATCATCGACTGAATTTTGTGAGATTGAATATGATTTAGTATTATGATAACGGCTGCATTGAAGTTAAACGTTCTTTCTTGCTGTTTTTTGTTGTTGGGAGGATTTCCTTTTTAATCTTTGATTATAATAACAAGTTGTCTTAATTAAGCTAAAAAAAGACCCTAAATATTAAAGTGACTCGATAGCTGTTGGTCTTTAGTGGTGAGTGAAGGCGGTCGAAAAGGTAGAACGCGGCTGAAAAGGATGGGATCGGAAGGAACAGCAGTTGTTTGGCCACATGCACGCAATTCCTTTCCTGACCATGCTGCACAAGGGATTATATTCATGACACTGGGACTATGGCACCACATACCGCTGGCATCACAGATATAGTAATATTTTGCAGATACGTAATGTGATTAATCCATAGATCAGTTACACAGCTTCCCAACTGCCGCCAGTCGTGTGCTTCTACTATATGGCACGAAAGACGTTTGCATCTTGTCAATAAAAGGACCTGAGAGGTTCTGGTACTTCTGGATAGCAGGGGACAAGACAATCATAGATACTGCAATTGATTCCACACACGATTGACCAAACGGAACAACGGCAGTATGTCTGATTCGCCAATGTGAATTATGCTGTAATAGTTTGTAGCAATGTTCACATAACCTTTGTTGTTGAAACGTGTTTCAGCTGTCGAAACCTGTCTAGTTGCAATATTAGCAGCTTGAAGTTGCTGCGTATATCGTCACAAACACAATGAGGGCCGAAGCATCTCCCTTTAAATTAGGTTGATAACTGAGCACGCCAAAGAGAAAATACCTGAAACGATGCGTGTGCTGTTATTAGTGTAATTTCTGTACGAATGCAAATTCCTTTCTTGATTCCTTGTAATCTGATTAATGACAGAAGTTATTATGCAGCTATATGTATTTATTGACGTTCGGCGGTTCAAAAACACGTATTTGTGTACATTTATACCTTAGATATTGATGAATATTAGAGGTAATATAACACAGCCACAGATATCTCTCCCGTACCAGCGGAAAAACTCAGACTACTGTGCCTACCATGCAATTTTGTACATATATCGCTCATTCATACACATCTATTCTTTGAAAAATCAAACTGCGTCCAAACACCGTTTTGCACCATTCTGGATACTACATATTCCAATCAGGCGCTGCTTTCTACAAATATAAAACGTTATTCGGCTATCATTTAGGATCGTGATGGCTTTCATTAAACCATTTGAGACGGTACAATAAATTTCGCTTGGCCAAATGTGTGCGAACCTTTATGTATGACCAACGCGACAATTGTTAATCCTGACTGCACATTAGTATTAGCTTGCTCACCAAGCAACGTATGATATGAATGAACGAGAAATTTACATCAACAAAAAGTAGCCTTATCAACATAATGATCGATATAGTTGGTTTTATTATCTGCAGCACCTACTTGAACATCTTAAACATAGTCAAATTATTACTGTCAATTGTAAGATTATAAAGTGTGCTGCTACCTCACGTGGACGGCTTGAAAAACGGAATTAGATTGCTAGCTTTTCTTGAGGACAATTTCCACTCACGAAATTTTCTACTCATAAAGTTACTGGTTTCGTTTGTGAAATGTTTATGGAGGATACAGGGGCCACCGAGAATACCGGCATCTAGATTACCCCTGGACAATCTAGGAACAATATGCGAATAGTGTTTAATAACTACCATCATGTATGCTTTTCTGTCGGTAGTTCGGGATAATAAAACGACGTTTCCCACAATGATTTAATGCAGCTGAGCTGTTACAACATCAAATGAAGGTTTCGTCTGTCTTCGCGATAACGTCGGTATATATCGCAACAAATTATCTCGCGTGGTCAATATTATGTTCATATCATAATGACCTTGCTTATAACAGGCGGAGGCCTTGGAGCAATTCTTCATTACTAAGGGTCTATGGTAGATGTGTAAGCGGACATCTGATTTTAATGACTCGGGTCGAGGATATGATACAATCATAGCTCTTATATGTGTGTGTATATAGCAACCGACCATGTATCTTCGACAGCGACCGAAGTTTTAGCATTTCCACGAACCGTAGGATATTGGTTTAAAGCATTTCAGTATGGAATAAAAATTCACAATAAAACTTATTGGGATTGCATTTATATTCACAATACATAAAATGTTTGCTCATTCAACTATTGGTAAACCGATTCATTTTATTTTATCTGGACCGGGAGAAAATGGTTTGATTGTATCTTCCGAATATTGATTATTCATTGATAGTGGGCAATATCAATTTACTTTTGATCCATTTCAAATAGGTTGCATAGTCAAATCTGGAACTTTTAAAATAATTTATGCATTGTGAACTCTTTAATCGAATAGTTATCCGTTTAGATAAGGGAATTACATATGTTCCAACCGACAAAGCCTGCCATTATAACGAGGGATCTGAGATAAATACATACATTTATCTCATCTGCCGTGAAATTGCATCAATCAACACGACATTCAAGAACTTATTGCAATTGTCATTCCATATGTTTTGCAAGGGTATTTAGTGCCACCAAAATGGAAGCGTTTATATGAGCGAGTTTATTGATATTTATGGTTCATATCTCGAGTAAATAAAATTGATGTGATATACTGAAAGCAACAGGGCTTGGATGAGGGTCGATCAATTCGATGGTTGGATTGCACCTGCGCATGAGCAAATAGTTTATGAGCATGTTGGGGGCTGAGCCTCGTAGGTGTGATAAATGTTTAACAAGATTTCTATATGATATAATTAACTTTCGACAGACAGCATGATTATACATTAAGACTATGAATCTTGATGGTAAGGATGCTTCTGCTGTTACAAATGCTACCTAAATGGACAGGCATTAAGCTGTCGTTGAACATCCTGTAGCAATAGCAAAGTGATAATAGTTATCATAGGAGGCCTCACTAGCGCCTCTGTCGGAGAAAAACATGCGAACATGCACATGTGAGCAGCGTTTTGCTTTGTCATATCGTCTTTTAAAATCACACGCCAAGCTCAAAATATAAAACGGGTAATATTATTATTTATTGCAATCCTTAGAAATATCATTTTTGCAAGCTTGTCAACTTACATGACACAAAAGCGATATTTGTGCTGGTGATTATCTTCATTAAAGCAGCACAAATATCAGATAAAGGATAACACATATATGATATTGCTTTGACGACAGAGAAGGAAATTGCGCCATCTTCATTCATATAGATTCATATGGACCCCAATAAGTGACAGAATGTGGTGCCCTTCCATACTAATGGGGTAGCATGCAAGGCTTATTTGTGCCCTACAATATGCTGCAATTGTCTTCGTGTTTTGACTCATTATCTATAACTATGACATTATGATAACATTGCCCAATGACGTTCAGGCGTTTAGTATTATGTGTATGTTCCAATCTTATCTGATGTCATTTTTAGTACTCCAAATCGACGTTTAGGCGAGTCAAAGTAAGGTTTGACCCCCAAAAAATTGCAAGAAAAGGTTTTTTTGTCTTTTTGTGTTCAATTAGCTGTACTTAGGCGCACCCTAAAAGTTTACCAAATTTGAGCCACCGGAAAGTGGTGAAATTACATAATATCCAATATGGCCGCCATTGAATTATGAATGTACAGCAAATTTTTTAATGGTTGGTTTTAGTCCCCATAAATGTATTACAAACATATATAAATGTGATACCTAAGATAAAAATAAGGTCATGATGAATTCACCTGGATGTCCCTATGACGTAGTATTGCATCATCATGACGTAGTGGGTTGCTGAATAGATCAAGACCGCCAGAACTGGTAGAAAACCAACATTTCGGCTCTTGATAATCAATCAGATGTACATACACAAGGAACCACAACTTGGAAGGGTTATTGAACCATACGTCACACATCATAAATTACCAAAATGTCGCAAATAATTGACATAGTACACACCTGAATTTTCTTATCAAGTTCAAGTGTCATTCACACAATATAATTGTTCAAAACAGAGCATGGTTATTATCATCGCAATCTTCTTTCTCGGAACCGTCTATGGTAGAATCACTATTGATTGTAACATGACTCAGCTTGGCAGGGTCCACAAGCAGAAGTACATGGAAGACCGTACTTCCTGCAACTACATCGAGTATTACTATAACCTGTTGTACAGTTACAATGGATAACCTTGAGAAGCCTTTCTGGAGCCGCTTTCTGGTCAGTCATAACAGGTAACAAAATGTTGTCTTCACACTTCCAACCCCAGTCTTTTGGGTCCATGTTTTCATCCTTTCCCATACACACCATGATCTGATAAAATGAACGTTGAGAGTGGAACTTTGCCGCAGATTCCGTTGGGGGCAATTTCTCGGGCTTCACAAATAATTTAGCAGATGAAAACTTTTTAGCAGGCAATGTATTTCTAAGGTTTACCAGAGATGTGCCAGCTTTTCCTCCAAACAAAGAAACAACTATTGTTGCCACATCCTGACCAGCTGTAGTAAAGGTCTTTGCAAGAGCTCTTATCTGAGAATCATTTTTCATCACTTTTTGGAAAAGGGATTTCTTGCCAATACCATAAATCCTGGAAGTGCTATCACAACCTGTAAAAGCATGTAAAAACAGCAGCTGTGAAGATATGTCATTTCCCAAGAGTTCCTTTAGACGGACAATATCATATACATGTTTTGCTTTCTTTTTGTCCGAACGAAAGTAGAGTTTCTTGCTGTCCCTCTCAGTGTAATGTAGAAGCAGAATCAGAAGGTCCGTGTCTTCCCCAATCACAGTTGTGTCTCGAACTTTTGCAGATGCTGTTGCTGCCTTCACAATATGAACATCTGCATCTCAATGCGCATTGATGACTTCGCAACCCCTCTGTTTCAGTTTGTCACTGATGAAGAGGATTAGTTTCTGTTTATTAGAGTCCCTTGATAAGAAATCCTCCATTCTGCCAGAGGAAAAGACGGTATTCATTTCAAAAGACACAAGCGGGTGTGATTTCGTTTGTCGTCTCTGATGTTCATTGTCCTTGATGCTAGGCTCTTCACTGTATCCGTCAAAAACTACTGTGGCATGTCCATACTTGGAAAGGGTGAGATTGGCATACATCTCGGCAATTTCCCCGTAAGTCATCCCTTTTTTCCAGGAAGACGGTGAAGTAAGGAGCCTCCGTCAAGCACAAAATGTTCGGAATCTGGCGTCGAATCTGTTAGAACGGCCTTACTGGAGCTGGAGGATTTATTTGCGTAATCCCGTAGAGCATCAGCCAACTGTGGCTTGTCAGCCTTCTGGAACACATGTTTTGCCGCGAGTAGGGCAGGAGGATATGGACTAAGTTCGTAGTCCATGATATCTTGCAGTGTCAAGTCGCCAGCTTGTGAAACTACAAGAAATCTCTAGAACAGGAGTTCAGAATTTATCATTTGTTCGGTATTCACTTTCACTGACGATGAGTCACCAAGAGTCTTGGCTTTGTCCTTTCCTTTAAAGGAATACGTGAATATTGGCTGCCCAACCATTTTTTGGTACTATGGCCTTGCCGACAGCTCCATATTCATGTTCATTGACATCTGCGTTGGCCACCACACCAGTCACAACATTTCTTAATGAAGAATCCTCAGAAAATGGATTGCAGTCAACTAATGTTTGCATCAGTTTAGTACTGTCTACATGATCAGGTTACATCCTTGGCACTGTGGCGTCTTTGTGCTGTTCACTTGAGGTAAATGATTGTTTAGAGAACTCTTGCATCACAAGGTTGTACGCTGATGACACGGATGATGACAGTGACCAGATGGTCCTTAGTTCCTCTGTCATGCCACTTCCTCTGGTTAGACCACCGCTACTTTTGAGGAACGCATGAGAGTTTGTTCAATAGTTAGATTCGATCCCAATCCTGCCCAGAACTGGTCTGTCCTCCTAATAACATGTAGGCCGTTTTCAAATTTTGTAACAATGTCTGGATGCTTGTGACCTAGTTCATTCATGCAGTGTAGGTAGAGGTATTCAGACTTAACATAATTGAAATGTCCAGCAGCTGCGAATATCGGAATGCAATCAGACACTGCACTGAGATGCATTCTCCAGTCGCCTGAGCGATCAGCTCTGATCAATGCACGTGCTATTTCCAACATCTCCTGATATCCGATCCAAAGTTGACTGGTTTTGGATGAAGCTGCCATGCTAACCTATGCTGACTGGATTTTCTGTTCAATGTGCTTGATTTCTTCTAATGATTTTAACGACTCGTAGGACATTTCACCAGACACAACGGAAGAATAAACAGTCTCTATCCTTTCAATCGTAGAGCGTTGGCGGGGTACGGTGGGGGTCAGCTAGGATTTCCCCTAACGAACCGGGCGCCTTCATCTGAGCTGAAATGAAAAAACCCAACTCCAAAAGCATGCTTACAACAGCGTTTTCGTGTGAGAAATAACAAATCATGAATCATGGAGCCATTTCAAACAAATACCAAACTGGGGTAAAAATCCTGAAATTGACCAAGATTTACCCTCCAATTTTAGGGAACCTTTGCTATCTTAATGTTCAGACCTTAAAGAACAATGGAAAACCAAGAAACAATAGTTCTTGCAATTCCTTAATTAATTGGGAAATATAAGGTTTTCCTAATATGTACCCAAAACACCAGTTTTGGGGTAAGAGTGCCCCTATTGCACCCCCATCGGGATGTCACACATGAAAGAAACCAGGTTCAGGTGAAAGGTTGACCTCAAAAACATTAGAAAACATACTTACATAATCAGTTTTGGGTGAAAAATGGCTGAGTTATGGACAGCCCAAAAAATTTAAGCATTTTAACAAATTTGGCGGCCATCTTGGAAATTGCCTAATTAACCCACTTTCCGGTCATCCGAGTTTGGTAAACTTTTAATATGTCAATCTACAGATGTTCAGGAACCAAAAACAACCAAGAAACGTTTTCTTGCAATTTTTTGGGGGTTGACCCCTTTTTTTCCATATATTGACCCGACTAGTTGGTGAATATATATTTCTACATATATGTGTCTCTTGCTATTTGGGAGAAACAGAACGGGGAGGGCTGATTGTATTACAATATTTGGCACATTGGGTGGGTTTTCAATAATAGTTACTGTTTATTTGGGTCCGTTGTCCCTAAACGTATGGAGGATGTCATCATTGTAAACCTACATACATAAGGATAACTTTCCAAAATTCAAACTTTCTTTTATGTGTTAGCCATTCACAATTTTTGCCTTGGTACCCATACTAACACTTAATCGGTCATAAAGGTATTCAGGAAAAGCTGTCGAAATGCTCCTCTGAGAAATTGCAACACAAACTAGGCAGAACGGGATGTATTGTATACTGCAAGTGGAGCATCTGTTAAGATGTATGATTAGTCGACATGAAATGCCGCTAATGATAACAGAACTACACACACTATCCCCATGTTGGCACTGCCATAGTACATAGCAAACAGGACAAATATAATATACCCATGAGATAGATATAGAGAAAACCAAACTGACCGGCCCGCATATATTGAATCTGAAACCAGGACTAATATACGGGTACTGAGATAGATATAGAGAAAACAAACTGACCGGCCCGCATATATTGAATCTGACACCAGCCCTTCACGGACATTTTCACCGGTCTGTCCGTTTTAGTTCTTGCGACCTAAAGGACCCTTTGCTCATGCATGGAGTTAGGACAAGCAATTAAACACTGAATCGCAATATAAGTAAATGAATCGGCCGATAATGTTTACTGATCATGATTGCGTGACGTGTGATGTGTTCGCAGCATTTCTGTGGTAGGTTTAGTTGAGAACATCAAATATTGTAAGATGTGTTATTTGTACTCTCTTGACGTTAGATGAAGCATTACTAAACAACAGTGCTCTGGTGTGTTAACGTCAGTATGAACGTCACAAAGTGATCAAACAGCGAATGCGCATGCTTTCATAAAATCATCACAATTCGATAATCTTTCTAATATACTTGCAAATAGTGTAAGTGCACAAAATAGACACCATAATATAAAACCCATATTCTGATAAGGACGATATGCTTTTCATCCGCGATGTGCGTAACTCATTGTGCACATGGTGCTGATATCAATTTGGGCCCTGCCACAGTTTTACCACATTAACTCATCAGGTGAATATATTCATTGATGTTTATCTGTATAAGAGCGGATCACTTATTTGGCCAATGACATATAAACTGGCGATAGTTCATGGGTTGAAGGGGATTTAAGTACGTATTAATTGGATAAAAGCAGCATTGAAAAACTTTTCTAACCTTTTTGGAGCTGAAATAATAACTGACTCGAGCGCCTCGAATCTAAGTTAATCCTTCATATGATCACATACATAATTTATCGGTACATCAAGCATGCATGAACCACGTCTTATCATTTTATATTCCAATAATACTGGAATATTGTCTTGGATTCGCTCTTAGTGTCAAAGCCATGGTGCAATATTTGAACAATTCATGTCTCAGGCCGGGTAACTTACTGTCCTCTGTAAATCAATTTTTTTTATGGTGCTGATAATGGTGGTTCGCAATTAGGTCGTTTGTGGTGACGGCGAGTTAGCAAGTATCAATGATTGGTATCGCATATATCTTTTAACTGACTTCAAGGAGCATACAATGTGCCATGCCCCTCTAAATGGTGTTACCATCATTATTGCTGGTGATTGGATCTTAAAAGGGCTACAGATGACCGGTGCAATAAATGGGAAATGGGAAAACCGATTGATGAGGGATCCCGCAATATTTCCGGTTTCATTAATGCAAATGATGAGTCGAATGAGACAATAACGAAGGGTGACCATATCCTTTTAAATTAGATGTTTTGCTTTTATTATGTATTAGATTCCTTCATTTTTCATAAAGAAATATTGATGTTCTCAAGTAAGTTATTAAAATGAATGCAATAGACGGAGCGGAATGGCCTTCAATCGACAAATCGCTGCTATTACCGCTAATTCAATGTAACTATGACATTATTTCTTACAATGTAAGTGATTATCTCAAAATAGCCTTCTTTTTGCGATGCTGTATATAATATGAAATTAAACAAAGGTTTGCTTTTTCCTGTAGATAAACATCAAACATTATCTACAATTTGGCTGAACGATTCTCTAATATGGTAAAGGACAATAAGTGGACCAATGTTACAGCGGTTCCGACGTTGACTATTTCTGAATGGTATGATATCTAGCGTGTATAAAGCTCCAATAAATAAACTACGGACATATAGAAACCTGTATGAAACGATTTTCAAGATTCCAATTTGCTTTACCAACCAGAAGATAAATATGTGTCAAGCACAATGAACTACAATAATATATATTAAAACCGTTGAGTCTTCGTAATGTACGCAAAAAGTCAATCTATATGCAATCCTTCACGATTGTAATGATGCGGTCATCACCAACTCGCTATTATAGTCCGCTATATTTAATAATGGATTACTGTCTCACATAATACAAATACAAAAACAACAACAGTTTACAGATTTAACATTAAGTGTATTAAGACTAATGGAAACTGAACAGTACACTGTTTTTTTCAGTTTCCTTGATTAATTACACTTAATGACAGAAGTAAATAACAGCTGAAAGCAAGAAAAAAATATATATAAAGTATATATATACTTATTCAATGATATAATGTCACGTTGATGATATAGATATATTGCTATTGAATGGAGGATATAATGTACAGGAATAATTGTTCCTTAAATATATGACAGCTCTTATTGATTTCAATATTATGTAAAATGACAATTTCATTCCAGATATATGGGGCCATATAAGTTAGCGATTTTTGATGTTGTATGACAACAAGTATGTCTATATCCTGATAATTGCCTAGTGTGATAACCATGTACAGTATCTTTGGTTCTGAACATATTAAGTAAAGTTTCAGGCAACAACTATACTTCAACATAAATAAACAACATCTTAGTGTGTGCAGATTAAAAATATTTAGGCTTTTACATGGTACTAATAACTCAGGAGTATGTGCTCTGCATTCTGTATTACATATGACTCTTACAGCACGCTTTTGTAGTAAATGTAACCTCATTTAATATTTATGAACTGCATTACCCCAGATAAGATTACAATAGGTCAAATACGGATAGATAAATCTATAATACATATTGATAACAGTCTCTCTATTTAATTTATTTCTAACCCTTTTGAGAATACCAATATTTTTCGATACTTTATTTGAGATTAATTTTATATGACTAGACCATGACAGTTGATTGTCTATAACAACACCAAAAAAACCTATTGTGTTCACAGTATCAAGTATAGTATCATCAATAACTATTTTATTGATTCTTTTTCTGATATTTCTATAACATGAAAAGGTCATGGTTTTTGTCTTTTTTACAATCAATGTTAGGCGGTTAACATGTAACCAGTTAACAACTTTCTTAAGCTCAATGTTAAATTCATATTCATTTTGTTAGCATCTTTTCCCACCACGAGTAATTTGTATCATCAGCAAACACAATTTGAAACATTCTATCAGATACTTGACACAAATCATTGATATATAGTAGAAAAAGTACGGGTCCCAGGACAGAACCCTGGGGAACCCCACAAATTATATTTTTTTTTGTTTCTGAGAGTTTTCCATTATACTGTACTATTTTTCAGATAACTTATAAACCAATCTAGTAGCTTACCTGTAATACCATATACTATTTTAACTTTGAAATAAGAATATCATGGTTTACAGTATCAAAAGCTTCGGCGAAATCCAGAAACACACCTATAACATGTTCACCTTTATCCAATGAATTCATCATTTTATTAATAAATTTTACAAGTGCTACTTCCGTAGAATAGTCTTTTCTAGATCCAAACAGGTTGGATGACAAAATACCATATTTATCAAGATAATTGATAAATCTATTGAACATTAATTTTTCCAATATCTTAGAGAACACAGAGAGTAGTGAAATATGTCTATAATTTTCTAGTTGGGTTACACTATCTTTTTGTGAATTGGCACAACAACAGCCAAGTTTAGTTCATGAGGCACAATACCTTGAGTAAATAAGAAATTAATCACATGACAAAGGGGTTCAATGAGACCATGGTAAGTTTGTCTAATTATATTTGGATTGATGTCATCCCAACCTGGACTACTGTTTTTCAAACTAATAATAACACATTGAAGTTCAGGACTCAGAAAAAGGACTGTGAACAACTAGTTTGTAAATACTCGGAAATATTATTGTCTACGTTTGGAATCTTGTCATATAAATTTGGTTTAACATTAGTAAAAATACTCGTTAAATACCCACTTGTGACTATATATATATACAATATAATTTAGAATCATTTGTTACATCACCAGTCATTATACTATACAAATTCCTTACTAGTTGGTTTATAGGTTCAACACCAATAATTTCCTTTAAAACTTTCCAAGTTTGTCTGGCATTTGATAAATATTTTTTCTCAAGCATTTCTTTGATAATAAATGATTTTTAATATGATTTTTTAGCCAATGTAATCAAATGATTAAGTTTTTTCCTTTATCGTTTGTACCTAGTCTTATTGTACAAGGTTGATTTCTTCAAATACATCATATACAACTTGTTTTTCACATTAATAGACCTACAAATACCATTAGTCATCCAAGGCTTATATTTTCCACGCCTAGTTTTCATTTCCTTATAAGGAAATGCCTCCTCCCAGAAATTTTGTACTACAATTTGCATATGTCTCATTGATCCAATCAGACACGTCATTCACTGAATACCCACCGTACCAATACCATCGATGGTTGAAATGTCGACCACAAAATGTCATTCAGTAGATAATTGTTCTCATTATTATCTCACACAGGCACATATGACACAATCGCGCTGGCCTTCGTCAGCAAATTAACTTATTTAAACAATGGAATTCGGTTAGATTGGGCGTTATCCCAATATATTAAGGCGCTCTTTATTACCATTGGAATAACCCGAGCATCTGTTTTGTCATTAATCGATGGCACGAAAGGTCAAAGCTTGCATGCGATAGTTGAATATTTCAATCCGGTGCCAATCAATTTTTGGATAAGTTTGATATTTATGAACACTACACTTATAAGGAGAACGATTTTAGATGGACGAAAAAGCACTTAGAATTAAAATGTTTATTGCAAGTTGCCGTGAGACCTTAAACATATATTACAAGTGATGGTACTTACCCGCTTTGCGTTTTATGCTTAATCATTAATCGGGCATTGCGTTTCACAGAAAGTATTTGTGCTTGAAACCATCGAATGTATGTCACTAGCAGCTGCCCTTTTCTCGACCGAATATAATAAAATGGTATAATTGGTCATTTATAAGAATACACATCCTCAATTTTTTTAGAACACTTGGCTGTATTCACATTATTTATGCTGACGAGACATAATATAACGATTTGTTAAATCAAACCCACTTATAATATGTAATAAACCATTGTGATCGAACTAGTCTTGAGTCTGACATATGTCCGATTTGCGATCAATTTGAATTCGATTGTACCAAGTACAGACTTTAGATTACCTAATATCTACACAAAAGGGAATTGCTCGGGAATGTATATATTATGCTATACTGCAGCTTATATATCCAATGCACAAATATATCGGTATGAATCAACATATGATGTGAACAACCTATTTGCACTGCCTGGTGAAGACATAGTGTTGTCGCCAATACGGCGGTATTTGTAATGCAGCGCTCAATCCAAAACTCATCTAAGTAATCAAATCGGATGCAAGTCCATGGTACGTTATCCATAGTAATGCAACATGTAATTGCGGAATACCTAGATGGGTATTTCACATCGTTTAACCGATGGACCATTTGTATGCCACATAAATTGGGGTATCTGTATCACTGTTCCACTAGAACGTTTTTGAAACGCGGCCTATTAGGACGGTGGATATGCCCATCATAGTGAAGTAATCCACCGTCATATGTAACCCGAGCTTGGAAGGCTAACAATTAACAAGATAAAAAACATCATTAATAACCGACAACATTTTGGAACGTTAGAAAACGCATGTACAAATATTAACCCCGAAATATTTCCACGCAACGACATAATAGCCATTGCTAATTTATCGTCTAGCGAGATCCCAGCTATGCCGTAAACACCAACAATTCTCCAACGCGAAAATACATCTCCTCTGGAAATCAATGCCTGAGCCTGAGCATTAGAGACTTATTGCCTTCAAGGAATCTTAAACATGCAGAAGAGTTATCAACTGGCATGTTTCTCTTGCCGTAACAGGAATTGCAAGCACCCATTAAAAAATTGACACTGCATTTGCATCTGGAGTTTGGTATAAGCAACGAGCGGCCATGAAGTATCCTCCCAAGAGCATATTTTATAGCGTATATATTCGATGTCAGAAGCACTGGTTATAAGGTGAACCCTTATATTGGGACAACAATTCCTGTGCTGGCATGGCTTCATAATCCACACCCCTCGCAATGATTGCAGCAGAAAAACTGGTTGTCACTGAAGCTACTGCAAGGTTGATTATAATCTTCATATCGTTAAGCTGGAATTTCATTTGTCATATATTGGTATCATTCCATACACCTATCTACAAAGCTAAGATTCTATACGTATGAACAAAACGTCATCTCCAAATAGTAGCAGTCGTTTCTCAATCAGGTACAGTAATAAAATCAGAGAAAAGCTGTTGAGGCCCAAGATTGAAATATTGAGAAATGAAGTTTAGGAATGTGGAGAACATTTTTCTTATTATTGTTTGATTAACAGGATGCACGGCCTCACCCAACCATAAATGTGTCTTTAGGTATGTCAATGACCTGACAAAAAAACCCAACCTATATAGCCAGGGATTATTTTAGAAGCATTAATCAACATGCTAGGGATGAATACACGCGAATCGCTCTCAATGACATTGCGCTTGTGATAAACCTGATTTTGAAAGGGACTTTTGCTTGTGGAATCGATTGTATAGACGAAGCCGCAATCGTTGCACGGTACCACTGATATACGAGCTAAGTAGTTAGAGACGTTAAAAGTTCCGGGGTGGTACTTAATTTTAATCATGTATTATTTCAACTAACAAATGTTTGATTGTGTCCTTCTCTTTGCATTACCACAATGTTAAAACGTTTGACTGTTAAAAGATGTAACTGTAGTTTTTTGGGGAGATTAAAGGCCTCATCATACGTAGGAGGTTCTCTGTGTGGCAGATTATTGTTGTTAGTGTTTGACTGAAAGGCAACAATAAAATCAAGATAGTATGCTCATGAATTGGAAAAGCAACATTAATCATTCAAGAAAATCAATGCTAATGGGAAATTGTTATTACCCTGTTTATCAAGAGATAAACTTATGATTTTAAGAATTTGTGGTAGTTGATATGATCACGCGATCTTCAATTCCAAACGTTTATCTAAATGTACTGAAGAATGACATATAGTTCGGCCAATCGTTGCACATAGAAATACATATATCAGCCAATAAGAGGTGGTATTATTCAATATAGCATTATTTTTGTTTGTGGCTATCAAAATACCACCCGACTTTCAGGTCAATAAAATTGATAATGCTCTGTCAGGGACGGACCGTTTTTTAATGCACTTAAAGAGCTCTTGCGAGTCAGCTAAATGCTTAATGGTTAGACTAATATTGATATTTGGGCTCACTCTGTCCACCTTAAGTGATGACGGCAAGTGTTTTTACAAGGCCACACACATGATGTGTTTTAATATTCAATGCTAGGTCATCATTCATGCAATTAGCTGAGAATATCACAATACCGATGACTGGACACCATAACCACCATGATAGCACAAAAGACATATTGTCATGCTATATGGCGCTTGAATTTTGATGTCATAATTCCACAGTAAATATTGCCTGTATGGATGTGTATATGTCTTACTTAACTCATGAACGCTCGCGTATATCAAT
This sequence comes from Urechis unicinctus, assembly GCA_034190875.2. Lineage (NCBI taxonomy): Eukaryota > Metazoa > Annelida > Polychaeta > Xenopneusta > Urechidae > Urechis > Urechis unicinctus. The sequence continues at coordinate 17,625,420 of CM067352.1, read as the reverse complement.
TAACCACTGCGTTATGTTACATGGTCAGGTTTTTTGTTAGTATTACGCTTGTTTGAGATTAATGGCATTGGACAACATTTATTAGTGGGGTCTCTCTTGGTACGCTTCTAAATCTACATAATTGATCTAGATATAGCTTCTGACAAACATGATATTAAAGATATTTGCAAATGATACCACAATTTACTTCAAAGTAACAACAAAGCTTACATTAACGCTGGACCGCGGAATGATAGGCAAAGGCAAAATTTTATATAGGTCGGGCGAATGAAAAATTTGGAAATTAAATGGGAGATTATGCTCTTGATGATGTGTCAGGAGATAGATATTTCGGCGACATAATAGATCAGTCATTTAAGTCCAGCAACTAATGTTGTGCAGCAGCAGTAAAGGCTAACAGAGTTATCGGGATGCTCAGACAGACGTTAGGTTGTCACTTCAAAGGAGCTTTTATCGATCTCACAAGGGAAGTATGGACCGGCACATGTGTTATGATACACGGGGAATGGAAAAGAGGTGGGGTTTGTCAGAGAAATAGGGGACTGCTGCATATGAATCACAGCGATGCATTGCTGAGACACTATCCCCCCTCCGGGAAAGTTTTTGCGTTTCGCAAAACAAGCTGATCGTCTTGCTCTTATCAAGAGAAACACACCACAGGAATGTATTTTCTGCAGTTACCGGCTATTCATATGGTGCCCTTGTGACATAAATGATCATGCAATGTAATGGTTTGACATGCCATTAACCCGCCGTGAAGGACGTTATGGATGTTATCATCAATGTATGAATTAGAATGCGGTATCAACACAACATTTTCACTGCCTTGTGACGCTTCATGAAACGTAATCAAATCATGGACAAGTCTATGGTACGCTATCCATAGTAATGCAGCGAGTAACGGTGGATTACCCAGATTGGGATTCTACATAGTATCACTGAGTGACCATTTGTATGCCACATAAAATACATGGGGATATATGAATCCACTATTGGTTACAATACAAGCCGAACAGAAGAGGATACGGAGGCACTTGGCTTAAAACGACAGGTACATACGGGATAACTTTAATGGGCCACAGTCTTGTTAATCAACGAGTTAATACAGGTTATTTACAAAGTCACCATTAGTTACCGTAAAGACATACGTGTTCATCACAATCCAAGTGTCTATTTATCGGCTATTGTTAGAGGTATGTGCTTGGTTAACCTAAGTTTGCTTCCTCCTCAGGGAGAGGCATAGTTTAACAAATCGGTTTGTCCTTCCAACCGAAGCAATCCTCATAGATATGACACAACTTACAATCATGGTTTTCGTGAACATATTAGAACTAGGCACATATTATACCCTCATTGCATCTAACAGGCTTAACATTGAACCTTTAGAATGCAACTATAAACATTCGGAATTTTTTATAGAAAGTAACTTGTGATATTGCCACCTTATCTCAGAATGATAAGCAAACATAATTACCTTTCAAAATATTGCAACTGAAATTGTGGCATTAATTTTTGTTGCTTTGTTCAGAGTAGACAATGTTATCTTAGCTCTTCAGAATAAATTATTATTATAATGATTATATGTATTAAAGATGCGACACATAGCCATTCGCGTTGCAGCCAGTTTCTTGGTGATTGTATCTATACCAGCAAATTCACTAAATCGTTCGTTTGCTGCTTTGCATCGCAGCGTAGTATGCAGCATAATTGTCCGCTCAACTTCCAACATTAGGGGATACTGGTTAGGTCTTCTCTACAAAATGCATCTTCTCAAATATTTATCTATTCGAAAATGTGTTTTAGATAAGCGCCATATACCTGTCAAAAGCTTTGCCGTAACGACGGAGACATTAGATGAGATACGAACAAGCGTATTTATCGATGGTCACAACGATGATAACCATTGAATGTCTACGGTTATTCCAAATAAACGATGGATGTTAAATTATCCTTGATCTGATAACAAGAGTTACATAAAATCCCTGACCCTATGGCTTCATGATGTCCTAAACCGACATAAACCGAATATGCGCTAATCAGGCGATAGCATGTGAATGGGGTATCACAACTACCCTCGCCTGTGGGACATTTCCTTGGAGCTGATAGCCACATCATTGATGATTGTTTATTTTGCTGTCAGCTTTGAGCCATGCTTTTTTTTTTCAATCGATGCCATCTAGAGGTCTCTTAGCGGCATGTACAGATCACATTTTGGCCTCCAGACAGAATCCCGTGAAGTACGGTCAATATAACTGGCAGCACTACATGTAATGTATCTGTGATAACTTCTATTTATGTCGTTGACAGTGTCCAAAGACAGACAGAACAAGATACCAGCATACCTGAATCGGTGCGAAGCGGTGTTGCCAGTTTACAGACGATTTTGCAAAGAATACCCGGCAAGATTAAGACACATCAACGCGCAGTATTAGTTTGCTTCACATTGAACATATTGGTCGTTTAAAAGGGTGTTTGAAAGTACAATTAGGCGACAATATTTCACGAAATGCTAAAATATATATATGCATAACACTATGTTAGGTAATAATGTCAATTATTGCGCATGCGACCTGTGAATTCTTACAGAACATTCAAGAGACCCAGTGATTGTCACATAAAAACATGAATAAGCTGAGCAGTCATACAACATTAAGCAGCTAACTCCATGTAAGAGCCATACTTGATGATAGATCAGCACTATAATAACTACATTGTATAATTTGTTAATTGCTTGTTTCCGCACAATCACACCGTTACTTGCTCATTTAGTGTTTATGTGATGTGTATAACAAAATCAAGGTGGTTCAGACTTGAATGATCAAAGTGTATCTTGTACTATACCGTAAGCAGCTGCTGCCGTCATAGCTAACTGCTGAAAGCCTGTTTGGTAATTGCTTTGCCAGTCTTATTTTGTATCTTGTGCAGTATATTCATATAACTAAAACTACGTCGAATCATACAGAGGTGAATTTACTGAAAAGCAAGAACCTATACCGTTTATTGTTCAGCCTTGTTCTACTTATACTTTGCAAATCATCTTATTGTAAATGAACATGCTATTGTTAACCTTGCACACTTAAAATTAGGAATATTGAAAACGATATAGAAGAATTGCCGTTGGATCGGTTGCGCTTATAAACACATGTTTGCAAGCGCTTAATCGGGACATGGCTATCTCAAATACCTGCAACAAATTACTGCACAGCAGGTTTAAAGCCGTTGGCTAGATTTGGGCTCATGTTGAGGAGTGCCATCGTCCCGGTTATATTATATACGGATGGAATATATAAAGCTTGCACTACGTGGCAAAATATGGATCATTAACCGCAAGTCCCGTTGTTGTAAGATTCGTGCTAGGCTGTTGTGGCACAACGCAAACTATGCATTCAAAGCTTAAAAACCCCTTGCTATATGTTATGAGATATAAACGGTGATACATCCACTGGGTATAGTAGTGTTTTATGTGCTTGCATTTGAAAGTCACAATGTTTAGCACGGGAGCTCTAAGTTATGATCCGATACCAAACCTATGATGCAACAACTCTAGAAAACAAGATATATGAGTAATACCAAGATACAATTGTAGCCAGTAAATAACTAAAGATTACTTCTAAAGAGCAACTAAATGGTGTCTCATAATTAGATACTACAAAGACACTAAATTAGATTAGGAATGGCTTACGTAATGTTTCTATTTGTATATTGTAACTGACATCAATTACATTGGGTTGTAGGCGGTCAATACAATGTGAAATTAGTATATATGAAATATTTTGGTCTTTATTTATTGCAGTAACTAAGCGAAGTTAGTTTGGCTGTGTTGTTTTGTCTTAGCTAAGGAGAGATTTATCAGCTCACCGAACAAGCAAGTTGAAAAATGTGTCCATTGGTAATTTATTGATGCCACCGTTGGAGCAAGATTGCACACGAAAGTCAGTTATCCAAATACATTATCCTGAAATCAGACCATGCGATGAAGTCATTGGTATGCATCATGAGTTTGATAACGGGATGTCAGTAGTATGAGACAAGAATAAAATTGGTATCATGATTTGTTCCGAGGAAAATCCCATCAAACCCAGATTCTATTTATGCTTTGAAATGAAATACAATTGTACCTCTGTTATAGAATGGCACTCCATGTATGTGATGTAGGGACATCGTTTTAGTATTGATGAAGGTAGCTGGTGTGCATATAAATATACACCAACTAGATATGTTCTGAGATGATATTTACTGATGAATCACACATATAGCTTTCAATACCACATTGCCTCACTAACTTAGCTAAGTCCATGGTCGTTCATCTAATGCATGCAGCCAGCCGAGGTGCAATACATTTATTGTGTGTATTAATTGAATGGATATGGACGCTGCGATAACAATAGCAATGCTGTTATACGAGCTGAGCAACGGTTGCATGGCACAAAAACAACTAGTGTAACCTCATGTCTAGTTGTAGAGTCGAATATCACAAAACTCTGTCAAAAGAAAGGTCTATTTATACTGCTTAGCGTATCAATATGTCAATGAAGCGGCATCCTATGTATGTAATTATATATATATCTATACATATAAACATATTTATATACATATATATATAAATATATGTGTATATACACATATACACTTATATATCCTCAATATATGTATATATATATATATATATATATATATATATATATATATATTGACTGAAGTGTATACATACATAATTATATATATTGTTATATAAGTATATAAATAAATATTAATATATATATTAACATATATGCACATGAACAGTATACATATATATATACGCATATATATATACATATTTATATGTATAAACATTTATGCAGGTATATATATATATATATATATTCATATATGTTAACGTATATATGTATATATATATGTAATCAATCATATATATATATATGTACGCATATATATATATACATATATATATACATATCTATCTATATACATATATTTACATATATATTTATATTTTATATAAAAAATTTATGTTACGCACATGTGATAATAACTTCTGCTGATAACATACAAAGTCATATTTGTTCTTCATTCCTCGGTTAGTGTGCCAACGCAACAGTCGGATGTATTTCCGTCAGACTATGTTCAGATTATAAAACGTAGCGTCATACATATAGTTCAACAATAAAAAGGTTGTTCTGTGTGTGGCCCACAAACCGATCTGTGACCATATCGCTGCCGACGCTGTCGTTACCGCGTACACAGAGGTGGCCTTGCATGCCAACGGCGGTTTGAACCGTTTTAATATTCTTACAGTGCTTAGTAAAGAATGTTTAGCGCTTTGTGCACCCTACTCTTCCTGATTAAATTGACGCTTTTAGCTTAAGCAACTTATGCTAGGTTAATTCTTAATATGGACCAAGAAGCAGATGTCTGTTAACGACAGCAGTTGGCTGTGCTCTACAATAAGATCGTAGATGATATATGTTCACTCCATTGATATTTTCAGATGTGCCGATCAAATTAAAGGCTTGTAAATACTCGGTGTACTTTTGGAAATGCTTTTGTCACTGTTCAGTCAACTATGTTAGAATTTGCATTGTAGGTGCGTGATATCACATATAATCATTTGTATTTATTGTGACAAACATAAACGTTCTTTAAATGCATATTTTTTTGTTAAATAGCTGGGGGAATTCTCACAGAAATCATAAGTATTTGACGAGGGCCATATTAGGTTGACATTGAGTAACCTATCGGAGCACATAACAGATGACTGGGTTGGATCCTAATCGCTGTCTGGAAGTTTATCTTGCCACGATCAGCGATTGATATCCTGGTGAGCCCGAAACCCTTAAACTCAGTATCTCCTCAGAGGAACATAAATGCATACCAAGACACTTGAGTCGACAGAACTCCACTAGCAGAAGCCATTGCGTACGATAGAAGGGTCGTTGAGAAGTGTGAATGTCCCTTTCATGTTCTAAACGGATGTAATCTAATTAGACAATGACGATTGTTCAGAAACGAACAG
>CM067352.1:16996961-17011643 GCA_034190875.2 Urechis unicinctus | reverse complement strand
GAATAAAACAGAACACATGTGCATCCTTTTCGAACTGCATCGTTGATTGGGTAGACTTCCTAATAACATTGGGAGCGGTGTTTTTGCAAAGAGCATCAATGGAATAACTTATTGAGCAACACATTTACTTGATTGGGTCGCATATTGAGGAAATCTGACGCATAAAAAGACGAATGTGATGTTGCCATCTGCTTAAAATAGCAATTCAACACTTTTAATGTATTTATGTTCTGAGTTCATTGATAATTCACTGCGGGTTGGCTCATATATACCTTGCTATATTGCATTTCTCTCGATGTGAGTGTTGCGATAACCTCTATTAAAATTATGGTGGTGTTATTTGGCATTAATTCAGCTTCACGATTTTTCTCTATATGCACAGTATTTGTAAACAGTTATTGTCCACTTTCTGGGACAATCACACCCGGGCAAGGTGATTTGTTGAGGACTAATGGTATTGATGGCTTCATAAATGAAATATAAAATTGTATGTTGTCCAGTTTGAACGCAATTATGGCCACGCTGTTGGTGCTATACTATCTTGGTAATTGTTAGATCAGCTTTCAATGGCAAGGAATGAATACAAATTACGTTTCAAGGGCAGTTTAAGTTATCGCATAATAGTGCCGTACTTCAAGCAAAGTCACAGAGCAGAGTAATTTATAAGCAGGGACATCCATCGGGTATTGCTCTCTTAGTGATCATGTTACCGACATTATTGAATAGCGTTGGTGATCTAATATATAGCTTGGCCACTTCGACTAGTACTTATGACCAGTCATCTGTTATCAACAGTATTACGCGCGCTAAAAACATGCAGCTAAGAAAAACAGGATGGCATGGTTATACATTTTAAGAGGGTTGCAAGATGAGTCAAAATTAATACAGTATGGAATTAAAGGCTGAATGTAACATTTTAAAAGGCGCAATTAACTTGAAATTCTCCCACTTTCGTCATATTTGATATTATAACAACCTAAGAATACTCTTGCTTTTATCCTAACATCGTCACAGATGGAAGGTAAAATATTTTGGTTTGTCTCACATTCACGATATTTAATAATCTTTCACTGAGGTTTGTTGAAATTATTCCTTTGTCGTAAGCATAGTAATTGTGCTGTTGCAGTGCGGCTGAAAATGTAGGTATCAAATAGTAGTACGTAAATAACATATGCAATTCAAAGGGATCAGTGAGTGAATATTATGCAGACCCTGAGAGATAAATCTCTCTCAAATCCACAAAACGAACATAGGTTCATTAACATGTTGGGCAACAAATTGGAACAAACCGGTTGTGATGTTCACCATACGGAAGGCGATGCAGACACTTCCGTTATGAGGACTTGCTAGTGGTAAACAGAGAGACATGGTTGCCATAGCGGATGACACAGACATCTTGTTCTTCTAATTCACCATGATAAACATGTTAAGCATAACCTGCTTCTCCAGCCAAATCCAAATAGAGAAAGTAAAAAAGCTCCACGTTGCTAGAACAGCAACACTGTGTCACCTTGGGAATATTTTATGCAACGATATTCTTTTCGCTTATGCTGTGCTCATCTGAGATACCACATCAAGAATTTTTGGCATCGAGAAAAGCAAGGCTACCAGTAAACTGAAAGATAATTTGATTTTCTTTGCTGAACAAGCTGAGGTGTTCATGAATCCAACATCAGAGAAAGAGAAAGTCATCAAGGCAGGAGAACGAGCTCATGTTTCCTCATGTAATGACACTAGAGCTGAAAACCTGGACGACCTGAGGCTTCACGTTTTGTTCAAAGACGTCATGCAGTACTGCAGCAGTTCAGCCACGCACACTACCTCCGACATCAGCAGATGTTTTGAGACAGAGTGTACAAACTTAAATTTGGCTCGGTTACGAACAAGCAGTTCCTCAAGAATGATGGGGCTGGAAAGTCTGTAACGGCAAAATGACACCAATCTTAACAGACAATCCTCCGGCTGTTGGAAGTGATTCGGTGTAACTGCAAAACTGGTAGCTACGCTGTGTGCAAATACTTCATTGTTGGCGGCTGATACAGACTCTGAGGATGAACAATTAGATGATGAGCGAACTATTGGTACTAGATGTTGTTCAAGCGTTTAAAATGATTAATATGATCATTTTGTACAACCAACGCACAATCAAAATAATGTTTGACCTAATTTATAATTTCCTATTTTTGAAGTATTATAATTATCGAAAAAAAAGGTGGAGGGGTTAATTGGGTCCATACAAAATATGTTCCCCTAAATATATTGTGGTATAATTTGGATATGATGCTCCCAGATACGTAATATCTCAAATAAAACAGGTTTGGAAACTATTGCAAATTGTGGTGGGTATATCGGTAATATGCCTTGACTATATTTGCGTGAGTATATGTAAGGTGATGGATGAATCTGAATTGCGAAGCATCATATATATTTATAACGCATATTGCATGCAAAAGCAGCGCCTAACTAAATTGAACATGTGCAGCATTGGTAAATAACCCAATGGGATATACAATTAAGTCGTTTAGCAAGTCCATAAAACGTATAATCTGTTGGTATTTCACCATCGACAATGAAGTCACGAGAGACCGTTTTTATACAAAAAGGCGACATATTCATTATGTTTTGAAACGAAGAAATTATGACCTTTATACCGAGTAATGATACAAGGCTTCAATGGCGAAAATTATCACTGAAATAAGGGAAATTATTTCAACATATTTACCAATATCTTGCTCTACTAATCTCTACCGGTCACATGTACTCGTCGAATAATAATGTGAGAAACTTGATCATGATGAGCGTTATATCAATATCAACGAGCTTCTTTGTAACTAAAATGTGATTATTGTGAGATATGAACAAAACAGTATGACATCAATCATAATGATTATAACCAATGTGCGTCCATGCATATGCTTAAGAAAAAGATTGCCGTTACATTGCTCGTGGTCTTGTGATAGGCGTTGCATGACACATTTACGTTTCAGAAGACTAACATCATCAATGAGCTAAGCGGGCGGCAGCATTGGTAGGGAGCATCGCAACTCTTCTCATCCATCGCTTTCGTAACATTTCTTTACTGCAACGGTATAGAACATTGTTTCTTTTGGTTTTTAATGTTGTGCCATGCAATGGTAATAAATTGCTACCACGTTAAGGCATCATAATGGCATTTACAACTGCAACTCTCACCCTCATAACAAATCGCAATGCAACCACCCAGCAATCGTCCGCATAATATAAAACAAAGCCATAATTTTGCAAATGCATGATTTGCAACAAGGCAAGACAAGTGCATTTTCTAAAGGTAATTTGTGTGCAATAAATTAGACATTTGCGTGCAACGGCAACAAACCTAGTAAACTAACCAATGAGAGCAGTATCGTGTATAAACATTGCGTAACACCTTACATGATACAACCAGAAGAACTTATCTTTATTTTGTAAACATTGTCAATACGCCATCGCAACAAAGCATAAGCATACCTGCAGCCGGGAGAGGATGTGTGTCCAATTAACAAAAAATCCGTGAATATATATAAGCACCACCGTTTACTGTGGATTTTACTTGCTGCGCAATAGAGTCCCATTGACGATGCTCGGTATTGCTACAACAAATTGCTCCAATACATAAAGCGCTGTCATCACAGCTAATGAACGCAGATCGATATATGCATATACAAATATGAGATTGTGCATCGCATTAAAACCGAAAATAATTTTACATTCTAGTGCATTAACAAATTCCCCCACCACATAAAGGCGCAATCATTGCAGCTGATAAATGCAGTACGATATATGCATAAGTAAATAAGAGATCGTGCATAGTAATAAAACCGATGACAACTTTATGTTGTACCAGCGATCTTTATCAAAATTCCCACAACAGGTTTAACGTGGTCCCACAAAAAATAAGGATTTTTATATTAATCAAAGTCTACAGTCACAATTAAAGAAAGAAGAAACAAATGAATCCAAGGCTGAATGAACAATCGACTTTATTTATTTTCTGAAAACAAAATCAATCACTTAACTAGCATAAACTTTTAACTGTTTGCATTGCGTAGCATGATGTGTACCCCATCAATGCTGGACATTTGATTGTAAATGGAGCACTTGAATTCATGATACGTGAGTGATTCATTAACATCGTATTAACTTGATTTGTCCAGGCTTGTTTACTGATAACATGCATTACAGTAAGTATTCGACACATTGCGAAAGCAGCGCTAGCATAAGGTTTATTTGATGTCAGCTGTATGAATGCTTGTGTCCTAGGACCGTTTGATTTGCTGCTTGATAATTGTCATTATGAATATTGGTTGTAACGTAAATTTTTGAGTAGCTGAAACAGTGTATAATACAAATGGCTCGATGTCCTTTCAAGATTGAAAGTACAATAATGCACATGCATTCATTTATTTACGCGATCTTAAGTCAAGTGTCTCATTGCGAGTAATTTGACAAGAAAACTGCGCATCTGTCCTATTTAGTATGTAGCGTAGTGGCAAATCCCATTCGGAAATTTGTCATCATTACTGAATCAATAGAGGTAATTCAGGTAAACGTTGTCTATTGTTAGGCGGTTAAAGACAATAGCCTAGTTCCATTCAGAATACAATGTACATTTCGTAGAACAATAATATGCACCTTCGCTAAGGAAACGATTGACATCCCCATAATAGATTTCTTGTTATGGTTGTACCACAGTAGTGTCAGTTGTGCCACTTTATGACTTTAAGCATTTAAAACTAAGATGCAAACCTAAAGTTGGACCGTGGTAAACTTGGCAATGACACTAATTAAGCTTCAGGTCGTCATTGTTGCACAGCTGAGTCACTTGCAATGCCGCAATGCGCATTGTTTTTTTAAAGAAGAATGATGAAATGATATTATCGGCCAGCATAAATAAGTGCAAATAAAACTAAATGACTTAGCAAATCATTGATGTATCCACCGTTAGTGTCATAAGCCAATGCTCGTTTGCCACTGTTGTTAGGAACAATTAATGCTATGGAATCATAGCATACATATTTCCCCACTAGTGACGTGCTATAAACTAAACATTTTGCAAAAGAATGAATCAAATTGGCGGACGGCAATATTTTGTTTCGGGCAACGTTAATTACAAACGCGACTGTGTCTGATTCATTTGCAAATGCTCGCTGAGCTAAATAAATGAAATGGATAATATCTTTCATCGCAATTCTTGGACAAATAATCTTTGCAAGTTTGTCAACCTGCATGACACAAAAGTGACATTTGTGCTGGTAATCATTTTCATTAAAGCAGCAAACATATCAGAACAAGAATGGCACATATATGATATTGCTTTAAAGACAGAGAAGGTAAGTGATCCGTAATCATAAGCGAAGTGCCAGAAGTTTGTGCCCTTCCATTCTAAAGGGGTTGCATGCGAGACTTATTTGTGCCCTACAATGTGCTGTACTGTTCTTGGTGCTTTGACTTTAGAAAAGTAGGAATCAGTGACCTACTATCCTGTAATTCGACAAGGTGTGCTTTGGAAGTCTCTCATTCTCCTCGCAGGGTCAGCTCAATAACAAGATGAAATCAAAGTGGCTACCACGGTAGTGACATTGTAAAAACAGGTAAATACAGTGATGTTCATCGTGAACGACATGAAGCTTGTTTAATGTCAGTGGCATTTCATATCGCTATTTACGCACTCATCGAGCCAGGAATCTTCACAAAGCCAGCGAACTCATATTATCTACAACTATGACTTTATAATAACGTTGCCCAATGTCGTTTTAGGCGTTTAGAGTGATGTGTATGTTCAAATCCTGTCTGTTGTTAATTTTTAGCATGCTAATCGACATTGGCGAAAATATATTTCTACATATATATGTCACTTGATATTGGGAGAAATGGAATGGGGAGCGCTGCTTTTATTACATTATTTGGCACATTGGGTGTGTTTTGAATAATATTTATTGTTTATGTGGGTCAGTTATCCCGAAACAGGATTGCATGAATGTTAAACTGCCTGCCAACATAAGAATCACTATCCAAAATTCAAACTTTCTCTCACATTCATTCCCTTGGCACCATTACTAACAATTAATCGGTCATGAAGGTATTCAAAAACAGCTGTCGAAATGCTTTTGTGAGAAATTGCAACACACATAAAACAGAATGGAATGTTAATTCGCCAGTAAAATGAGTACGGGGTGGGCGGTCAGCGCGGACTGAGATAGCGTTCCTTCCGTGTGGAGGGATGTATCGCGCCCGTCTCATATCTCCCCTCATTTAACGTGTTACCCTAAAATGGCAGATACCATCGCTGCGATTTTGTCTATATTACTTAATTAATTGTATACCTCAAGTGAATCATCTGTTAAGATGTAATGATTAATTTCTCGTGTGTGGAATAAAATTAACCAAATTAATTATGCCTCAATTGTTAACAATGCTGCAATAATATTGTGACTGTCATGTATGAGGACGATTGCTATGTATGAATTTTGCCACTAAAGTGTTACTGCTCACCCGGCGAACATTAGCGTCCTACACAAGGTTGCTGACACCAGTCGCAGCGACGAAATATCAATGCGATGCGATTAAATCGTAGCGTCGCAGATCCATAAGTAATAACTCCTATATCCTCATTTACATTCATCGAGGCGATCTTTAAGAAGAAGCGTTCTGGCATTTACGAGTGGTACATAATAGATGTCGCTGTGTAATCTTTTTTATTTGCACAGGACGTAATATCACTCCTGATTTAATCGTGACGTTAGATTCCCAAGCACTTACTTTCTCAAAGTTCTAAAATTAATTCGGAAACACATGAAAAATGGAAAATACCTGCCCAGTAGAAAGTACTTCAAGCGTCAAAATGAGTTAGTTAGCGGTGGCTTTTACTGTGTCGAAAAGATGTGATAGCAGTAACGCACCAGTAGTGTTTACATATTGTTCCAACTGGCTTTGGTAATGCATGAATAGAGATTGCTTTAGTTTTTGTATTTCGGTTCACAATCACAATGCCTTCTTTTCTGGGTTTGATGCATGCGTTGCATGTGTGGCACAAATTATTTTCGATTTTAAAAACCGTCTATGCATTTTTATCCGGCCTACATTGTAGAGCTGTGGTTTACCTTAGCAGATATGTAGAGCTTGGTGTGTGCTTAAGAATATGCTGACAATTTGAAGGTAGCTGGGTGTTTTTCTCTCTTATGACGAAAAGGCTAATTCCCGTGCGAAAGATCGGCATCCACGAAATATCAATCAACAAGATCAAGAGTATCCAAAAACGTTACAGCATAAAAGCATGCAATAATTAGTTTGTAATGGTATGCAAAATTGAAAACAAATACAATGAGTAGGGTATTACATTGTCTTCAATTGGGAGGTTATATTGCAAAGGCCACGAAATGCCACCGTCCGTATAGCACATACCTTTTTGGAAATTATTGATCCAAGGCGTTGGGCTATAAAAATGCAACGATCTAGGAACACCTAAACACTCTGTCTGCTTTATTGATGTGCGTCAGTGCACGGTGCTTCTAACTATCGTTGTCAGCGGAGAATACTAATACTACAATCAAACTCCTTAAAAAGGGTATACACAATAAAGGTAGCTGCGTTGTTTGTCCAGCGTCCGCTGGCTCGCAGCTTATAACCTAGTCGCAGTTATTTTTCCTCATTGATAATATGTAAGCGTATTAATGCATCGAAGCGCCCTAGCTATGACAAGAAGGGAAAACATTTACATCGACGCTTTATCGCAATGTTGCAAAACGTAATCTTATTACCATAAACTCTATATTCTATGTTGGGCAGTACGTTGAATTCCAATGCAGAATTAGTGAAGCCCAAGGGATCACTTGTTTCCAATCAATGGCCATTTAGGTTTCTTTTAAGGTAGAATGCGGCCGCTAAATTCATTATTCATATTAATTACATAGCTTAGCTGCTCATTGGAGCTCTTTATCGTAAAAAGGTTAACACACATAATATAATGCTTGTATAAATTAGGAGCATACATGGATGTTCTATTTCTATATAAGGTCATGGCCTAGGCGATTTCCGTTCAAGATGAAAGCAACCCATGCCTCAACTCTAGTTTCTCAAACCCCACTGGGCTGTATCGGAACCGATACAGCGGGTGGTCGTTCCGGCAGTTGGGACCATTGGGACCCTTTCAAAGTACACAATGTCTATGCCTCAGCTCATTATCTGACAGCCTGTTTGAGTCAAATCACATGAAACATTACTCAAAAGATCGTTTTTCGAGACATCATTAGCGAGGTCTAAGCTCTGAAAATGCTTTGTTGAGGAGCTTTTCCTACATATGCATGATGTTCAATCCGCTGCTTTAGTCCGGATAATAACACAGCGTCAATCGAGTTGTAATATTGGCGTTAATGACAACTTAAGTTTCCAGGAAATAAATTATATGATTGTACAATCATATAACGGTTGTACATAGACGACGTGCCAACAAGGTTAGCATATATCGTGTTGAAAATGATTGTGGTTTTACTGAGCGAAATGGGATCTATGCCATTGATAAATAGCTGTTCAGAGGACCGGCATACTTACTCTATTTGTAACGATAAACCCGTTACACGTTTAGCTCATGTCGTTGCATATGTATTGCTGCAGAAAATAACGAGACAATCGTATACAAGCAGCTGATATGCGATCCAAGAATCATCTGTGTGTATGATATACAGCGACACATGACCCTTATAAAAACTACAATTCGAACCCTTTAGTCTTGTGGCCAGCTACGCCATTCTTGACTGATGTGTGCGCGCATGTATCGTCTGCAACGACGTTTATTGTTTCCATCGTACATTTCGGACCCAGCAGCAATAATAATATTTGTACCTCACTATAGAATACCACCCCATCGATTTAGGACGAGCTGGGAATGAAAGAATCTTTTATCTGTCCGGCCGTCTCATAACAAGATAACAGCTCCTTGTGCCAAAAAGGGATATAGTCCTAAGCTTTTGGCAAATCAAGACATGCAGCGATCCCCAACCTCAATGCCAACACAGGATAAAACCAGGACATCTCCGTCCTGGTTAGGATGAATGATGACTGAAAGATGGTCCTCTTCACATGTGAAGGACGAAGATATAGTCATATAGCATCATCTCTGACGTCAGCTTACTCAAATCAATAATTTTCATTGATGTCCTTGAATTATAACTCAAACGAATCAAACGCGATATTGAACTGAATATACCATCACACTAGCGACAAGGTTTATCAACAAGTTGAGAATCAAACAATTGTTGACACGTACGCAATAACATTGCATCCAACAGTGACTAAGTTAATTAGTTACTATCGCGCCAAGAAACATGCCACATCTTTAATTGCGTGGTCGCCGGTACGTGCGGGCTGGTCTTGCTGTTGATATTTTGTCATGTCAGCCATTCTCCGAAATCCCATGCACGCAATTGTTTATGCGTTGTGTGCAAATGATTCGCACTGATCTATACAGACCAGTCGAAAAAAAACCTACATAATGTATCAAAAAATGTCGTGTGACACCAAGCGACTAGGGTCTGTGCAACGGATAAGTGACCAAAGGCCGATCGGATTCACAGTGAGCTGGACAGCTGACTATCTACGATATTCACCGTCGCAAAATTCCTAGGTTTTTGAAAGTGATGTAAAACCCCAGGATTATAATTACAGGGTGATCGTGTCCTAATGGTGGACTTGTTTTCAAGGCTTGCAAAGCTCATGGATCTTGATGTGGCTATCTACCTGCCAACATTGCTTGATGATATCACATGCACATATTTAAAGTTGTTGTGACCAGTTGCCTGAGACATGTTGGAATTGCAATGTCAACATACCACTAAAATTATTGTCCCCGTAGCATTGTTCTCGTTCATCCCAGTCCTTCTAACGTCCATTGTATACACTTGAGAATACTTATTCTACTGGGGACGATAGCTCATTATCGTTACTACTCGTAAAACTCAATGTCATGTGTAGCATCATGCACGAATCGAATGGCATGAAATAGCCATGCGCATCAACGTTATCCTGGTTGTATTGCTGATGATAAACTCTTATTTTCCTTCAGGGGCCCCAAAAGCAGATTTATTAGTCCTCATGGCAGTCAGGAAATGCTTGCATAATGCATTGGTAAGAAATTTTGGCTGACATCAGTCAACATTAGATTTGCTAATGTAGGCATAATAAGGAATTATTAGCCGGTCAATAAGACCTTAGACAGCGTTCGTTGCGTGTGGAATGCTTTTATCGTCATCGACTATCAAGCCGTATATAGTTGATGTTACTGATCTCTTCTAATATCGTTGACATTGCTAAACTAAGGGAGAAATGTCTGTAATAATATATGATAACCCCCATGTAAAGTGTTACACATGGCATCACGGATAGGTGATTTATGTAAAACTACAGATAACGACTCCTCCCCAGTACTAAGACCATGGGTTATCTGCGTATCCAAGCGGGTTCTAAGTGCAAAACACGTCGTGCGTGCAAGGATAATCCCAAGGCCGCTAAATTATTAACTTCGATGTTCCCTATCATATTAAATGTCCAGCCAGCTATTTATCAGCCTTAGGTGATTATTGATGACAACTGTTAATCACCTTATCAAATGTCAGCCACGAATACGTTATATCAGCCTTGTAGGCAATACGATTGCATATTTTTGTAGATATGTATTGGCAAACAATCGCATCTCAGATTAGATACGTTGTCAAAATGGACTAGGCTCATTCTATCTTGCATTAAGAGCTAATTAAGAGTTAGCAACAACTGGCAGTATTTTTTTTAAAGGCAATTACATAGTAATATTTTACTTGAACAGCAAAGAATATTGCATGTAGATAGTAGCAGCTTGGCCACATATAGATGGAATGAAACTCCTTCAAGCACATACGCTGCATAAGGTATATGTGGACGGAACATACATAAATGTTGAAGCACATAATCATTGATTATGCATTATACAATAGAATTGGTATCGGACTTCTCCATAGCGAATACATACACCCTTGCTTGTTATGACAATATCTAGTGTGGTTTGGCCTATATCAGATGTATCGTTTGCTTCGACGTGATAATTATTGCCTCAAATTCTCAGATCCGCCCTGTTGTAACAATTTAGGTCGCGCCAAATCGTGTTACTTATACTCAGAAGCATGGGTAAGCTGTACATTCATATCGCATCAGTTTTCTTTTGTGCGTTTAAGGTACCCGAATAAAAAACAGCAATTGGACAGACAAGCTTAAGCTAAATCACATTCTTCATCCAGATACTATCAAAGAGTTATAGCCTCGAGTGTATTGCGACGGTGATCGCGCAAACGTGAGATCAGCAGAGGCACATGGGAATACTGGGCGGACGTCACTGTGATTGATGAGAATGGGAAACTGTCGTTCCGCAGGGCCTTTCTGCTGCCACAACACTTCGCACAATAGGTTAAAAACCACGAAAATAACAAGCGCAATATGAATAAACGTCAATTTGATAAATGTGCCCTTCTTGGATAACCGTTATGAAAACATTTAGTCTCTCACAGCTTGCGCGCCGTTTACCGTCCTTGATCTTATGGCGCCGTTTTCCGACCTTGATCTTTCAAGTCCGCGGTGTATTTGGTGTTAGTGGTTTGTCAATAACCGTTAAGAGCGAGGGAACTGGCTTGGGGTTGACATTAACATTTGCTGGCTTGTGTTGAACTAGCAAGAAAGTAGACGAGTAGTACGGAGCAATGTTATTGTCTTCGAACTTTCAGTTCGACAGCTCAGCGTGGACTAACGACAAACGCGCATACTTGCCGCAAAGGCATAAGATACTCTCGAATCTTATATAAACTACAAATAATCTCGACGCTAATACAATAACTATCCTCTCACCCTGTCACTCAGTATCACAGGAAACAGGTCACGTGTCCTAGATTCACGAATATCTGACTGGGGCACTCGGCAAAACAACCCCCACGATCGGATCACTACCCGCAGTGACTCCGATCACGATACCGGCAAGAGGTCCAAGTGACCTTAAGACACAACCGCTTCAAACCCCAGGGCTCGGTAATCATGTCTTGTAATTCAAAGAACCTTACTCATAAATAAAATGCGATATAGAACAACTAAATAATCATACATATAATCACTCATACATATCCATATTACATCACGCGAGAATGCACATTAAAATATACATCAAAAAGCAATCTTATACATACAAGGGTCCGTTATGTACAAAATGGGGTCTTCCAATCACGTATGTCAGCCAAAAAAAAAAGCTTCCAACCAAATCCAAACATATGGGGAATGTTTTACTGGCATACAACTCAGCACTGGTCCCACGTCCGTCCGTTCATGGAGTCACCGAATCCCCCAAGAAAATCATCGCTCCCCTTACCCCTACAACCGGCGGAGGAATGGCACGAACACAAACAAAAACCCACCATACATGTCTGTCTAGACACCCCTTCCCCCCCTTTATCGCCCTCAAGGACGAGAAAGACCTGCAAAGACCAACACATAAGTCGGTGGCTACAAATTATCGTCATGTCCTGTCGGGATCTGCGGAAGGAGCCAGCTAGGTACAACTGTTATGTTGGACGTTTGCAATCAGATGCGGATGTCGACATCGTTGGGACACAGCCTTACTCGACTACTATATTGAGATCTTCACATCCGATATTTCCATCCATAATAGAATAATGCGCTGTTGCGTCATGGAATTGGCGGGGATGCGTGTTGCGATATTAATCGCTGTGACTTGACATTGAATTTAGACATCACAGAGTCAATTTGCTAAATACCTACATGTATTTGATCCTTCAAAATTGTACAATATTCATATGGACATATAAATCAAACGAGATAGCGAGAGTAATGTATATTCATCCCTTTACTCCGATGCACACAGCCTGCTTGACGCCAATTCATTTACAAATAAAGGACCAGGTGCAATCTAGCGTGACCGTCGTATGTACAAATATGAATTTATATATGCAGATATATATATATAAATATATTTATATATATATACATATATATACATTTTTATATACTGCAATATAAACCTTTACGTTTATATTCATAGATATGTATGTAAATAAATACATGATTAAATGCACATATTATATATATATATATATATATATATATATATATATATATATATATATATATATATATATATATATATATATATATATATATATATATATATATATATATATATATATATGTTATATATATACATATATATAAATATATATATATATATACACATATATATATAATATATATATATATATATGTATATGACAGATATTATATATAACATATACATATATATATATATATATATATATATATATATATATATATATATATATATATATATATATATATAAATGATCCTACTAACATATGCAAACATATACATATACAAATATATATATATATATATATATATATATATATATTATATACATACATATTTATTTATGTATGTAAATGTACCGGATAAGAAACCACTTGACTGTTAGAACAAATATGCAATGTGGCCTCCATGTGCCTTTCTTACGCACGATTATATTGGTTTCTATACTTACCGTTTGCTATCTGAGGAACATCGCTACATTAGTCGTTTGCAGGACGACAGATGACGCATTTGAGATTTGTACAATTTTGCTCATTGTTCTGCCAAATTTAAATGCCAACGGATCGAGTGAATAACTGTATGGTATCGTACCACTAGAAAGCAATTTTAATTTACTTCTGTGAAATATATTTGGACGCTTCGCACTTTATGCGGTTCAAATAATTCTAGATATTACGTTTTGTTACACTTAAAAACATAACAAGCAAAAAAGAGAAAGGCAAATATCATTGTACGGTTGAATCGAAGGATAGAACTAACAATATCACGCCCCACCTTTAGCCACGAATTAACCCAGCTGCTAAGGTCGATATTGATGTGCTGAATCGGTAATGGTGCGCCAAGACCTTTGTCATTTAATCATATTAAGATGATGTGTGGTGTAAACTTTGCATTGCATTACGTCCTACAATAACTTGGTCAATACAAGGATGTTTTAGTGCAAGGCTATTTCATGGTATATGCTAGAATAAGCTGTGCATACACATTATGATATCACGAATATGGAAGACCGATGTCACTGGAGGGGGGACTTGTTGGCTGATTCAAAATCTTAAATTTATTAACAAGTCACTGAGCAAATCGTCGTTATTATTGAATTGAACGCGTATTTTGATGTTCATGCAATTTAAGCGGAATCGTGTCTCTGCAATTTCTTATGTAGCGAGAATAAATGAGCGTGTTTCCGTTGTAGTTGACCTTCAAACGTTTGAATTATGTCAGTGCATAAGGGCCTATGTAGTAGAGACAAAAGCCGCCATTGGAATGATGGGTTACGTGCCAATGGGAGAATGCCTAAACTTACCACAGCTGCGCAGCCCTACCACAATATTTTTCTATTTTCCAATCTAAACGCGTTAAATCATATAACGATGTACTGGTTTGTCCTGCTTCAAAATTTTGATTATTTGACACGCGTTTGTGACAGCACAAGAAACATTCAAAATTGCACAATGTAATATTTTATATATCAGGTACTATTCTAGTAAGGGTAAACGTTGATAGAATACCAGATACTTGCGGGGATACCGTCATAT
>CM067352.1:16979780-16996861 GCA_034190875.2 Urechis unicinctus | reverse complement strand
CGGGAAAATACTAAACTTTGGCCCGGGAATAGCTATTTATCGACGGCATGACACAGGGATTCAATGAAGGTCACACTTGGTATTTACGATATATCTACCTTAAGGGCGGGGGATTACGATTCCATGCTTGTTAACGTCGCCGATTACTATCCAAATCATTGTATACTTAATGATAGTCACAGACGCCTCATAGCAACTTGAAAACAAGTATTATCTGCATACGTGGTTAACGGATGACATTAAATTACCTCCTGTCATGTCTATGTCACAGGCGGTTGAAATACAATACTATGTGGTAGCGTTATTGTGTCAGATTATTGCAGCAGTCTTAAATTGAAATGTATATGTGCATTGTCGGGTTTTAAACTACTCTCAGTCTGACAATGTCATCTTGCGCTAGGCGTCGTATATGTAGTTATTTCACATCCTCGCTGTTAAATAACTCAACTGACCCTTTATGGTCAGTTTATGCTTGTTTAAGTCATGCTGTATCGTTTTTATAACATATCATCAATCATTCGATCACGTTACGCCATTACGGCTACACAGCTACCTGTCAGACGCATGGAATATTTCGTGATAGATCAGGCGCAAAATGGGCAACATTCTGTTCTAGATTGAATGAGTGAAGCTCTAACATAATAATCAGCGCCCCTTTTAGGTCGATGAAGTTCATATTCTGTTCTCTATATTGAACGCCCGTCTGTTTGTCTAACGCCGACGCATTACCCTGACAAAAGCAACTTGGCATTTAAATCTATCAGTTTTTTATAGCTACTTATGCCGAATTGTTCTTGTTTGTATGCATTGACCTAAGGAAATGATTTTTCGTGAGAAATTGCATTAATAGAAGCAGTACGTCTTCCTTCCTGTTGGTAGTAAATCATACAAATGAATGATTATCTATTGCTTTAAAGAAGAAATCTAATATGAAATCTGTCGAGCAGAATATGTTTAAGGAATTACGTCGGTGAATCGTGTTGTGATTTGCATCATTGAGATAATGCAATCGTTGGCGGAAATTTTACAGAATGGCCTCCATTGCTGTCATTAGACCAGTATGCATGCCACGAATGATTGCCTGTCAGCATTGTTAATGAGTTGACGACATAACTATGTACGATGCACAATTACACGGATACATTATCTATATAATCATATAAAACCCTTGCATCTAGTCTTATATCAAGTTAGTTTAATGCAAATATATTTTTTGGTTCTGGAACCAACATTATAAGAGCCTAACGAGTCACGACATCCGACGCGATCCAAGATATAAAGTGGATACGACGCTCAATCCCGATGACAATCGAGGACAATGATTAAACGTCTTTACCAGATATCTTCCTTGTAACCAGCTTAGAAAGATCAAAAAGTGATGAACCAACATTTCCCTGGGCGTGATAGAAAATATTGAGCATTACACAATATGTTACTGATGCTGCAGTGGCCGTACGACTTTAAGTGATAGAAACCCTCGTCATCCACCACAAAAGCCGTCGTTATTTGTCGTCATTATTATACTTTACATTATGTATGCTGTTTTTGTGAATTCAATACATTATTTTGTTATCACTTTACTTTAATTTGCAATTTCACCCATTGCGTTTACTTAAAACTTTCAGGGCTTTGATGTCGACTAATGTGTCAAGGGAAGATACCAAAATCATGCAAGACTTCTCCTATCTCAGCCTTTGTTACCATAAATGATTCCCTGACAGTGCTGCTGCGGGTCGCTGTTAACTACACATAATGTCTAATGTGTACCCTTGTGTGAATTTGAGCTATAATATGGTGATTATTTGCAACATAACATGAAGCACTGCGCAGTACATCTGATTCTCATAAAAAAATAAGTATCACATTTAACCGATGGAGACATATCTAAGCATAGCCACTTCCCAACAACTGACTTCCTGCCATACCTTTTAATAAAATTGGGCAAATATTGAAAGGCAAAAGCTAAACAATTGGTTTGAAGTGATGACTTGCCACGTCATTTATTTAATTGTATCAAACGTTATCATAAATATATTTTTAAACGAAAACGCGCGGCCTCATGCTTCGGTGGTGTCTTTACAATTCTGCATTTAAACAACAGGCTCCGTTGAAGAAGGTGCTTTAACATTCACTTAACCTGCCTCTACCTGTTGTACGGCACACAAAGCAATGGTGACAACGCCTGAATTGCGTATTTGAAGAGGGGCCTAACAAGTGGCTGGTAAAGTTTGATAAAACGCCCCTTAGAGCGACAAAAGAACTTACGTCTGATCATTCCAAGAACCCTGTTTGCCTTTGCGTATTGCGCTGTTTACAAGATTTAAATGGCTGATCAATTATGACACATTTATCCCTTTTATCTGAGACCTGCGCTAGAGCAGCATTGCTCATTCGGTAATCAGTTGCAGTACTTTATAATTGGTTAGGTTAAAATGCATTGGCCAGTCATTTCCTCAGTCTAATACGCCGTGTAAGCTCACGATTATATTACTCAGAACGACTCCTCTGTAAATGAAATGTATATTTTAGGGTGTATGCTTGAGAGCCGACAAAGCTGATAAAACAGGAAACCATAGGGGGATCAAACGTGTGACTTGTGGTTGGGAATTAATAGGCAAATCGTTGGCACGCAGCGTATCATCAAGAAATTGTAACGGTCTTCATGTGCTGAGTGTTTCAACAAAATGGGAGTGGTATTCAGAATAAAGAGCTACGTAGATGAATTATTGGCTGTTTTGTGGTTAAACAGGGAACAATAAAGTCATGTGTGCAACGATTCAGGAATGGCCGAGACGAGTGATGCTGTGGGGAGCTCCACGCTGTATGACAACCGCCTTCTACCGAGCCATGACAAACCCCCTGACGTCAAGGTGAGGTCTCTACAGGTCTACCTGGAATTCTGGGTCTAATGAATGCCTCATTTGATGATCGCTGTTGATGTTTCAACAATTTATTCCCTTCGCCCTGTCAGGGACACGGTACATTTTCCTTCTAGATTCCACAATTCGAAATCCATTTTTTAGTTTTGACATTGGCACGAATATTCATTTGCTTCTTTTCAAAAATGTTGTAATTTTTTGACACTTCACCACAGACGTTATATGAGCCCTACCTCCCAGCTTATCATCTGGGAGGGGAGCGCATGAGCAATCACTTCAGAGATACACCAATCCGGAAAAACCCGACATTCATTGACTCCAAAAAAGCATGCGAGGAGCAATTTTCAGGTGTGTACTTTATAACATTATGCATTAATATACTTAGTAAATAAGTCGATGGTTTCGCTGTTAGGATGAACTTCTAGACTTATTTAATATACTATAGCTCTTAAGCATGCATGCACTTTTTTCAGAGGCTAAAGTCGTGTTTGCAAAAGACATGGCGTATTTTCTCAGAGGTCGCATGGACTCACCTGAATACCTGCCGTAAGTCTTCACTCATACATTCACGATACGAGACCCACGGAAGTCAATTGTATCACTCTATAATGTAATGAGCAATCATCAAAAGGTGACAATTGTCTCAAGTCTTTATTTAAGAAAAGTTAAAGTTTTGGCTTTGAAATGGCGCAACAATCACTGTTTAAAGTGCAACCATATTCTGTTTTTGAACACAAACAGATAAAAGAAAGTGCATGTACAGTTTGTTAACGCATATGCTGTCCATTTGATTCAGACGAAGAAAATGTCTCATAAATAGATTTAAGGATTCAAGTATTGATTCTTTTTCTTACCAGTGACAATTAATCAATAGAACCTTTTCCTTGTTAGAGCCTTGACGATCGATGTGTTTTGACTGTGGAGAATAATTGTTCTTTTTCCAGAAAGGGGGGATTTTGACAAACATGAGGATGGGTGTGAGGAGCAATATGCATTGCTCAAAATTGTGACCAAACAACTGGGCCAAGAACCAATTATTATCGATGCTGATGATATGCTGGAAAACCCAGGTGAATTAGCTATGTATTGCATAGGCAATATCCCCGAGCGACAGTGACATGTATAATAATATAAGTCAGGCTAAACCGAACACTACCGAACACGCTCGGTGAATGAATTGACTTGAGTGCCCTGTGATTGATTCCATCCGATATTGCTGAACCATCCGTTGACTATGTCATCAACAGCCAAGGATTTTGTATGTGACTGTCATTGTGCATGTACATTGACTCTTAATTTCAGAGGGTATGATGCGGTTGTATTGTCAAAAGACTGGTATAGCCTACCACGACAAGCTCATCAACTGGGATCACCCGCTAGATGTTGAGGTAATGGCATGTCAGCATCCCTCTTATCTTAATGTGGATTCAATGCCTTAACAGTATGACTGTTGATTTGTCTTAGTCTCAGTGAATGACGTAGTCGTTTCCTCTGGTGATTGAGTTCGTTTAGCTTGATTCTGTAGTTATTCGGCGTAGAAATGCATCGCTTCTGGTTTTCTTCATTGCTGTCAACATCAGGATTTGCAAAAATGTTTCCCAACCATTATCGGAAGAAACTCTGAGAAGTTTGCCCCAAGACGTCACTGATGCAATAGAGGAGAACTTACCCTATTACTTCAAATTATACTCTCTTCGACTGCAGACAAAGAAATGCACAAGGACATTCGTACGGAAATTGTAGGCTTGCATTACCCCGTTAAGATGTTTATTGAACAGCAATTCAACATCATGGATGAAATGTTCACAAGCATGTATTCATAACCTGATTTCATAGTGTACGATACGACTTTATACACATGCCTTGAATTTTAGCATATTACGTACATATGCGTTTTATTGCACACAGCTTTGTAAAAATGCATGTATGCGTATATCAGTATTTGGCAAAGTATCGCTAAATTATCAACTAAAATATTTTTAATCCTTGATAAAAGTAACTGTGTCTGCAACAGCTCACTCTTTCGTTTGTTATTTGCTTTGCTGTTTAGCTATTTAAACTCGGGGCAATCAACAACAAAACGAGTTAAGACATGTCTTGCTGCAGAGTCTCGATGTAAAAGTTGGATAAAACGCGGCCCTCTGTAATGTTTTGATGCCCCTTCACACATTATGACAAACATTCGAATGGGCGATGTCGAGATAATGGCGAACACCATACCTGTTAAATGAACTTTAAAATAATGTGCAAAGTAAATATTTTGCTCCAACCCATTGATGACAGACATAACTCAGCAGCTTCTAGGTGCAAATGTTATAAAGAGCGTCGTCGAATCGTTACATTCAATTGGCTTGCAAGAAAATATCACAGGACAAAACCACTTATCTCACAGTTAACATTCTAACGCAAACTCTTTCCATCGAATGTGATAAACCACAGATATCAATATAAACAACCAATCAAACGCAGCCACATGTTTGTTAATTTAGCTGTGTGCTGATATGACTTCAATATCCTGCGTTTAATAGCAGTTGTCATTGTGATCTCACTGATACTCATCTGTCACACAGGCGGGGTTTATATGTGATACACAGGTGGCATAAACGGAGAGGTGTAAATGTTACCTGCTTTTCTACACTCCCATACTCGTGGATGTCGGAATGGGTGAATGAGACAACTGGATGTGATCTACACCGGAGCTACATGCGACATTGAGTGATGATGCTATAGTAACGTTTATATATCCTGTCTTATCGATAATTTGGGAATCACAGCTGATTATTGCTACGTCTCACTTGCTGGGCCCCTGACTTATCATTTCAGCTGAAACTCGGGCAACTTAGGGGTATGGTACAGGATTTCAGAGCAGGTATTGGTGTCTTAATCGGAGTTTGCTCAAGGAATTCTTCATACCAATTATCTGTTTACCGGGTGCGTCTCGCTCCGTTGCAGATATGCTTATACTTTGTTCTGTAAGCCGGTAAGGTGCTCGGCAACGCTTAAACACAATTCTTCCTTATGTGTTGCTTTATACGCGCAAATATATTGGTTATTGGCCATAATTGCCTTTAGAAATGCATTCGTCAGATGTGTTGCATGTTTTGTATTTGCAAACCAGGGGTTTGCTGTTTGTTGTAGATTATGCGCACGATTTTAATTCGCAACATCATGATGGGAGTCAAATGGTGTGTTTTAATGCCGTTACGAGGCCTCCGGATGGTAGAAATCGTTAACTATGGCATGACTCAAAACGAAAAACGAAAATGAAAATAGTTGATGCCGTTGCTTTCTGCAACAAGGAGATGCTGCATAGGTGATGGATGAGGAAAGCATTAACGCCCCTTAGATTTTTCTCAAGCACTCTTTGGATGTCATGGATTCAGTTCTCACTTACACGCTCGTCTCGCATCCTATGCACACTGTCGTTTCAGCGTAATTGACATAACGCTTATCATAAACACTTTCCTGAACCGACATCAAATGGGACAGAAATATTAACTGTCATGTTTTGTACCCTAACAAAGGTGAAACCAGTTCTGTTGATGATCTGCCTAATCATAACGGGTCAGATACAGCTTCGTGTTCGGTAAGCCAGAGCATATGTCGCACATCTTCCGCTGAGGTCACAGTTAGCAGAAGACGCATGATTGTTTGTTTATACAGGTGCATCGTTCCCTCGAGCTAACCACAAAAGATAAAGGTAGTCTTCACTCACCATGACGATGCGTTGTTGATTTGAGGATGGGGGGTGTGGGGGCGCAGGGAGGATGGTGGCAAGGTGTATCACATGCGATGGTGATCACAGTGGCTCAGTTTCAATAGTGGTTGAAGAAGAATGCCTCTACATAGCATTTGTTCCAAGAAGATTCAATGTTCAGAAATGGTAACCTTAATCACACAATGCAAACATTCAAGCCACTAACATCAAGTTTGACTTATAACCCCGGAGGTTCTTTATTTCCTACATCACTCATGGTTTTTGAAAACGTTTAAATCGTTAAAGTTCCAACACAACGATGCGTTTACAGCTAGCAAGCCAGTGATCTTTGACAGCGCCGACGACAAATGAGCTTAACCTCAGGGCAATTAAATGACTGAATGGGGTGAGATGAACATATCGGGACAAAGTAAAATATTCACCGCTTTAAAAGTCTAGGCGATTCCCCATGTGGTTACATATCGTATCGAGGTTCGTCCTATGTTCTATAACGAATTTAAGGATCGTTACAGTGTTAAGATACATTAGACTTATATATAGCTATACTTAATTTTGTCTCTCCTTCGGATTTAGATTCAGTCGGAATGCTAATTTGAGCTAATACATACACGCATCACCTCATGTCTTACTGGATGTATGGCCAAAATATAAGAGGCATTATTATATATTTATATACAAATCAGAAATTATCAAGTTACATTTGCAGATACAAATATATGTACTTGTTGCATGTAGTGGCATGTGCTGTGATAATCTTTAATGAAATGATGATTGATACCAAGAATCAATACCAATGTTCTGATATATTCTTGAAGAATAGAATCAAATGCAAAAATCAAAATTAAAATTTAAGCGGATTAACGTATATTCAAGAATATTGAGTAAAGTTTGAGAAAAGAATGCAAAAGTTTATCATTGCAACAAGAAATGCGCTGAAAGGTCGCCATTATATTTCTTAGATAGAGCAGGCTGCTAATCGAGAAAACAGTGTGGTGTATTCCATTGGACAATGAAAGCTATGCGGAATATCTCAAACAACCGGTGTTTGTAACGAGCGTAAAGCATTAATACACGCTGTTAAATATAAAATGTTCATCCCGGCCAATGTTATTGATCGTTTATCACTGTGCAATAGGATGTCGTTCATGATACAAAGACGGTGTATGTATTTATTCATTCTCCATTTGCACGATATATGCGAATTATTGGCAATATAAAATCCCTGGCAATTGGGGCAAAGACTTGTCGGTAATACATAGGATATTGTTTCGGGGTAAGTTTGGCATGCAATCGGTTATACTGATCTGGCAAAGCGGCTCATATAGAAACACACTGGAGATAAACGGAATACAGATTACCAAAGTGCAATACCTGAACACGTGATACATTTGGACAATACCTGATATCAAAAAATACTGTATTGTTAGAGTTCAACCTACATGTCTTTGACCATATATCACCTCAACAGAAAATATTCCGTATTTACCACCCATTATTACTGTAAATGTTTTTATATCTGATAAAATTGAACATGGTGGCAATATGTAAGCCGGGAAGTTACTTAATTACCTCTCTTTCTCTTTTCAAATCGAAGTGAACTGTCTTTATTGATTGACAGTGACTGTCTCATTTTACCATTGCTATCCAACTACATTATGTGCCAATATAGCTAGTAGAATCCTATTCTTTATTCCATTATGAATTTATGAATTTTATCCATGTATAAATCCTCAATCCCATCAGGGAGAGCAATTAGATTTTTGGTAGCAGCTTTCTTTTTAAGTCACCTACGTTGTTTAAAGAGCGAATTTTATAACATAAGACGCGGTACTAAATACATGCATGTAAAACCAAGTGGGATTAACAACAGCCGTTTCTGCTTGCCACGAGTGCTCTACTCTCCTGAACTGTTTTATGCTCTGTAATGCCTACTACTCATGTCGTCAATGCTTATGTAATTAAGAAGAGAAATATATGACGTTCGATTTTCCGTTGCGTGTTTTTCTACGTCAAGCTTGCAGAATGGCTGAGGGGTTTTGAGAGATATTCTGCAATCTTGTGGCGGGGTCTCACCGTAACACGTTTTGTCGGCTTATTTCAATTCAACCACCATTTGGAATATATTGATAGAACCCCTCTTCCCACTTACCTAACCTCGTTACCCTTGATCTTATCACTCAAGCTCGATGGTGTTAGTTCGTAGTCATGCTATGGTCTGATAAACGTCAAACACAATAAATAACTGACTTTCGATCAATCTGCCTAATTCGAGTATGCTAAGGTGAACGATGGCGTGATCAGTGAACAATACATGAAGAATAATCAAGAGTATTCGACAATTTAAATTTGCTGATACGTTGGAGGTTGCTTGTGAATGTAATCCTATCAATTAACTATTGAGCTCTTTGCATGTGGTACGTGAGTAAGAGAGTATCACCTTAGGGAGGAAAAGTTGCATACGGATCATCATTCGTAATATTATGTCCCCCTGTCTAATATAATTTATTTCGGACTAATTACTTTACATGGGTTTTGAAATGATTTATCTTTCGTTTGTGGGGTAGACTATCGAATGATCTCGTCATAGATTACATAAAGTAACATATTTAAGTTGTCATTGCTGCTTACTTAAGGGTAATGTATCGGCGCAGGTTGGTGGATAACCATAACACCTGTTAATGCATCAGGCCATAATCATTATAAAGGTTCGTGATATCAAACAGTTTTCATATTTCACGCACTTAGCAATTATAGACCTTTGATTGAAGCTTACAGTCAAGCAATCCAAAGAGATTATATGTGACTGTGCCATTGATTAAATTCTCGCTTGACGTGACATATTTTGATCGCTGCTCAAAGCCGGCTGATAGTGTATGCACCATCCAGATACACCTCTATTAACTCCACGTAATAGTAGCTCTTAATGCTCCCAACACTCTGGTATATGACAATCATACATCCTCAATAACGAACAATGATGAACAAAGCAATGATCAACAAAACAAGTCAGCGAAAGTCGTTTTCATTTAAATCCGATCTCCAGTTAAATATATGACCACTGGGGAACATACCTCTTCATCGGCCAAGTAGAAAAATGTGTTGACTGGTCCGCTAAGTTGATTTCATTAATGTCACGATACTGTAATTGACATCATATGGAGACAACTGGTTGGTGTCGACGGCCCTCCTGTTCACGGTTCATTGCCGTGTTACCTGCTTAGATATACCTCATCCCAATAAATGATTGTATCCATTTTCAATGAAATGCAAACACTGACTGACGCTCATGCCTCAGGTACTAACTTGTGATGTACACGGTGGTTATTCTGTCCAGGATATACCCATGCATTATGCATTCTCTATGAATGGTTGGACTATATACCAAGATATGATGGTCAAGGTGTCCATTTAGGGACACTGAATGAACAGTTCAATAACCATCGTTTTCCATAGCAACAGGTATTGACGCTCGTTTGCTTCACGCATGCCTTACACACTTAAACATCATAATGTAATGCAGTAATGCGACAGAACAGCTTTTTCTTGGGGACACACGCCGGTATACGAGTATAATGGTATGGTTCCGTGGGTATTGCAATATGTTCTGGCAATACTGACTGACTAATCTTTGTTTGATCTAAATAATTTAACTCTAACGGTGAAGGACAAACACATGAGCACTACGGATTACGTCAACTTCAAATATTATTTAACTTAGGGTGATGAACTTAATTGGAGAAACAGAGATACATCTTGATGAATTTGTGGAAGGAATATTCGACAGATAAGGATAATCATTGCAACAGAAACAAGGTTAGCAGAAGCCAAACCATATCTTCAAGTTTTATCAACTGGCAGCCCGAGAGACGTTGATGACAGAATTAAACGATGGTAATAGCTACAACCACAAGTTTTCAGCGTCACAGGGACCAAACAGCTATATGGATGTTATAAAATACGTTAAAAGACATCCACTTTAGTACTTTACTGACATCACATAATTATTTCAGATGCTCTAATGTTGATCATGTCGGTTTTGTATTTTGTACGTTTAGGCTACAAGGTATGGTTTACCCATGAAGCGATCAAATCACTGCAAAGTTACCAAAAATACAAAACAGGCTAGTAAAAAAAACCCCCCGAAAACTGCTTATCAAACACCGAGGACTGTGATAAAGCAGGATCACAATTGCTGTCAACAAAAATGCGGAGCGCCAATCAACAAAACAGCTAATGGCGAAAGCTACGCTTAACATTCCGGGACAAGTGGACCTAAAGTGTAACGACGGTAATTGTCCCAAACGCAATAAAAATAAAAACCTGAAATGTTCATCCTTCCTCATTCAATCATTACAGCACCCCTGGGTATTTCGCGTTTATGGCCAGAACATAGTGAATATATTTATGCATTCAGAGTGGGCAAGAAATCAATAAACCTTTGACAATATGAAATACGAGAATAAGGACAAAGACCTGTCGGTAATAGGTAACGATTTGTTTTGAGGTTATTTTGCTAATAGAAAATGTTGGGCGTAATACTGATCACACAAACTAAAGCATGTAGAAAAACTGGGGAAAATGTGGAATGATCGGAATGCAGATTACCAAAGAAAATCTCTTTATTCATGGGATTTATCTCTAGATGTTCCTGTAGTCCCTTTTGGAACACCTAGCAGGTGCATGTACACTGTTGGTAAACAAAATGCAGTGTGTTCGTTGTATTCTTACGTGCCACTTGCAAGTTTATGGTTAGTTTGCGAATTATTTATGGTTCGGTTTTAGCACCAAAGATCAATTTAAATCTAATTAAGAAACGACATCTGTTCCACGAATGACTAAAGTAAATTTTAGCATTTTCTAAAAATCATATTCAAGCACATATTTCAAACTGACGTTACAAATTTGAGTTTTAATGAGACAAATCCATGAATATATTGTCAGGCAGAGCAAATGCACTTGATCAAAATTACGTCCACGATATTTTAAATCAGACGTACTTGGCAGCAACTCCAATTATATATTCACTAAAAAACAACGGAATAATCTTTCCCATAACTCCATGATGGCCGTAGTTTTGGTTTAAATTGGCGACTTGGCGATCTCAAGGCTGCATTTTGATGGCTTCAGGGAATATCGTTGCCAACGTGAATAGTCCTATACTGAAGAAATAAGCGTTTTGGTGTCAAACAAGCCCATTCCATAATGTTAGATCAGGCGATTCTCTATCCGGTTATCTGGTTCTCTTCCGGCAGCTAACCATCGATCTGGTTCTCATCAATGGTGACAGTTTTAATTGATTAATGCATAAGTGACCCATGAATTGCTAAATTTTCATGAACACCAAATGCATTGCATTCAATTCATGTGCATTGTTTTCCAACTAGTATGAACGAACTGAATTGATTTCGATTCAAATGATCACGGTTTCATTATGTCTTTATGCCATATCTTTTGGTGTGTTATTATATTGTAAATGGCAGCTATTATTTTGTTAGCTGCGGCTAGAGCATGCGATACACCAATCACAACATCATAGCATTGCTAGGTTGTTGCCAAAAAGTAAAAACATACAAATCCCCAAATGAAATCTTTAATTGTTGTGAAAAACTAAATAATGCAGTGGGGGTATATTAGATAGCTGTGGTAAAGCGGAATGTCAGTTACTATCAACCCGATATTCTTAAGTGAGAGAAGACCGCCCATTCTAAAAACAGAACACACGTCTTATTTTCACCTGCTCTCTCATTAGAAAATAGAAGCTACGCACAATACCCTACTAAGTTTGTTATCCAATGTATCATTGGTACCGGCGTGTGCCATTATCTGGTCTGATTATGGTACACGTATTGTTGCGTATCGATGTAAATAAACGGATTTCAAATTACTGCAGTGCAATATTTGAATTATACACTGAGACGATTCAATATATCAACCTAGGCCTTAAATTGTTTAGTCAGAACGAAATTAATGATGGATATTCAGCCTCAAAGAGTTGACATATTCGGAATATCATTTCAACCGAAAATATCCCCAATGCATTACCCTTTAGTCTATTGTTCATTGTATATGAATAATATCAACCACTGTGACATTTATCAAAGTAACGTTTAAGTCCTTTAAACCAAACCCATACCAAACACAAACGTATTAATTACAGAAAAAGTGTTATGGTAGATAAGCATAGCGAAAGTGATTATTGACCAACTGCGCCAACAGCAAAGGTGATATCATAAATGGTTCTTTAAAAAAAAGCTGAACCGTTTATTAGGACAAATACACACCTAAACCCAAATAAGACTTTGTCGAGCCCCAAACCCAGAGATGACTTTGAACACTTTATTACTTACAACAAGCACTTAAGTGTACACCTAAATCTTTGGTATTGCTGTACACACAATTTAGGATATTTGACAGACAAGACAACGTGTCTTTTATGGCAACATCAATGACCAAAAGAGTAACAAACAGTTGTAATGTAAGAGATATCGTATGGTCCGAGACATTGGTGTTCTTGTAAGAGGGTAATAAATAGTATAGTCCTGATGTGGATGACTGGGATAGAAGTGCTGAATGTATTATCAGGAATAACATCATTAGCTTGGAGGCGACACACTACATACGCTGTCTGTCGTGCATCAAACTGTGTGGTCAAATGACAAACCATAAATACAACGTATTCATCAACTGTTATTTGGATAAATACAGCCCTTATTTAGCAGTTACGAATGATGCCAATGATATAAGTATTGGTAAGACACGTAAAACAATATGTCCTAAGATACTATGATAGCCAGAATACTATTGTATTGGAAGTGCAGGTGGCAGGCCGGAAAGCTAGTATTTCGTTAACACTTCAAATAAATAAATTTCAATTCCGCTCCTTAATATTTAAAACGTTTACAAGAATCCAAAGGTCTCAAGTTAGTGTAACCTCTTCTGTTAAATCCGATGGTCAATGTAACATTATTGATTGTTAAATGCACCTCGATAATGGTGTTTATACGCCCCTTACAATTATGTGTCAAGTGTCAATAACTGAAATGTTATGTGCGACTTATTCAGAGGCGATGATTATGTGATATGCTATCAAATGTAGACAGGACGTGCACACGTGGTGTTAAGGAATTAGATTGATGAATTTAAATAATCTTTGATCATTGCTTTACACCACAAAAAATTGTCAATAGCTGATGTTTTATGTGCGACTTATCCAAATTCGATGTTTAATATCTAGGACTAAATATCATATAAGAAAACAAAACATACCGCTCTGCTAAGAAATAGTAAAGCAAGAATACACATAACATTCTTAAAGAATATAATGAAATGAACAGTAAATGCACTTGTTCCAAGCAGAGTATGGCAAGCTTTTAGCTTTTTGGATCAAATATCAATCGTACTGTCACGAATCTTGTACCTCTGGGTGAAATGACATTTCTAACTATAACATGACCATTCTAAAAAAATTCATGACGCTCCAAATAGTCCGTACGAAACCGAATCGTTCCTACGTTATTGAGACGAATCAGAGTTAGTTATGACGTTCTGTTTATTCGCTTCATTTTGAGTTCCGTTGGAAATTATCGAGTATTTTCCTTTATGTCCGTGTCTATAAATGGCGATCCATTTAACAACACCTACGAACAAATAATTCCATATTGATAAAAAGCTATGCCACCGACAACATAGACAAACCCCCATACTTCAGCGACTGCTCTGCGTTTGTAGTGGTATATAATATGGACACTTACTGAAGCGTATATGAATGTATCTAAAGCAAAGGCACTTATTGCGATGCTTAATATATAGGTTTTTTATTACCTACAATTTCATTCCACCTCACCTTTGTCCACACACTAAACGCTAACCCTGTCTGCAATCATAACATTACATGATGACTGCATCATGGCTTGCTGTCTACTAAGGTTGTAACCTGGCCTCAACTGACAAGTCGACTCTCTCAAGGCTGCATTCGGATGGAACCCCAGGGAGTCTTTGTCAATATTCTTACACATCCCACGTTCTGGTGTTAAATGAGACCATTCTTACTTCCATTAAGCGAGATTAGTCAATGTTCCACCAGAATAACTGATTGGTTTGAAACCGGTTGTATGATTTCCTTGCTGTCCCGGTGTTATCAGCGCTTTTATGCACCAAGAAACCGCGTTCATGTTTAAATCCTATTATTTTTTGGGTGCTTATATAATCACAGACGACCAATAAATTGCCATCAATCCCTACTTCCACATGAATTATTCCGCTTTCTTCATCGCGAGTACTAAGCTCAAAGTGGAATATCGTTTGAACGAACGCGTTAAATATAGCAATGTTTTTCATTTGGCATCAATAGAGGAAATAAATCACTCTCTTAAAATGCAGAAGAATTGGATAATTCTGTTGCATATACCAAATGCATTGACAGGCACTATGCTACAAAACATTCATAGGAATGTCATTGCACATGTTATGTGGAAGGATATTGCAAACAGTGGAATATACGAATAAGTGGAATGTTAGAATAAGATATATCTCAGTATAGTATCGAGCCAGAAGCAGACCTCGATGCTCACCATTTTATGCTCTTACAACCAAGTGCCAGAAGTCTCGATAAGCTTGTTTGAGAAATGAACTGACACTTCATACTATTTAGGCACTTCAACAAATAAACTCCTTAAGAAATAAACGCATAAATGCCAGATAACTTTAGATGACTATTTATATTTTTCGGGAAGGAATGCTGTCCAAATCAGTTCTACATTATTTTTTGTGACGATTTTTGGCGAAAATGATTTTCGCGCGCGTAGGTTTATAAAAATAAACATGCCCTGAAACGCTGTTTTAATTTGACGGATAACTCTGGCAGAATGGAATCTTAATTGCTAACGTCGCAATTTGCCTAAGAAAGAGCGAATCGTCAATCGGGAGCAGCAAACATCCCAAGTGGCAATCCAGTGTAAAGATGGTAATAATTCCGAAAGCAATAAATATCTGGTAAAACATGAATGGCTTATCCCTGCTAATGAAATCAAGCACAAATCATCCCTATGCTCTTAACATACTGCCTTTAATTTTGCATTCGCTATAGGAAGAAATCAGTAAATTATTGGCAATATGCAATTTGGAACAATCGGCACAACGGCTTGGTGGCAGTCATTGAAGATTGTTTTGCAGATGGGTTTGTGCTTGTGTAATACCGATCTGACAAAGCAAACTCAATAGATGAATTGGAGACAATGTAGATGAAAAGGAATACAGATATATGAGCAAATAATTCAATACGATGGATTAACTCGATTCGGTCATTTTATACAAATGATACCAGTAATCCGAAATAATTGCAATCATAGATATCATCTAAATTGATATTAAGTCTTTGAAATTTGCCAGTTTGCATCAGTCACACCAACTTATCAATTTCTGTATAAATGATTACAAAACTGATTACTTTAATTGAATAAACGATTCCGTACCCTGAATGCTTATTTCGAATGCGCAAACACAACCACAAACCGTTAATTTGCCACTTTTGAAATCAAATTCGAGAAAGGATTATCATAACAAACAACGAGCATTATTTTGTTCAACTCTCCTTACCAAGCCATAACCAAAAACGATGGAACAGATATTGTCATACATGACCGGCATTTAAAGACATTTAAGATAGCACAGACGATTCAAATATAGTGCTAGGGTGTACAAAATTAAATACCAAGCGCAGTTACATACCATAATGTCAAAATGTTAAACCGTCCGTCGGGACAAATATTCGCTCATCACATTATCCGAAGAGGAAAACACATACATATTTTGACCTCATTTCAGAAAATGATTTCATTGCCACCATCCGCCTCGGATATGAATACATAAGTAAATTCATCGACATGCCGGGTCTGGTAAGTTATCATTAATGACGACCGTAGAATAAAGTGAATCGTCGGTCATTTAATTTACGATACTGCAAAGGGATATTTCTGGCAAACAACACAACCACAATGCTTCAGCAATTCCAAGCAACCTCTTTCGGGCAACAGCATGAGTTGCTATCTATAATCAATCAGTGTACCACAGCAGTTAAACACATTTATGCACATTCTAACGACGAACTACGCCATATAAGTAATGCACAAGTAGTAAACGTGACCATGCGCGCTATCATTCCAAACCAATGAGATCACGTTCATACATCATCAACACAGTTGTAAAGACCTCTGGGTATTAAACAGCATAGATATTATTTAGAAGAAATCACATCTAGTGCAAATTTAATGAATAACGTTAGCCCCATGTTATTACTGATGTAAACCGCGGGATATCATAATGTAAATGGGACTTGTTGCTTTAAACACAAATTAATTGCACAGTCTTACCAAGGAAATAGTTATGCGTATTCTGAGATAAACTCTGCATTCACTTGCTAGGAAACTTTCTAATCAAACCGATTGTCTAAAGTAATTCATATCATGCAGTGCATCACAGTATTGGTC
>CM067352.1:16920031-16979680 GCA_034190875.2 Urechis unicinctus | reverse complement strand
GGCGAATGGTTTACATGGTCACAAAATTATTTCCTGTAGGAGTTTTAAGTCACTTGTGACTGCTATCCAAATCCAAACATAAGTCACAGTAAGTGCATTCACACACACACGCATGCAAGCTCATACACGCATGCAAGCGCACAAACATAAATATATCCTTAATTAGCCCGGATAAGCTTCCCCATTCTGTATTTCCTCCGTTTCGTTGACTTTTTGTGACATGATTTGTAATTAATTCAGGCAATTATTGATCTGATATAGTGATCTGAACCACTCGTCACCACTCGTCACCACTCACCACCACTCGTTACCAATCGCCACCAATCGACACCACTCACTACCACTCGCCACCACCCGCCACCACTCGCCACCACTCGCAACCACTCGCCATCGCTCGCCACCACTCGCCAACAATCGCCACCAATCGCCACCACTCGCCACCACTCGCCACCACTCGCCACCATTCCCCACCACTCCCCACCACTCTCCACCACTACCCACTACTCGCGTGTTAATGCTAGCAAGTTGTTTTGCACTATTCATTAAGCCTACATATTATGTGATAGCATCATGTAGTTCTTATGCAAAGCTATGGAAGTCGTATAACTTTTTCATCTATAATCAACCGTTTGCCTTGTCACAAAACAACACGAACTCGATTGAGTCCCTGTGACATAATTTGGATAATTAAGTACAGTATGGATCTGCCCAATGGTTTACAATTGCACAACGTAATTTGTTATCGCGTAACTAAGAGAATATTCAGAAGAACAACGTCGATTCAATCCATCTTCCAGGTCGACATATTGTGCATGTTACGTCATAAATATGACAGCAATGGATTGGGCAGTGAAAAGAGCATTTGATGATCAATCATTCACGACTCGTAAGCATTAAATGAACAGGCACGAAAATATGTTAAGCCGTCATTGGCGGTGAAAGGAAATAACAAATATGGAGTGTAGGATACACAGTACAATACCTAAATGCTCTTTCGGTGTTGCCAAAGAATCAATGCTGCTTATCAATTTGGTGGAGTTGCTGAGAGTGAAATGTTCTATCAATTAGGAAAACTTTGACAGATGGCAGTTATTGACAAATGTTCCCAATCGTACGCACAATTGTTGTGCGAAAGAGCTAATCTTTGTAATTTGGACTAAAGGGATCAAACGTTATGATCATTCAGTGCAGTATCTAGTCGACACAGTAAATAGCAGTAAAGGAAAATGTAGGAGAGTTCGGCATGCGTAGAATGGGTAATAATGTAATTCGAAGTAGCACATATTTCATCTTCTATTATTCGTGGCTCCACTAACCCGTCCACGTTACAGCTAATATAATTAGGCATGTGTCACAGACACGCATTCATGATGGGTAATTTGGTAAATTCTGGAATGGGAAACCACGGACTCAGTTTTCGAATTACGCAATTTGGCTTTAGTTTTCGTCTGAGATAAATAAACTGCATTTGCTTGGGATCCTTACCAAGCGCTTTACGTTTTACGGCGATGTACACATTTGACGAAATTTCCATATTATATATCATCGCTTGGAATCTTCGATAGCAGTCTTTGCGCAGACGACTATTTCCAACCCAAGTGTTCGGAAGGTAGACCCCCACCATTCCCGGCGAACGAAGATTCTGTTATGCAGGGCGTACAACAACACTGTGCGCGCGTAATATCTCTGTCTGTTGGGACGCATTATATAGCCCCTCACCATGACACCCAACAGCTGGCAGCTTACATAATGCAGCTTACATAATGCAGCTGTGTGAATCTAGCAAAAACACATTGCTGCTGCTGCTTCAAATTAAGAACTGGATCAACTGATAGAACGTCGAATGTATTGTTTTATGTTCAATCAACGTTATCAGCGACGATGTGGACACGAAACAGGAGTTAAACATACGCCTACATTGTAATGCATTTGAAATGATCTATGCATTCTATACTAGTGCTGCAGAGATCTATTATGCACAAGCGTAAAAGTCAAGGTTAGCCCGTACATTACATTACGTACTCTGGAATTGTAATTATTAACCTAAACCTTTCATTTTGGAAATGTATTGACCTTAATGCTGTGGATCTCTGGTGGTGTTGTGATTTCGGGTACGTTAGTTGCAGATGATTCAAGGGATGTATTTAGTCATATTAATGACATCGAAGTCGAGAATTATGCGTCGTTTATGAAGAGCTTGGAGGGTAATAATTCTAACCCTTATCCGATTTCGCTGCTGTGACTTGGTTGCATGTAATACCTTGGGTCCTGATCCTGTCAAACGAAGCAAAGTGATGGTCAACGATCGGTCATTATGTCGATAATGGTAACAATATTAGCAGCCAAAGTGGAGATAGGAGAGAGACGGTCTTGTATTATTTTGGTATCTTCCCTGCTCACATATTAGTCGTCATCAAAGCCCTGAAAGTTTTCAGTCAACGCAGTGGGTAAAACTGCGTACATTAACGTCAAATTTTGAAAACGAAAAGTACGTACAAAATAGGGTATTGAATTCACAATAACATCATACAGACTATATAGTACAATAATAATGTAACGAAGGAAGTTATCGAATGACAACGAAAACAGACAGCTTTTTTGATGGATGACGGTGGTTTCTATCAATGCAAAGTCGTCTGGATACTGCAGCATCAGTAACACATTATGCAATGCACCAAGGAAAACTTCGATGCATCACTTTTTGATCGATCAGTCGGTAACGGGAAGAATATCTTTTAAAGACGTTTAGTATGCCCTAATATGCCCATGGTGCTTCTTTCTCTCTTGCTTTCCATCGGGATTGACTGTCGTATTCAGTTTTAATCTTGGATCATGTCGAAAGTCGTGACGCTATTCTCTTATAGTGCTGGTTTCAGGAACAAAAATGTATTTGCAATAACCGAACTTGATATAGGACTAGATGCTAATATATTCATATATTCATATAGACAATGTACCCGTATTAGTGTGCATTGTACATGATGCCGTCCTAATGCCCTATCATTGAAAATGCTGACAGGCAATCATTCATTACAGATGAGGCATGGTAAACCGTTGATTCTTCCTTCTTTGGTTAAGCATTCAGTAAAGTGTTTACATAGCTTGAGTAATGAAACATGTGTAACAAATTGATCTTTGAGCATTCGTGATGGGAATGTACCTCATGCTATAATCTAAACAATATCATACTTATTTGTGCTGACATGTGAACAAATATCCAATGCATAGTCCCAGGTCACATAATATGATCCATAGTGACTTGTTTGCGAGTCTCTGTGTGTGTGGATCATGTTGTTGTGGTTGATTGGAAATAGTGTTTGCCGGTCTGAGCCTAGTGGCAGGCCTTCATGCAGTGGCAATCGCCATACGCTGTACATGAATAGCTGTTCGAGGGAAGAAGCTGGTTACGGCACACACCTAGACTGTGTTATGACGCCATACAACACAATACAAATCAGAGCCAAGATTGAAACTGGCACTGATTTCT
The DNA here is from genome assembly GCA_034190875.2 of Urechis unicinctus. NCBI lineage: Eukaryota > Metazoa > Annelida > Polychaeta > Xenopneusta > Urechidae > Urechis > Urechis unicinctus. The sequence goes on along the minus strand of CM067352.1, from coordinate 16,976,193 downwards.
CTTGGCAGTTGGCATCAAATGAGCCATTAAAGTCATCTTAACATGTCTTTCAGTAGCTCTGACAAGATGACCTTTCTCAGTGACAGCATCGTTCTCACATGCATTCTCCCTTGTAAGCCCAACATCCTTATTTTATACGAGAACCGCATAACGACTATAATTGTGAGCGTCCATGTTTATGATATAACTCGGTATTTTGTACTTCCGTTTGGCGTACACGCCCCGTAACATAAGACAGTATCTAGTAAGACGCATGGTACGGTTCTGTTAAATGCCACATTAGCCAAAGGTTTACCAGTATGTCTGTTTGTCTTAATGATAAACGAGCCTCATGATTGCTTTAATCATTGGTTCTCGGGGCTATAACACACTTACACTGGCTTATCCAACTGATGCATTGTACCAAGCGAATGCACATACCATTTCCAAAGGAAAAACTTACAATGCATTAAACCTTACATTTAGTATTGTACGATATCCTGGCCTCACCCAAGTTACATTGCGATTAGATCTGAATGTGAATTGATATCACGCTATGACAACTTCGGGCATATTCCAGAATGGCATGACCTATAAGCATTTATTAGAACCTCCACAGTGTGGCCGATTTCTTATTGATTTCAGAAATGGCACAGTTGGAGCCGAGGCTGTTCCGCGAACCCCGCTATCTGTATTGCCTTAGTCAAGTCAACTGTGGAAGACGTGACAAATAAAGAAAAATATATATTCATTTACACCATTACAAGGTAACGTGGTGTATATATGTCAAAGCCAGAGTTACACACCGAGAAGAATCATATACTTCTTTAATTATTTACGACATAACATATCTCGATAGAGTGCAGAATATAAATAAATACATCATAACATGCAACAATTGACTTGATAAAGCCATTGATATATTTTCAAGGCAACAATATGGATATATTATCGATAATTTGGTGCTCATAAAACAAAGAAGGGGTCACATGAGTGTCTTTCTAGCAATCAAACAAGAACGGCGGAAAATTGCACGAAATCACACCACGAATCACCGACCAGTGAATCATGATTCGTGCATTACCCATACACCGATATAACTTCCCAAACACTTTCCGCTCGGCAGGGCATTATTCAATATACGATTTCTACTTTAAAGCAAGTGATAATCATTTCTTTGTATGATTAATAACCGGAAAGAAGGAAGACGTACTGCTTCGATTAACGCAATTTCTCTCGGAAAATCATTTCCTGTAGTCCGAGCTAGAAACAACACCAATTCAGCTGAAGGAGCTTTAACAAACAGGTAATGCGTTGCCGTTAGACGGACGGACGGGTTGCTGATCAGCATTTCAAATGCGTACAATGTGAAGAACCAAATATGGACCACCTCGACCTAAAAGGGCGCTGATTACTACGTTAGAGTTTCAGAACGTTACCCATTTTGTGCCCGATCTATCATGCACTATTCCGTGCTACTTCTTGAATAACGCCGTCAAGCGTCTGACAGGTAGCTGTGTAGCCGTAATGGCGTAACGCACTCGAATGATTGATGATAACTTATGAAACAGTACAACGTGATTTACTTTCGTACGGTACAGATTGGACAGTACTGTTTTACAAACGACCAAGAACTAAAGATATTTTCATGACGCTTTATGCAAAGGATAGCACGCGCTAAACAACTCCACCAAACGTTCGTTAATTTGCAACGTGAGCATTTCCGCATTATGTAAATAATGTCGTAGATAGTGACTCAGGAACGTATTTCACGACTGATTTGCGTTTGATGATATCGCCCAAACATTGGCGATGGGTTAGCGAGAATTTGAAAATTTATCAAGGAGTTGAAAGGGGGTGGGGGTTGGGGGTTAGGGGGGAAGGGGTGAGGCTTTGATGGATGATGTCAACACCCATAACTCAGAACACTTTGTACCAGTATGCACTGAACAGGAAGGGTCAGTTAAGTTATTTAACCGCGTGGATCATAAATACTTAGGTACACTACGCCTGGCTTAATATGACATTGTTAGGCTGACTGTTGCTTAAAATCCCGACAGTGTACCTCTACATTTCAATTCTCTACAATAATTGGGCACAATAACGCTACCATATTGTATTGTATTTTAACAGTAAGTGACATAGACATGAAGGGAGGGGATTTTATCCAAGCCGGAAACCACTTATGCAGATAATACTTGTTTTGAAGATTCAATTAGGCGTCTGCGACCGCCATTAAGTGTGGTATGATTTTGATCGTAATCGGCGTCGTTAACAAACATGGAATCATAAAAACCCGCCCCTCAGGGAGATATCGTAAATACCAAGTGTGATTGATTCCCTGTTCATGTCGTCGATAAATGGCTATTCCCAGGCAAGAGCATTTGATGCACCACATATATGGAGAAGTCATCGTCGTACAAACGAAGTTGGAGAGTCAACTCTGAACGTCAAGGAAAGAATGGAAGTCCCACTCAGCGGGAGCCTCTGGACCTCGTCAAAGTTACAATTCAACGAAAGCTTTTTGTAAACATATTTGGATGTCAGGGATGCGGAATCCGTATCCCAAGCCTAAGCACAGTTATACGTCTTCTTGAGGATCACATACAGGAATACGAATATTCAATTTGTAATATGTTAGGAATGATAATTTGTATTTTTTTTGCTTTACCGTGCCGGCATATATATTTGCCTTTGGAAAACCGGGTGCAAGACTACAAAATGAAAAACTAGTTCAGATTGTCATAGTCAGATTATGTTTCTTTCATTCTAAGAGTTGGTATGCTCATGTATCGAGCTTATAAACGGCAATCATGATTTTATGAATGATTACTAGGCACTCGACTTAGCAAAAGCATTTAATAAAGATGAATCGGGTCGGTCACACACTGATTGATTGAGGTCAAGTTTCCGAAAAGACGATCATAAGCAGTATTGGTTTCCAACGCTAAGACTGGCCAATAAATACATAAAGATGCAAACATAAGAATTCATATATGAGATACAGACATACATATTCATATGTTTATATATATATATATATATATATATATATATAGATATATATGATATATATATAGATATATATAGATATATATATATATAGATATATATATATATAGATATATATATATATATATGTATATATATATATATATATATGAATATACATATATGTATATAAACATGTATATGTATGAATATACATATATAAATATAAATATATATGTTTTAAATATAAACATAAACATATATATCCAAACATATATGTATATATATATATATTTATATTTATATATATATATATATATATATATATATATATATATATATATATATATATATATATATATATATATATGTGTGTGTGTGTGTGTGTGTGTCTGTGTAAATATGTATATATATATACATATATAAATATGTACATATATATATATATATCAATATGTATGCATATATATATATATATATATATATATATAATATATATATATATATATATAACAATATATGAGACATTTATTTATTTTAATTAAGTCGTACATAGTGTAGGCCGCAGCTATCAAAGTTTAAAAATACGCAAATATGTTGGCGCTGACATCAATGCTGATAATGCATGGTTGTACCGATGCAGCTAAATGTTATATGCCTTTGGATCCGCCTGATACGCCCGATGTTGTGTAAGTGAACATACAGTCGTCTTTTTTGACACTTGAAGATTTAGCTTTTGAGACCGTCAATATAATTTTTGACACATGGGTATTTAATACGATTGCAACTGCGCAGAATGCTCCAACAATAAAATAACGAGACAGAAGTCAATATACAATAAGGTGCCAGTTGAATTTGATTGTGCTAATGACATTGCCACCATCCAATAATGCATTTCAGCATGTTTGAGCTACTGTAGTTGTGACGTATTTATGTCTGTATCTATGATATTGTCATGGTACGACAATCAAACATTAAACTAATTGCTTTTACTAGCAAATGTAACTTAAGCAATTAGGCAACTACTAATAAGTATATCGCGCGCAAATGGTTAATTAAGCGATACAATTGCAACACGCCATCTTAAAGAGACTGTTCAGTCCCATATTTGGAACGAGGTTGCCTAGTGGTTCATGGTTTTAGGGAGGCACCGTTATCGATGAAACGACATAACTGAATAAAACAGATTTCCACAGTAGATCAGGAATATTTCCAGTCAAATAATAATGTTAAAAACTTATCAACGTAATTTCCATCATGCAATCTTTGCTGCACAAATTAGAAGATGTTATTACTTACGTCTGCGTTAATCGTAGTAATGTAATAACGAGATGATCCCTGATTGCCTTATATGGGGCTGAACAGTCTCTTTAACAATCACTTTATATCCTTAAGATTAAGATTTTTGATTTATACAAATAATGCATGAATAATGGAAATGATGATTTAATTTCATGAACTATAAAGCAATGATTGCTAAGACGCAATGTGTGTGCAGAAACGCTGCACCTTATTAAGCTGCATTCATTATTTTATTCTCACACTAGAGAGCGGTCTTCTTATATTTCAGATGCCTTCTTTTTACCATGCAACAGCCGTTATCGTTGCCTCTAAGACTTTAAAGGGGAACAATACATCAATGTGTTGCGCCACTGCACTTGCCCAAATCATCTTTTTACTTTTTTTTTGTTGACGAACGCTCACCAAAGATGTATATGTACGCATCATTGCTTCGATGATCGACAAAACCCGACGTGATAAATCCGGAGAATCCCTTTTTCTTTAGGCAATTGTTACCATAGGCGTTCGGAAAAAGAACAGAAGCAATACTGTTATGGTACAGATATCTAACACCATTGTGATGATAACGGATTGTGCCGTGACCGCACCGGTATTCGTAGAACGAATACAGTGTGTATAATAACACAAATACAATATGTTATGTTTTCAGTTTCTATGGCTAATTTTACGATCGAAAAGCACTGTGCATGCTTACCACTAAGGTATTCTTCTTTTAAAAGATCACTTAGTAGAACATGTAATCTGCATTGCAAAGACAAACTAATTACCATGAAATCACTAGTGGGAATAGATAAGTGCCTTATTCCTGTAAATATTTATACTCACCTTCACGAGAGCGTAACAAAGCGCGAATGCACACATATTTATTCAATGAAACGGGTATTAATTGTTTGACATAATTCATGCTAAACCAAATGATGACGAGGGTAATAAGTCGGCGCAATTGTTATTTGATATTCCTGATGATGGCAATAACTTTAATTGGCCACAACTGCAACTTGTTTGCAGCCGCTTTTTTCCATACAACTAAAATGGATACAAACAAATGCTTACAACAAATGGTACAATCTGTGGCGTAATATTGACCGCTTTTGTCCTTGTAAGTCTGTCATTATTTAATTAAAAAATGACGCTTTGTCTCAATACCAAATACTAGTAACATTCTCATTATTTTGTCCTATTTATATAAAACATCGGCCACATTGAGAAGATCAGGATTGCATAAAGTTGCGGAATATGGTTCCAACGGAGACACAATTGCTCTCACATCGTCGCATTGTCTTTGATTAAATATACATGATTAAAGGGTGTGTTTCGGCAAACTGAAAGCCTAACATATTCATCAACAACAAAGGAAAAGGTTAATCTCTATCTCCGTCCGCTTCACAGCTTTGTGATAGAGTGGGAACGTCATAGAAAGAAATGGTAGTTAACTAAGATCACAGCTATTCCGCACTTTTCCTGGCGACGTACAATGATGTTTAGGCGTAATATGCAATCTGGCCTACGTGTTTGGACCATGAATCAAAGAATGCTGTGCCATTTGTTGTTACACAACTGTTTAAAAATTTACTAATTGTAAATATCTCCTCAGGTCACTTCACACTACGACAAATTAAATAAGAAGTTGCCAGTAATCAAGCGCGTCCTTTGCTATGACGCAGCTCCATCAATGTGCCAGTGTATTTTCTTAAGTCATGCGGGTAGCCAGATAGATTAAGGTTGTTGCCACACTTTTTACGACGCCAGTATTAAATTACGTCATATAGCAAGTAATCTACTTGAAAAGTGTCTTGCCATAACCATCGATGCTCTAGTGTCGTTATTTCTAATATGCTAATTCCAATGACTCACGGAGATGCCATTCCTTACATTTAATACATCATAGTCGAAAGGCTAGGAACGATTGTGAAGTGCCTACAGGATAATCATGTATACTATAATTTGATTTCATTGCTGAGACAAGGTCAATTGTTTTTATTCTATCATGGGAAGTAAAGTAATTGCCAACGATTAACAGAGAGTCACTGTATTTTTCTCTTTCCAAACACCAATCATTATTAACCCCCGAAAAGATTTTTGAATTAATCAGGTCAATTATAACATAAGCGTGTTAATATGTTCAAGACCTATTGTTGTACATAAATTATTTAATCTACAATAGTTTCGAATGTGTCCAGAGTATAGTGCATGGTTAGTGACAAACGTAATTCAATATTATGTTTTAATCAGATCAACGATTGGGTATTTGTAATGGAATTGTTTATCTCGTCTGTCTAACGCTGGAGTAGCTTGATATAGTTAACACGTTGCTCACTTGGAGAAATAACAAGAAAATCCAAATGCCTTTCTAAGTAATATCCAAATGTATCCCGTCAGCTAAGTACGCGATTGTAGCAAAATACAAAAGTATTCCTGCTCACTAACAAAACAAGAAGCAATTAGCTAAAAGTATATGTTGTAACATGTGAAATAAGCGACACTGATCTCATGTAAGAAAAAGGGATTGAAAACAAATGAAAAAAACCTTATATTACGCATTATTGATGTATAAACCTTAACACTTCCCAGCTCATGACAGAAAATAATCACGTCCAAATCTAGCTGTGCCAAGCCTGTATTAACACAGCATTAACACAAGTGTGATTGATGGTACCACACTGATGAGTTGAAAGGAACATAATCCGCATCAAAGCCACTCCTACCAACGTGTTATATTTGATTGCTTTGAAGAGCCTTCATATTTGCATTATTTTAAACTGAGCTATGCCATTGTGCTAGGTTTGGCATAACAGTCTAGTCGTTAATGCATTTGAGATACGATCCCGACACTTAGAACAGGAGAAATATTAACCAGCTCCCGCAAGTAAAGAGTGAGCCTGGTAATCGCAGTCTAGCATGGCCACTACTGCAAGTAATGCTTAAGTTTTCATTTCCAATTTGTGGATGACCGTTTCTTTACCGGCCGTATTACAAGGCACGAGTCGCACAATTAAAGCATATGCATAAAATCTACTGTACCTTTTCAAATGAAAAGGTACATTTGCTGATATGAATCTCGCGCGATTATGAGTTAGCTGTAAATCAATCTATGCGTAAAAGTGACTATAGTGGTTCACATAATTTATGCATTGTAAGGATCGTTTCTCTGTAACACGGTTATAATCTATCTATATAACTGATATATAAGCCTCTATAACCATGATAGGTTATTACGCACTGACCTTAGCTTATTTCGCTCCACAAATGTACAAAAACAAATACAGATATGGTAAAATGACTTCAATAGCACAAATGTAAAATGCACAAGGCAATTTCTAGCATTACATCATATGTTGTCAACAAGCGAAAGTAATAGTGACCGCACATATAACCGATTGCTGATTGAAAAATTTGCTTCGCAACAAAATTATTATAAATTATAAATGTAAATGTAAAGGACTTCAATTACCTATAGCTGGCTACTTTTAAAAATGCCTAGGATAAAGCAAGGACAAATGGATGGCCCCGGGTATTTTCATTCCCGCCGTGTAGTCAAAATACTGATGTTTTGCGGGACGTAAAATATAGACCAAATAGACTGTATATGGAGACACTACTGATGCCAAAACACCGATATCAATGTATCATCGATAATTGTATGTTGCCAAAACAGTAAAGCGATTGAAATGGAATATTTCTGGCAAACAAACAAGAACGATATAGGCTGTAATCATACAACTGTAGGTGAGTGAAAGAAGGTAGTGTGCGGCCACGAATTTCAGGGATATCGACGCTCAGGTCATTAAACAATGCTTGTCCAATTAGCAACTATTCTCATATATCTGATTACGCTCTATGCAAAGGTTTCAAATAAGCCCCAAAGCAAATATGAATATTTCGTTGCAGGCGCATTGTAAATGTAATATGTTTATCTGGTGGAGTACTTCCAATTATTTACCTCGGTGTTCAGTTCCCCAAGAGGCTAAACCATTCCATCACCGTGACTAAGATAGATTATGCGCTTGAGCTACTTGTGGGACTGGTGAAGGCGTAACAATCGCGCTGCTAAATGACTTGGCCAGTTTTGCCAGATATCGGCTGAGCATTTAGTCTCTGTTGGGCTGAACGCATGATTCGTCATCTGTTCTGTTTGAAGAAAACCTTTTTAGTTCTACATTTATCACACCCATGAGGCTCATAAACCACTAGTTTGTATACAGTTGCAATACGTCTTATCATATCATTGGCTCTCAATTGTGCACCGCGACTTCCACTTCAAGGCTTCACTTGTTTTATTCGTCATGAGTATCAAAAACCCATTCCACATAAAAGCTTCTATTTGGGGCGCACCGAACGCTTATTTTGGAATGTATAGGAAGTACTCATTATGGTAAGCTCGTGTTATATAGATTAAATCCATTTGACTGAGTCGATTTCTATGGCGTACTCAAATCCATCCAATATGCTACAAATGAAATTCAAATGAAACAGAACGAAACCAATAGCTCATGGTGGGAGGGAAACTGAATATCTTAGTGGCATTATCGTAGATACGTAGTCAGTGGCACAACACTTGTATATTGTCGCGTCAAATTTTATGCCAGAGGTATCGGAACCAGGTAATTACTCTCATGTACTTTAACCAAGGACCCTCCGTCATGCAGTGTTGCCTCACGACGGGTAATTTGCCGGTCATGTTTACATACACGTGATATTTACTGCATAAGAGAAATTGTTAATAGCTATAAATAATGTATCGTTTACACTTTAAATCGTTTCAACGTACGTCCCACAAGTAAGGTGAGCTAAGTTAAAAACATGTAAATAATTTGTTCCACAAAAAATTCCTGATAAATAGGGATTACGTGCAGTGTAATACCTAACTCCTTCCTATATATGAGACATTGATCCTCTTAGCAAATACACCGCTTTCAATTGTCATGATGTTAATAGAGAGTCTTTCCCGAGTCAACGATGCACATACGTTCAGTTTCATTCGCTTAAGAATTGTAACTAGTAATTGTGAATGATGTGTTAATCACGGGACAGCTGCTTACCAAGGAGTTATTCTAATAGTTATTCCAGAAGAACTACGGACATATATAACAGACAAATGCAATTTCTTAAGCCAAATCATGATCTATCACAAGGATTCTGTTGTGGTTGAAAACGAAGCATAGTAAATATCAACTGGAGTTCTCCGTCAATTCGTTTACCGCGTTATGGATTTCGGATGAGAATTAGAAATGAGATGGTGGAGGATACCATCAAAGGTATTTCAGTTGATTGTGTTGCTTATAGCACACTAATATACATGCCTTGTCTCGGTTGCACCACCATGGTAGAGTAGACATTCCATCCCGTCAGATTGAAGCTTGTCGCTGGAATTGCATCCTCATTCCATTCCATTTGTTTACTTTATGTACTTGTTGATCTGAATGATTTACGCATAATATTGTTTCATCGATCCCTTTTGAATTGCATATGTTATTTACCAACAACTATTTGATCCAAACATTTTCAGCCGCGTTGTACCTTAATTATTATTGCTTTATAAAGTGGATGTTCGCAAAGTGGATGCTCAGATAATTTTATTTGCTTTGAAGTAGATGAGTATTAACCGTTTATAATACGTATCAATGAACATGATGAACATCATTAACTGAGATGATTTGATTTCTCCGTAGTTAATGTGTCGTTTGCTGTGATTCATTGCGTGTTTACTAATGGCCTCTATTTTATTGCCGTCTTCTATGGTTTGCAGAATAAGATATTTGCTCTGGAAGCAACGACAAAGCTCGCGCAGATTATGAAGAATCCGACCATAATGACTATACACAATCTAGTTCCAGTCAGAGCAGGGCGTGCTTGCGTAATTGGCCGTCCGATGGCGTATAACAATATATCGAAGCTACTCGTCGTTAGTACTTCTGTCCTAATATTGCGGTTGTGCACAACAGAGAAGGCCAGAGAGCTATATAGAGTCTAGCATCAAAACCTTTATTATATGTTGCAAATGCTGCCATAAACATAAATTTAATTCGACACCTTCATTAATATTAATCTAAAGAATTTGCAATACAGAGCGAATAAAGTGACAGCTAGAATTACAACACAGGTATATATGCCATTTCTATATTGAGCAGTGTCAGACTATGGTGATGTCTTCTGGCATTCTAACACCGTATTAACTCCGAAAAACCATATGACAAATACCGTTTGATATATGTTACATTATGAAGCCATGCCATTATACTTTGAATGGTTAATGTTTTCTAATTCACACCTTGCATCTACTTAAGTGTGTAACTTGGATTCCATTGACATTAAATAAGTGGGCTTCAACTTATGGCAGGCATAACATATATAACTCAAAGGTATTTAAGGTAGTGTGCACAAGAGACGATAAGAAATGCAATATCAATCGTAACTGATAACAGAAGCCGGTACATCCGGCATGTCTTGTTAATATGCTCCCAAGGATGTGACTAGGTCACGATTGATACATGGAACGTTTTCTTTTGGTGAGGCTTCACAAAACGAAACGAATGCTCGATAACTGTGCAATATCTGACTGAAAAATGTATCCCATATATTGTCATCGGTTTTGATTGCGATATTACGATGTAAAAATGCAATATATCCGACCATCAGTAGGAACTGTATTGGAAGTGAACATGTATCACCAAAATCTTAACACGGCACGAACACGCCATGTTATCGTGATGATGCAGCAATGTGTTATACTGCGTGTAGCACATTCATAGTTTATTGATAATACATATTGACTTGATACTATCTCTACTAGGTGATCCACGAAAACAAAGGATGAATTTATCAAACGCGCTATGAAAAATGTCGATGAAATCAGTTAGATAATAGATGTCTTCGTGCAGCAACCAGACACTGTGAATTTTATGTTAATGAACGGTCACTAGAAGTCCATGTATCATAACTGCAGGGGTGGAAATGTCTATGGCATTCACAATATCTTGACAACAAATAAAGCTATGATTATTGTTTCAGACCAGGGATAGTTTTCATAAAAGCATCCTACGTTTGAATATGGGGCAAAACGTGTGTAACAGTATCCGATTGCTATTATGAAAACCACACTCTTAGATGCATTTACTCTTTTACCAATTCCAATTAAGTTGGAACGCGTAATAGCGATTCCTAATAAGAAAATGAAAAGCATTTCCCGATTATCTAATTAGAACTGCCAAACAATATTTAAGATAATTACACTTATTGCAGTGCAGTTGACAAATGCAGTTGACAAAATAATTTCACATTTTCTATGGCCAAAATCCCAACCGTTACAAGCTTAGATATGCCGTGCTTATAAATGAATCGTGCGTCACACTGATGGATGAAAGCCCATGAAGGATTACAACATTTCACGGTCGCTATAAACGAAGTGCAGCAGCACAATTACTCGGTCTACGACAAAGTTATCATATCAACAAGCCTAAGTGAAAGATGCTTTAATATCATGAATGTAAGACAAACCAATATATTTTACTTTCCATCAGTGACGATGTTATGGCAAAGGCAAGAGTATTCATAGGTTATCATAATTTGAAATATCACACAATGCACTCACACAAACATAGGTTGACTGTGGACGTAGGTAGGTTCAGGACTTCAGTTATGAATGCTTACGCAGCGTCCTGAAAATGTAATTTTAGCCTGATATATGAAAATTATATGAAACAAAGTGGTCGATATTGGGTGAAATTCAAGTTAATGGCGCCTTTTAAAATGTTACATTCAACCCTTTTATTCCACGCTGTATTCATTGTGGCTCATTTAGCAACCATTTTTAATTTTATAACAATGCCATTGTATTTTCCTGACTTCAAGTTTTAAGCGCGCATAAAACTGTTGATAACAGATGACTGGTCATCAGCACTAGACGAAGTGACCAACCTTTATGTTAGACCAAAAACACTATTCAATAATGTCGGTAACATGATCACTAAGAGAGCAATACCAATTGGATGTCCCTGCATATAAATTACTCTGCTCAGTAACTTTGCTTGAAGTAGAGCACTATTATGCGATTACTTTAGTTGCCCTTGAAATGTAATTTGTATTCATGTCTTGCCGTTAATAGACGATCTAACAATTACCATGATAGCATAGCACCAGCAGCGTGGCCATTCTTGTGCTCATTAATGTAGCCATCAGTACTCTTAGGCCAGCAAAACACTTTGCCCGGTTGTTATTATCCCAGAAAGTGGACAATAACCGACTAATATGCAGTTCGATAAGGATGTGCAGGTGTTCAGTTGTATTTTCTGAAGGTCGCTGAATTGTTACTATTTTTTCATACATTATGTGTTAAGCGCATGAAAGCTGCGAACCGAGGAATTAAACTGCAACGTTCCTTGTCAGTCTTAGAAGCAATAAACACGATAAACCTAAGTTGCTAATTTAATCAGATTGTCAAGAGATGCTCTGAATGCAATCTGAAAAACCCGCCAGAAGATTATAATTGCTCGGTAAGACCTCACCAAATTTAAGGCGTCTACATGCAAATACCATGCAGTCATACGAACATTAGAAAAGGTTATACATACATACGAAATCAATTTTTTTCCAAAATTACAGTTCGGAATAATCAGTAAAAACCAGACGGCCAGGCAATTAAATTTCCTTTGGTCAAACTAAGCACAGGGCTAGCACCTAAAAAACGGAATAGCTTTTGCATCATGCTTTGGCCCAATGAAAAAAACACCAATCATGATATAATGAATCAGCACACTGCACTGCTCCAACATCTTGATTACATTATATTTAAGTTTGATTTTGATTTATCACACAGTGACGTAGAAGCAGTACGGTATTTTCGTCCTATCCATCTTTTACGTAAGGACAGTTGTTTTTCTAGACTGAGAATATATCAAATGACATTCTGCAAAATATATAAACATTTAGATACCTTGATGCTGTGTCAATCTGTTTCATCTTTTAAGAAATACAGACGTTGAGTTGTCGTACATATAAAACTGAGTATAAAATTAGCGGGTGTTGTAGAATACTTGGCTATTTAAAATAGTTTATAGATCGTGTGTTTCGCTATTCTTAACAGATACAGCATTGAGCGATGGGAATCTTGGTCTGGACATGCCACCATTGTAATTGGTTGACGTTATTGATTTTTATTGATATATTATATATGATAACTGGTCGACACAGTGGCGACCTGGCGTTTTACCAGCTCTCGCCTTGTGTGAATAAGTTTCTCACATTATATGTGCAGTCATCCCTCTGCCGCATTCGAATGTGAAAATGAGAACCTCGTGTCGCAAAGGCGATAATATAAAAAGCTGAAGAATATTGAGAGGACACTTAACTGAGTAACTGGGTCCTAAACTATTAAATAAGAATTAACGACGCCCTCTCATTAAGATTGACAACCAGCATCGACGCATCCAGAAGCTGTGTCCTCCCTTCTCTAATGGTCACCATTTACGCCATACCATATACGTTCACAAGTCCACGTACTGCGGTCACCGGGTATGCAGACGACACCGCTGTGATTGGGCTTATCACACGTGAAGGTGGGAATTCATACCCTGACATAGTAGTGCACCTCGTGTCGCTCTCTGCTACCAGGATAAACTTGAGCTAAGTGTGGACAATTCATATGACGCCGGACTTCTGGAGTGGGATGAAACACCACCGACGCGGGCTTCAGCAAGTGTAAAAATACTTGGGAGCCAACATCTCAGATGATTTGGCTTAGTATGTACAGAACTCACCAGGAAAATAATGATGCAGCTGCACCATGTAAGCGAGTTCCATGAGTTCCATATCAGCGAGCAACTGATCATGCCCTTTTGCCGATGTGTCGTAGAGTCGCTTCTTGCAGTTTGGGGAAGTTATGCCAACGCCTATGACAGAAAGCTCATCGCAAGAATCACAGCCCGTACTGTCAGGATTCTGAGGGCGGCGAATTGCTTACCCAGGGTGTGCTGAACACGAGTCGGGTGCGTGCATTGAAAACCAGAGTCTCAACAGTTCACTGAATAAACACATCGCCCTACTACCAATGAGAAGGGAGCTTAGGTAGCATTCAGTCAATCTGAGAGACTGTCTATGAGTCGTTTATGTGATAGGCTATCAGACAGCCAAACTAAATAGGCTTTTAACTTGCACCTCACCTGTCGTATAATGCTCTTCTGCCATAAACATATGTACGAGATTTGCGTTCTAATATATAAGAGTGTCATGGCAGAGCCATTCTGACTAATTATTTATTGTGTACTGTTTTACATATTTGTAGTGTATGCTTGCAGTACATGCTATAATGACCTATGACCCATCTCAAAGTGCATATCCTGTTATCATATTTGTTGTCTTTGATGTTTATTATTCTACATGCTCGTCGTCTCATTATATACTTATTGCCCTTACTGTTCTGTACAGTATTTATGTAGTGTGTGTTGTATTCTTATGTAATGGTGACCTGTGACACGGCATCACGTATTCTTCACGGTAATATTTCATGCTATCTTATCTTAACGATTAATTCTCTAATAATTTGATTATATCTACGACGATAAACAATGGTGCATATGATTATGATTACGATTCATGGTCTGACTGTATAATCAGGCTTTGCTGCTCATAAGCAACTTGCGCATGTGCAGGTGGAATCCGTCTATCCAATTCATCGACTCTCATCCGAGCCCTGTTACTTTCAGTATATCACATCAATTTTATTAACCGTGAGATAAGAACCATAAATATCTATGAGCTGGTTTATATTAACGCTTCTATTATGGGTGCACCAAATTCCATTTCCAAATATAAAATAACTATCTCAATTTACCTGAACTACCGACCGAAAAGCCTACATGATGGTAGTTACCAAACACTATTCGCTTATAGATGGTCCAGGGGAAATCTACATGCCTGTAATCCCGGTGGCACTTGTATCCTCCTCAGAGCTTTCAGTAGCAACAGCTGTTACAGCAGATCATTTTTTTGTAAGAAAGCTTGTATTTAAGTCCGTTTCCAAGTTGTCCACGCGAGTATTTTCCCCACACATGCCAATGATAGGCATTAAACATGATACGCCGTTTCCAACAGTGTAGTGATATCGTGTTGGTGATTGATCAAATTGATGCTTACTGGGCACAACCTTGTAACCCAGACCAGGCTACTAAATCTACGCCTCCGGGACGACAGTCAAAATGATTCTATTGCACCACTGGGTTTTGTTCATTCCCTACCAGAGATGGGACCAATATTTCACACGTTCGCGTCAAAACGTGTCTGACGTGCCCAGTTGGGTCGTTAATCGTCACTGTTTGCATCAACGCAATGGCAACATTTTATGCGTGAAAAAAGATTTTTAAAGCAACTATTTCGCAAAGAGAACATTTCTTCTTTTAGAATTCAAATAACTCCCTGGATCTGGAAATTGAAGCAGAAATGACATTTATCCTGTTGCGTGTCACATGATTCTAACCTCACGAGTGGTTTAACAACTTGGAATGACTCGGTATTTTGTATTTCACATTGCATAGTATTAGACATATGATAAAGCATGCTGCCGTATTACACCTTCACTTGCTATACAATATTCACATTGACTTTACCCTGCAGTTTTGTCAAGTGTAATGTAAAACAACCTCACTGTTTCCCTGAAAAGCTTCAGTTAAGAATTGGAATGGATTAGCGCGTCTTACCATTGCATATTACAGATTACGGGTTCAACTATCTTATTACCTATGTAGCTATGTCATCGTCAGTGCAACGTGTCGTGTGATATGTAATTAATTAGCATTTTATACTTTAGTTTTGTCATGATGTTGTATCCTTAGTCAGTCCTCAATAACCTGCCTGAAAAAATTATACATGATAGACCTCTGTCTGGACCGTTTTATCTATGTAACGCACATACGACAAACTTTTTACCTTCCATCATTTAGCAGTCCGAGAGGGTCCAAAGTTAGATATATAAAGTAGTAGTTATATGCGATGCAGTGCTGCAATAAGTATTTCACCTATGACACCAATATTTAGCTCAAGTGGTTTAAGCAGTGTGTACAAGTTGACACTTTACATAAATCGATCAAGCCGAACACAATTTATAGCATTTCATTAATGTACTTCACCTCTTATAAAAACAAGGCCACATGAGGTAACACAAGATGACATGTAGTGTTCAGCATGCGCAAAAACTAATTTTGTTAGCTTTTGCTGGTCAAGTTATATCTCTTGGAAGCGTATCTTAGGACTAAATAGCTCAATAAAGCAATCCATTAGGCTAATGGCATACAAAACTTGCGGTCAAGGCACATGGTATGGTCTTAATCTCATACCAGTAAGACAATATATATTTGATACCATCCAAGACATGATGTGCATGTACAATTTACTAGCTAGCTCAATAACATTCGTTGCATATATCAAAAAAGTTAAATTATTCATTAAGAATTAAAGAAAAAACTTCACCAAAATAGGATTAACAAATTGGAGCTAGAAGAAATCATATCATGATATAGTGACTTTTATGCCCAGCAACACCTAATATGCACATGGCCTTTAGTAATAACATTTGTGTTCATGAGTGATATTGCAGCTGTGGTATTCTTGTCGGCCATAGGTTGCATGATGATGTAAGCAGAGGATAGCCAAATGTTGAGAGGACGGTGACTAAGTAAAAAGTTACCCGTGGCCTTGACAACAAAGTCACACCATGGTCAACTCATGTGAGGCGTGTCGAGCTATGGTAAGCCATATGACTGTCTGAAGTAACTCTACTTTGTAACATTCTGTCGTGAAAGAGCTTTGTTCACCGAGGAATGGTAGCTACACAGTGCTAATCATACGACCAAAGCAACGATATCATTTGGTAAGAACATCACCGACCAAATTCGGTTCCAATATCCCAATGTTACGAATTTTTTCAACTTAAACTCAGCCCGTTTATATAATTATACATACATATACATATATATTCATATATACATATATATTTATATATATATATAAATATATATATATATATATACATATATATATATAAATATATAAATATATAAATATATATATACATACATATATATATTCGTATATACATATATGTGCATATATATATATATACATACTTATATATATAAATATATATACGTATATATATGTGTATGTATGTATAAAGATGTATATTTATATGTATAAGTAAGTGAATATATATAGATATATATAAATATACACTTTCATATATATATATATATATTTATATATATATATACTATAAATATATATTTATGTATATATATACTATGAATATATATATATTCATATATATATAAACACATATATATATATAAAGTATGTTATTTATATATATATGTAAATATATATATATATATATATATGCAAAATAAATATGTATATATATATATGCATATATTTATACGTATATATCTATACATATATATATATAAATATATGTATACATATATAAATATATGTATATAATTGTATTCTGTCATGACCGCACAATGATTCGTACACATTGTTAAACAAACGTTTTTATGTGGGTGTGAGTGTTATGCCATTGTAATTAGGTTCGCCTCACTTATCACCTCATTGTCAATCGTGAAGCCTTTTCAAATAAGGTGGTTATGTCGATACCTGATCAGGTAATTTGTAATAATAAAGTAAAACGTGTATTGGTGTCCACCTGATGTTCATATACCCGGAACTGGAGATTCATACTGTCAGTTGGGAAATATATAATTCAAAATTAACTATTTTAACGAAAACTAAAGAACCAAAATATTATACATGTCCGTTCACCACCGCCGGTGCGTTTGCTAGTGTAACCCCTTATTTTACGCTGTTACTAATCTATGTAGAAACACTATTTGCCGACCCCCGGAAGCAGCTTAGACACATCTAGTTTTGAATATAAGGGATGTTCATTCATTTGCAAAGCATCAGAGTTTATTTCAAAACTGCTGTACAAACGCAAAACTCCATGACTGTAATATCAGATTTTGGAGATGATTTAGATGTAGGATATGCATTGTTCAACTTCGGCAGTTAATTTTTAATACAAAGGTTAGACGGATAAATGACAATAAATCAGTAGAAATTCCTACAAGCCACCGGCCTTCGGTATTTTAATATGTGCATTAATATCCATGCTACCTGGGTCATTCATCAATTGATGTAAGTACCATAGGTTATTTTATTATATTGTTCACCTCGTCAAATTGATATTAGGGCAGTGCATAAATGAGAAGGGGCATGTTTATATTCTTTTTAATGCAATCCTAAATTTGACCTCAATTCTGGTATTTCCTTATCCAAGGAAAGTCGATGTAGTTTGGCTAGTCGGTGCAGTGGAAGACCTTGGTAAAGAAATGCAATCTCTTCTCTAATTTCTATATGGGGGTAGTTCTCTAGAGCGGATTAGTTGCATAATTGCTGTTTATGCTTTGAGTAACAATAAGTATGTCATTAAAGCAAGTAATCTTAAGGGATTACGAGGTACACGACAGTGTCTCTATCGGAGTAAAATGAATAGCTCTTATGATATCACGAATAGCGTCGCCTGCTGTAGTGCCAAAAGTGGTTTTAACTCTTAAATATTGTCGGATGACTCATAGTCACAGTGCCCATTACTGCACGTAGACTTTTAAAGTAAGGTTTGTGACAGCATGAGATCGATCGTAGTAGCAAATTGTCAGAGAAATTACAACTTGACAGTGTTGGTATGAATCCGTTTTAACTGGTTGTTACATAGATTTAAGGCGATTAACCTAGGAGCAATATATTCTGCAGCTTGCAATATTGCCATATCTTGTCACGTTTCTGGTGTGCGGTTGGATGCTTTCTACATGCCGTGCAGGCTTTAATTACCAACATATGACTTGATCACCACGACGATTCGCATCATAATCACCACTTATATTTTCATTTTATCGTTTTATAAGCATGTCGTCACCATTATAGCCTAAACCGGTGCAGTCAAATGACCTTAGGAAATCTTAACTAGATAATTCGCTCGGATAACCGTTCAAATTATTCTCCGAACATTAAACTAACCAGCACTAACAATATAGTAATGGTTATCAATTAAATTGCATTTCTTATTATTCTATGTTATACCGCTCGATGTGTTTGTGTATATTCAAATATGTACGCATCGTCTTGTCTCCAAAGCAGTATACTGATAAGCTATGACATCACGTCACTCTGTTGTACGTTAAAAGAGTCGGCAAACATTAAACTTTAACCTAACATGCTGTGTACATGCAACTTAGGATAGCTATTGAATTGCATTTCTCCCAGTTGTATTATATATTTTGACCCAGACAAGAATAGATGATACATATCGCATTATTGAGCGCTAACATTGCATAAAATTAAGTCGTGACATGTGGTGTTTGAGATTAAAGCTTTATCAATTGTGCATGGGGAATTAACCTCGTTTTGGTTGGCAAGAAGTATATTTAATGCAGTGAGAAAAGGCCTTTACTACAAAGACCGCATCACAAAATATTAGAGCACAAAGATAGTTGAGACAATTCAATGCATGGAACAGCAAATCAAGGGCGCATATGCAGTGTAAACAGTGCTAACAAATCGTCGGCGCATAGCATGTGGAATATAATAAATGCAAGGCCTCTAAGTACAATTAATGTAAGTGTGTGGTCGTCGTTAACCGTAGAGGTTTCTTAATTGGCAAAGGATTTAAGATTATGGACGAAGACTGAACTATATCCATAAGATTGTGGTATATCAAACTATAAGTCTCTGACATAGAATCCATTTAATGAACGGTAACTCAGCTCGTCATCATTAATGACGAAGCGATATTGATTGCGGCGTTGATTACTAAACTCTAGCAATCCCAATAATTCAAGTATTAAGATTCATACTTACTAGGATATAAGTATTTATTTATCACAAATAGTAAAATATGCATGATGCTTGGTATCTATTCGCGTGCTACGAAGATTATCAGGCGGAAACAAATGACAAGGTGAAGCTGTTCTTAGCACAGGATTTCATAAGCCCACCACGGCCTTGTCATACTTAAAATCTGCACGATACGCACTTTCGATACTAGCAATAGATTGCCAGCAATCATAACAGCAAATTTGTACTGCTTCTGCTCTTCGGGTAACTGCGGTAATATGTGAGTCACGTGCATGTCAAGTTGCTGCTAGATCGTGGCATGAACGGCTCGTTATGAATATATGCTAGTTTTTATAGTATTATTATCAGTTAGTTACAACGCATGGACAGATATGTGATTTGGAATGTACCCTTGAGAACATGCGGCGTAAGGTAACATGAAATCATGCAAATGTTAGCAAATCTCACATGAAACCCATTTATGTATGCAAAGCTATTCTGCGACAAGCTGTGAATGTCCTCTGGTGCAATATCTAACCTGTAGATCGCATCTGTGCGATATAGATCCTGACAAGTTATTGGTTATTTGGCATTCGGCATGGACAGGGGTCCTTAAATTAGTGTCCTTCTAGAGTAATTTGATGTGCTTTGTTGGCCTTTCTGTACTAAACGCAAGTTTTTCTAAGCAGGTCATACGCATTGCGAGCATTAGTCTTAATAAGAAAACAACCGTTCTCCCTGATTTGGCAACAGGGGTATACAAATTAAATGCTGCTTACTCATTATGCTTGAAAATAAAAAGTTGACTACCGTTGCAACTACCACGGTCGTGCACATGTACACCAGCTTATTCATAACACGTAGCGACGTATAATTCAACTGTCAATACTAATGGCGGTATGGCTGAGCTGTGAAGCGGCAGTCAAGTTGTAGGTATCCGTAGAATTGACGAATTGTTGAATCAAAATATCAAAACATATAAGATCAAACATGTCAGCAGTTGGTTACATATGATAGCAGATGTAAACAATCACCAACGATGCACTAATACAAAGTAACAGACGCAAACTTGTGCTGCAATCTATTTGTGTTAAAGCGAGTCAGGTTCCAAGTGAATTCACACACATGTGAATATCAACGAACCAACGCAACGTGCCCTATTATTAACTTACGAGCATGTTATTGCGGTACACTATGCCCTCTACAGTTAAATACAAATAATGCGCATCACATTAGAGACATAACAGCCATTATATAACGATCGCACGTCTTGTTGAATCTTTATGTGAATAAATTGCAACAACTACTATTCAATTGCACATGTTGTGCTGCATATTGATAATTCTAAAGTTATCATGTTAGGCAATTACTTATTCCCAAATAAATAATAAATAATAGTTTTAACTATTTGGGTATTTGATTAGGCCGCATAGCTAATGTAGTCAACGAATCGAAAAATGTCCCCGTAATTAACAGGTAATATTGTTTGAACACGTTTTTGACAATACCTCTCTTACCTGAAAGATGATTATGTTAAAACCTCATTCTGAGATACGGTGGCAATATCGCGCAGTTTCTTTTTGTGAAAATATCCGAATGTTCATTGTTGCATTCTAAAAGTTCGCTGTTCAGCATGTTAGATACAATGAGGGTTTTTATATGTGTCTGGTTTTAAAGCTTTATAACATACGCGCGTTCATGAAAATCATGATTGTCAATTGTGTCATATCTATAGGGAAACACGATCAGCTTCGGTTGGAAGGATATTTTTTTAAATGCTAGTGTATTTCTTAAACTATGCCTATCCATTAGGATGGAGCAAACTTATGTCAAGTAGGCCCATACCTCTAGCAACAGTCCCTGGAGGGATAAATGACTTTTTATCAACCCACATATCTTTAAGGTAACTGCCAGTGATTTGCAAAAACACCTGTATTAGCTCATAAACGATTCATTGATTAGCAGGACTGTGGCCCATTTTCCATGATAATAAACGCGACCAAGCTGCTAACGGCATTTTACTAGTCAGTATGCCTGTCGTTTGCGGTCCAGTGTCCTACATATTCTCTACTGTTCTCTACTTCCCATAGTGAATGCTAATAACCCCTATATGTGGCATACAAATGGTCCTTCAGTGATACTTTATAGAATCCCAATCTGGATAATCCGCCATTACTGGCCGCATCACTATGGATAACGTACCATAGACTTGCATATGACTTGATTACATTCATGAGACTGGCGTGTCAAGGCAGTGTCAATCTTGTATTGATATCGCATTGTAATTCATACAATGGAACTAACATCCATCACGTCCTTCTCGGCGGGTTGATAGCTTGTTAAACCGCCATATTGCAATGATCGATTAAGTCACAAGGGCACCCTATGAATAGCCATTAACTGCCGAACATACAGGTCTCATGTGCGTTTATTGTGATAGGATCTAGACGATCAGCTTGTTTAGCGAATAGCAAAAAGTGTTCGAGAGTTGTGAGAGTGCCTCACTTTTATTGTCATACGTAGAAAACATTTGTTCGGATGAGTATAATATGTCACAAATGCCAGTGTTTTGCAGCAAATAGCAATTTGCAAAGATGTTACGTTCATAAATCATATTATAAACGAAGTATTTATAATTTGTATTAGCACGCGTGTGTGTGGGGAAGCCATGATTATCAACTTTGTTTGCCCTGATAGTAAAAGTTGGCAAAATTTTGTAAATTCGCAGCCCAATTCACTCCTTTCTTAAAGACTACCACAAGATCATCTTCTGTAATACATTCCAGGAGAGACGCCATGACATATCATGCTGTGAGATTAATAGAATAAACGTAATACAAACAACGAACCTGACCATGGAAAATAATTCATTATGTATTTGATGTACTGAAGCGTTCATGACTTATATAAGACAAAAACATACAAGCATTTATTACTCTGGAATGATGACCTCAAAAGTTAAGCACCTCAAACGCTTTGGATCATGAAAATATGTTTTCTGGAGTATTATGGCGCTGATTGCGGCCAATCATAGGGAATCAAGAACGAAATCTGGTAGTTGCCGTATTGAACCAAAGATCATGTTATTGCTGGATCCAAACAATGTCGGTGCATACAGTTCAATGCGCAGATTATTTGTTTTCTTTGCAGTGTTGGCTCTAAGGGGTTCTACATCAATCCGAAATAGTTATATCCACTATTTTTACCAAGATGGAAATTCTCATAAGAGCCAATACTCTGTTGGACTTTGTCTTTCACCTAGGTGACCTTGCAAAACAATAAATGCATGCGTGTAAGTAACATTGAAACTTCTAACGTTCTAGATATCATTGGCATTTAGATGCTCCACTTATTTGTGGTCGAAATAATTATGCACATGACACATGGTGTGATCATTCTGCTATATTACAACGAGCTGCATCATGCTGATAAGGCTATAATGAATATCGTGGCAAAAAGTTTTTAAAACAAGCTGTCTCCAAACAGATATACCGGTGATTTGTCTTCACCGTCGATATTATGAATTTGGTGATGACGGTTGTGATTCTTGGTCATCGCCATTAAGTATCATTGCTCACCTGACGTTGATGGTGGATGAAAGTTCAAATTTGGCACAGTGCACTTCTATTGGAAGCACGCATAATTTTTTTCGATCTTTATAAGGTAATAACATTTGGGCTTTACGTGTTAGACGAGAGTAAACCACGTCATGATTATGTTTTTCCAGACTGAACTGAACGTATGGCAAACGACGCAGCGAGCGATAAACACCATTAATAACTTGTATATGATGTCATCGACCACATCAAACAGCCCATGTCGCAACTATGTTTTTCCAGACTGAACTTAACAGTATTGCAAACGAAGCAGTGAACGTAAACAACATTAATGACTTGTAGTTGCTCGTTCACATCAAACAACCCACGTCACAACAATTTTTTTACCAGACTGAAGCAGCGAACGGCATTAAGGACTTGTAGTTGATGTCATAGTTCACGTCAACGATGTTAAATTGGTACCGTATGTCATTTGTAATTACCTCGTCTCGATGTCTGGCGGAGCCGTGCTCAAATAACTCACAATTCAAGATATTTTCCAACCATCATTATTGATGGCTCCGATACGAAATGCTTGATAGCTGAACATCCCCTATTTAAGCCATCCTGTGCTTACACTATTTCAAATGTGCCCACCTTCTTTTATCAACTGTGAAATTATACCATTCATGACAAGTTAAGTTTCCATGGAGCATCAGGATTGTTTGAGGAAAAGACAGTTTAAACCGCCATTACACAATTAGATGTGTGCTTAATAACCAAACAATTGAATACCGCCAAAGAAAAATTAGGATATCAGATGCCTTAAAGACTCCTCTCTATGTATGATGAAATATTACAAAAATAGAGAAATTTCCCGAAAAGATCATCATCGTTTCGTCGTATTCATGTGATAGAATGAGGGCGCACAATTAAAAGAACCACAGTAACAGGCCTGACATTAACTCACATGCTCGGTCATCAAGACAAACGATCAGCTGACATGCTAAAGGTGAAGCAATATTTCATGAGCGCTAATCATTTTGTCCTGGTCATGGCTATTATTTTTAGTTCAGTAGTATGTTTCGATTTATTGTTATTAGATAAGGTAATTTCTTCAGACTGCATGACGCTGGTTATATAAGTATGCATGAATAAACGGGCGCCTTCAGCTGATGCTGAGGTATTTAACTGAGTAATCTAACGTGAATATTGAAATGAAAATAGATAAACACATTATAATACACCCGGAGTTAAAGTGCTTTTTAATGCAACTACTAAATTATATTAAGATCTACATTTACATCTACAGATGAGGTTGAGGTAGAAAATAGCGGTGTGTTATAGTTTTATCAGCGGGCTAATTTTCCCGCAAATTATGTAACAGTACCATTTTACTGATGATTGGAACATGCATACAGTATCTCCTTTGTTATGTACGTAATTAGTTATATAGTATGCCACGCCATTACAATTGTTGTTCTATCGATACGTATGCTCAGATGCTTAGCTAGGAAAACTTTACAGATCACCATTTTACGCCTTACCTTGTCCACTTTTATGTCAGGATTAATTTCAATGTTGGCAGTTATAGACATTGTTTCAATGCAATACTAGCGGCTTTGTTTAATTTGTCCCTGGTTTCTCTGGCTGAATGTTCTTACCTATAACATATTTAGCGTAAAGCATATACGACAAATATTGGATATCTGCTGTTTTGGTACCAGTGTGACGTGGTCGGATTACAAAATTATCAACACAATGTCAACGATTAGCGGCCATGAGGCCATGTCGACACGCGTTTGCCAACAAAACAAAGTTTTAAAATTGTGGCAATGCAAAGAGAAGGATTTCCCAAGAAAAAATCAGGTTTATCACAAGCGCAATATCTATGAGAGCGATTCGCGTGTAGTCATCACTAGCCTGTTGATAAATGCTTGTAAAATAATCCCTGACTATATCGCTCTGTGGCATCTCAAGTGACTTCTGACTACCACATACTATGCCGACTAAATTTTGTGTCAGGTTATTGACATACTTAAAGACGTTTTAGGTTGGGTGAGGCCGTACATCCTGTTAAACGAACATTGATAAGAAACTCCCTCAGATATATGTGACTATGGACTTATCGACAATTGATGCCTTATAAATCATTACGCTAAAGGGACAGCAATCACCGGCATAAGCTTTAGATCCTTCAAGTAGATACATCAAGCAATCAAGCATAACGTCTACCTTTTATGAATATGACTTCTTATCAAATTGGCCAGTGCTCAAAGTTGCCAAAATCATTACATCGAAGATTTGAGTGATGTATAATATATTACGAGGTTCATACTTGTGTAACGTGCACAGTAGATTTTGTAATGATTTGGTGGCATAGCGACAATCAATCAAACTTGCCTCAATTATTCGCTGGGGGCTTGTTTGGTCGGATATAGATTCACTTACCCTGGCATCTTACCTTTTAATTCATACTGCTGATGGAGCACAGCGTCCAATGCCCTATCTGATGTCAACCTGATCATAATTAATTGCCTATCTTGGGTATCAATAAGCTATGTTAAGTTGGTGAAACCATAACTGCCACTTAGTTCATTCCGCCTAAAGATAAACAGCTTAACATGTATTTGCGCATCAAAAATCGCATACTTAGCTTTAAAATGTTGCCTACAATCACTATATTAGTATATGACCAAACGGAAACATGCACCATGCTAACTGAATAACGCAAGATTTTACACGAACCTTGTTTTATCTTAATAGCTGTTAAAGCGATATTCATTCGTCATACTATCACCGACCAACATGTTGATGCTAAACCTACCAGATGCGAATATATCAGAAACGCGTTGTCATTACTAATGTAGAATGGATATAATTTCGTTGCACTACCTTGACCGGGCATGGCATTGCGATGGCCATCCGAGAATTGTCATAATGAATAATGGTGTGGCAGTATCATTTCATCGTGATACTATGCTGTCATTGTAGCTACTACTTGGTTCAATTTGGCATCTATTCGTTTACTGTCACTTTTCGATTATTACTTTTAGGACATTGAGAATGCGCTTACATAATGCTGTTTAAAGATATTCTGCCGTTATGCACGGAATGCTTTCAAATCTTACCAGCAAGACGTAAATATCTGCTTGATGTAAATCATACTGATATATTCTCCTAAACTGATAATTTGAAACCAAACTATCGCATCGAATTTCAATTTGAATATATATTCTATACAAATGCTCGCTAGTTTGCAATTATATGGTGCTGTATCAACCACGTGATGGACCACTTGATAGAGGGGACAGGAATGCCTGTACGGTGTTTATTCGAACATCAATCGGTCCAAATGAATTTGATACGTTAGTAATATTGCAACATGCATCTCTGTCTAATAATTTTCAATACATTTTGTATATTCACGATCGTTGAAAGACGAGGAATTTTAATATACTTAGTTGGGAATAATTGCAAATGTCTACACCTTCACTTTTTTGGCAATCTATGTAAGCGCTTGTTTCTTACGGCTCTGTGCGGAAGCATTCATTAGCAGCGTATTTGTGTATCAAATTCTAGCTTTCGCGGTTGCAAAATGTGTAAACTTCACGATGAAAATAATGCAAATAACAGATAATCATGATTGATAGAATCATAGCGTTCTCAGCGCCTTGGACACGGAAAAGATAACATAGAAAAAGATTTCACAGTGCATGAATTCACATGGTATTGCTATGGGTAGGTTAATCATAAGTATCGCCATTAAGAACAGGCAGTTGACATGCATTTGGTATTTCAATTGTGCTTCCGATATTGTGCACAGTGCGTCACGGAAGCAGTTAACGTATAAGATGGTCCAACGAGAGCACACGAACTGAATTTCTGTTTCTATTTCAATACTTTGTCCGTTTTCCACAATCACAAGCAGATCCGCCCCTTTATCGCTGTTATACAAGCTCGATGGGAATAAAGTCTTTCCCATTGCATGCAACCGCTCACCATTCACTGATCTCAGAAAGTTAACAGCTGGCTTATATCTGGCCTTTGCACGCATCTTGTCTATGCTGCCCTTGACTCTGCCTTAATAGCCCATCAGATAACGTTAAGCATGATTGAACGATTTGGTTATAACAATTTGGTCATTGCTTAACTCTTGTGGGGTGGTAACGTAATCGAACAGATTTCGGATAGGCTTGACCAAAGCCCGCACAGTGTTGAGGTGCTTTTTCTTGGTCTGATGCTGACACATGTTCAATTAGGGAACAAATCTTTTGAAGTATAGAATCTAATGTGCAATTGCTTTAAGTAAAATTCGCGCAGATAAGTGTTTGACTTAGTGCAAATGACACATTTATCAGGTAGAACAATGACTACAATCCAACCATTTATATATAAATTAAAGGTTTCCTTGCCAGGAATATCAACCATGTAGTTAGTGGAATTAATAAATTGCTTAGCCGAATCAAGACATGGCACCTCTGCAGTCGGTACTCAATTACTGACCTCGAAGTCCATGTCATCATTAACGTTTCTTCAACTAGTATATACATATCATATTTTTAAGCAGATAAAGCCGGTTTACCATGATGGTTGCTAACAGTGCATGGTGTTACTGATAAACCATGTGTAAAGACATTATCTCATGTCGTTATTACAATGATCTCATAATTCGGAACCGCGTTCGCAAAGAGCTAATATATTAATACAACTGCGTTATATACAACGGTACAGGGCATTAGCCATAGTAATGATACTAGTGATGGCGGATTAATGAGTGGGACTTTATCTATGAGACAATATGAATGCCAAAGGAGATGAAACAGAACATCTGTATTCACCATGAATGCTAATATACACCAAACGTTACAGAATTTAGATTGATGGAAATCTGAATCTGTAAGGTCAGGTCCAGTGTTCATGATCATGTCTTTAAACCAGCCAAGCTAGTCTGTGTAAACCTGTTGGTGTGTTTTTCTACCACTCAACGAGGTCCATGTTCATGAATAAGCCGTTGAGGCATTCCGCGAGGGGTGAGTAACCAGTCATTCATTTTAATCTGACGGTATCTCAGCAAGAAACTATTTATCCATTGTCGAACTTTATTTTTACTCAAAGAGTGCATGATAAATATGGCTTTACATCATGCAATTTTTGATTATTTCTTGTGTTGTCATAAACACGGGTCAGCGAATCAAAATATTTAAAGTAGGACATGCTAGTACATCGTTAAATCATTTAATACGTTTGAATGGAAAAAAAGACAAATTGCTTGTGGAAAGGCTGCGCAATTGTAGTGTAACTTTGGATTCGTTTGTCTATACTGCATAAATACTTATGCACTGCCTTCATTCAACAGTTTAAAGGCGAATCTCAAAGAAAGCAAGCTCAAAAGTTCTCGCTGCATAGCGTTACTAGACATGATTGACAGCAATTCCGCTAAAATTTCATTAACATCAAATACGCGTCCTTTTCATGGAATAAATGACGATGATCAGCTTATTGACAGGTAAATACACTGAAAAAAGTTTTACTCTGCCCGGAATCTCCCACACTATTCTTTTTACAGTGGTATTCCAAATTTATGGATGCACAGCTAATACTATAATATACGTTGCAATAACCCTACAACAAGACGCTATAGTGTTGAACAAGTTATTGAGTGATATAATGGAATATTAGGTTTTTGTTCACCGTTGAATATTATCGGTTCTATGATCTCTGCCTTACTGTTTCATGCTTGTTATTTTCTTAAGATGGCATGAATCATATATGCGATCAGGGATGTAATTCATGATTTAAAACCCACAACAATGCATTTTTGCTCACATGAACGTCTTAGATTTCACTATGCGGAAATACCTTGGCAAATCTTGTTTCCCCAAAATGCATAATCTGCGTAATCTAGTTCAAGAGGTTCTGGTTAGTAACACTGTATTATAAAAGGTAAATATCGGCCTTTTCGGCGCAACTTTTGTTCTCTCTTCCAGTCACTAGGTAACTATACAGCGATTGAGACGCAAATAATATACTTTTGAGTAGTGAAAAACGGAAGACAAATGCTCTGAAATTGCAAAGACGATATAAGTATTGCTATATATATATATATATATATATATATATATATATATATATATATATATATATATATATAGATATATATATATATATATATATATAGATATATATATATATATACATATATGTATATATATATATATATATATATATATACATATATATATATACATATATACATATATACATATATAAAGATATATATATATATATATTTATAAAAATATATATATATATATATAGATTAATATTCATATACATATACAATATATATATATATAGATAAATATTCATATATATGTATATATATATATATATGAATATATCAATGTTTATCTTTATATTTAGATATATATATATACCAAAATATATATATATATATATATATACTATATAAATATATATATATATATATATATATATATTTTACACTTTATATATATATATATAATTAAGTATATATATATGTATATATGTATATACATATATAAATATGTCTATATATATAAATATATAAATATATATCTATATATACACGCATACACATATATATATATATATAAATTCATTTTATACTTGAATATAAATACATAAAAATATATATACATATATTTACATATATATACACATATATATAAATATTTATATTTATATACATACATAAATATATATATATATTGATATATATATATATATATATATATCTGTATATATATATATATATATATATATATATATATATATTTATATATAAAACATATACCTATATAAGGATTCCTACAAATGCATATGCATACATTCAAACAAATGGTGTCAATAGACATAGATATTTGTATATATTAAAACACTTTGCTTGCATGGCGATAATGTTAATCGATAACATTTTGGTGAATGACACGGAATTTACCATTGCGTATATTTAGACAACAAGTGTTTTCATGTTATGAGTATCAGGCAGTCGGTGGACTTTGAACACCTATATATTATATGAGTGTGCGCGGAATCAATACGCAACCTACTCTAGTCTACAAATATTCAACCGAATTAATTTAAAAACTTCAGTTGGTTGTATTTTATTTGAGGTACAAATTGCCCTTGCACAGTTACCATACCCCCGATATATGTATGAATTTTTTGCACTCAAGTCCGATTACATTACTTCAGAGACCGGCAACAAGTTTTGCCTTTGCATACATAATATTAGTCCTTCGGTAGATCAGACAGGTATATAAGGCTCCCGGTAACTTAATTGCGATAACTAATATGCAATATAGACCCTTACAGAGAACTGAGAAAGCAATTATTTTGTAGTAATGTGATTTTTCCGAAGCCCTCAAAACCATATCTCATCAGTGAAACGAATATCTGCTTGATATCATCCACGTCTTCACGAACTACATCTGACCATTCCCCCTCAAACACGTCCCTACTAAGATGCTGAACAGAGGGCGAAATAGATAAGGACATGCGTTGCATTTAATAGGCAGTTGGTTGTAGGGAAGAGCCCGAATTGTTAACTGAACTGTCCTAACGAGCATCCAGCGCAAAATACAACGTTGAATAACTGCATTTTCTAGACCAATTCATTATTCAGGCCTGGTCATCAGATATGGCAGCAAGGAAACTACAAGGGGCATTTTGGACATAGACACAGGGGGTTTGATATCTTGGTCGCTTTTGATTAGTGACTCATGTAACTAGGTCATACTATACTGGATGCTATGACCTTTCTTCACGGTAGGAAGTATGTTTTTCCCTGTATTCAGCATGATGATCATTTATCTAAAGAGGACGCGAATCAAATACGCGGTAAACGACATAACTCATCATTATATTTGCTTATCATTTGAGTTTGTGCCTGTAGGTATTTCATCAACAAAGTACGGCAAGTGTTACTCTTATCAATCAATTATGCGTGTTAATTTCACGACTGCACAAGCTCACGATTGATCGTCGTTAGCTCAACGATTTCTTGTTACCGAGTTTGCTGAGCATAATATTTGCAATATATCATTGGTTGAAAGAAGTATTTGAGCAATACATTACTTAACAAATTAACCGTGCGATTCGTTCGCAAAATTGATGTCATAGTTGAACTAATCGAATTGTCTGTTGTTAATTGTTGCTTAATACGCAGATCGTGCAAATGCAGATATTACATACCAGTGAATAGACAGGCCTGGGTTGCTCCTTTCCATCCCAGGTAGCACTTCAAAGGTCTAGGTATACTTATCTGATGGTAACTTGCACTATTTGACCCGTTAATGTAACCGAGGATGAACGACAACGATTAAGAACAGTCTCATAATCATTATATCGTCCGAGAAAGGGCGCATCCGTGTCACCATGATCAATTCATCACTTCAGGAAAAGCTTCGGCTTTATCAACATTCAAATAAACCAAGGGATCACGCTGCGAGCAAAGGTTTTAACATGATCACACTTAGTAAGGCGGTAAGGTAATTCATCATTCAGGCGGTCAAAAGGTGGTGGTTTTTGTATGAGCAATGGGGTCATTACCAGGCGACATGTCGGTATAGGGTATGAAGTAATTATCCGTTAACAGTATATTGAGTTTGAAGTTAGATGTACTTAAACATTACCAGTGATTGCAAACATGTTTGTCAGACGCATCTACCAATTCAATTATCACGCTGCTTTATACGGCTTACAAAAAACAACAACTAAAGCATTTAATGACGTAAGTCGGCACTTTGTTAAACCGGCAACATACAAATAGTCCTCAAAGAGTCACCCGGTTATTCATTTTATTTTGAATGACACCACTGCATTACGTGACATGGCTTTTCTCCAATATTGCGCAAAATGAAATAAATGCGCAATGTTTTGTCGCATACTTTTAATGTCATTTTGCTATGTTTTGACCATTATAGCACAGTTTGCTGGTTAGAAAGAACACCACATCCCGCCTTACGTTGCTACAGGGCACAAGGGTTGATCACTAATGTCTTAATTTCAAAAGGTCGTTTATAAACTAAGACTGTGTTAGTACAGGAGAGGTTCATTGGACTATTGATATGACATATGCATTTATAAAAGCAAATAGTAAACTCTACTCATTCATTAAACAGTTGTCGATTCTAAAAGTAAACATCAAAACCCGAAAAACTGATAAGGTGTTTTATTGCTTTATAGGTTATATATTCTAAATATCAATTGAAATAAGTGTATCTATGTTTGCTATCCTGCATTATTGTCATCTCTATTTAATCAATAATGTAGGTCTAAGCTCACTTAAATGATTACAGGTGTGGTTGTTATAATCGTTATTAGACAGCTTATATAGCATATAACAATGATGTATGCTTGGGTAATTTGCTCGTTAAGAAGCACGTCAAGACAGGTCCCATAATCAAGGGTAAGTGGGGTCGGAAAACCATGCTTGGGTGACATTTTGTGAGATATATTCCAATATTAACCGAGTCGGTTATATCGGATATTTATGTGCTTCGCAACTTTCGTTTGGAGAAAATAATTGCTGAGGAAATAAGCTCGCCCTGTTTTATCTAAAATGAGGTAAACTGGGACAACATTCGACATAGCTGTGATACGCTGATTGGATAATGGCGAGCTGTTGTTCGGTACAGAAGG
This sequence comes from Urechis unicinctus, assembly GCA_034190875.2. Classification (NCBI taxonomy): domain Eukaryota; kingdom Metazoa; phylum Annelida; class Polychaeta; order Xenopneusta; family Urechidae; genus Urechis; species Urechis unicinctus. The sequence continues at coordinate 16,942,819 of CM067352.1, read as the reverse complement.
AGGTGACATTGCCATCTTTCAGCATCGAATCATCACTGACTTTTCCATATAATAATGACTTCAATATAACTATACTATAATATTCACGATTAGCCAATTTATAAATCATTCATATTTCAAATTTAAAATATGAGTTATCAACAAGTTGCATATTGGTCAATTAATATACAAGCTCAGAGAAGGAATCAAGTATGTATAGTTGGTAGATTGTATTATTATAACCTCGAAAATTCATTTTTGTGTGCATATTTTAATTTCCCAGCCTCATACGCCGACATTCGGCTGTTGATTTCGCTTGACGGGTAGCTAAAAGTGATTCACATTGCTTTTTGTTGTTGATAGTATCATTCTCTCAAAATCTCGATATCGTCCTGGAGTCAAGGAGCTACAGAAGGACAAATCGCACATGTCACCAGCGGATTCACACGTAAACAAGATATACAGTTGACTTTAACGCATATATGACTTTCTTAATATATGTGTATGAAGATTATACATTGTGCCCATACAAGTGTTGCTTTCGCAGTGAATATGTTTATCGTATTCTCGAACTGCTAGATAAGTCTGTAATCATATTCAAAGCGGCGTCAGAATTATCGAACAAGAATTATCATCTTGCATATAAATGTTGCGGTGGGATTAGCAGCCGTAAATAACCAATCACCATAGAAACATCGATAATTTTCGTAAAACAATGTACGCTGTGACTGGTACGTAAAAGAATTAGCATTTCATTCAGAATAGAGACCAACTGAATCCGTCGTCTTGACCTGGAAAAGCACCGACTAACTGATCACTGTCTATTTATTGCCAATCAACGATAATGCTGAATTGATAAACGTTAAATAAAATTTAGAAATATAACCGCATATCTTGCATCGCTGACGTCATTGACCCATTGTGCGATTGTCTAGATACTTGATTCACTTGCAATAAATCTTTTCTTTAAATTAAGGCGTTAATCAGGCTGTCATATGTCAAAACGGTGGCAGCATCAGCGATGCGACGGAGGAGAAGCTACCCAATGGTTTTTATTCGGGCCATCGACCCTCCTGTTATTTTTGTACCGTGGTGACCGATAAGAATACGTTAGTTTAGAAATATGATATCCCGAATATAATCTGTATGGATGAGTGAACGCAGTTATCGTCCGCTTCTTTAACCTACAAAGTCAGTCGCACAGCAGATTTAGGCAATATAAGCAGCTAACATGGCAAGCCCTCTCATATATTTATGGTGTGTACCTTGTTTACTAAGGCGTGAAGTGAGTCTGACTCTCTGTGGCAATAGATTGATCCCCTTTATCATCCACCATCTGGCTGGTTATCCTTAATTCATAGCGCAGTCTGAGGGCTATAATCTACCGTGTGTTCCTAGCAAGTTAACTACAATGTGCAGCAATATCCACCTTCCATCTGTTCCATATGCAGACGGATACATACATACATAAACATACACACACGCATATATACATATACATACATATATACATACATGCATATATACATACATGCATACATACATTTTTACATACATACATACATACATACATACATACATACATACATACATACATACATACATACATACATACATACATACATACATACATACATACATACATACATACATACATACATACATACATACATACATACATACATACATACACATACATACATACATACATACATACATACATACATACATACATACATACATACATACATACATACATACATACATACATACATACATACATACATACATACATACATACATACATACATACATACATACATACACACACATACATACATACATACATACATACATAAATACACACATACATACATTCATACATACAAACATACATTCAAACAAACATACATACATACATGCATACACACATACACACATAAACGCATACATACATACATATATACAGACATACATGCATACATGCATGCAACATACATAAATACATATACATACATACATACATACATACATACATACATACATACATACATACATACATACATACATACATACATACATACATACATACATACATACATACATACAGACATACATACATACACATACATACATACATACATACATACATACATACATACATACATACATACATACATACATACATACATACATACATACATACATACATACATACACACATACATACATACATACATACATACATACACATTCATACATACATACATACATACATACATACATACATACATGCATACACACATACACACATACATACATACATACATACACATACATATACATACATACATACATACATATATACATACATACATGCATACATACATGCATACATACATGCAACATGCATAAATACATACATACATACATATACTTATTTACATAGATACACACAAGCAGCTAGTCAGCACGCATGCAAAACTCGTCCTGTCTGGTTGTAGTCATTGTCCATTATTCCTGGCCTCACAAGCTTGTAGAACGACTCCATCTTGGTGAAGAGTGAAACATCAAAAGTCTTTGAGCCACCCTGATCTCTGTGACGGCTTTCTCTTTGTTTGCTGAGACTAGCGTGTCTAGCCATGTTGTACAACTGCCCCAGATAAACTGATAATGTCCATATTGCCGGGAACGGTTATGGTCACATATGTTGCGGAAGCCAACTGTTATAGCCGTAGCTTTTAGATTCAACAGCAGCTTGAAATTGCATGCAGTTGATTATCTCATTTCTGTTGAAGAGAACGGACGAGTGCACTATCAAATCGCCAAATAGATTATTATAACTAGTATCGGAAACATTGATCAACGGTGAAATAAGATGCATGAAGGACCATAGATATTCACTTTTAATCCACATCATAGCCACGCCTCGTTTGTGAGGAAATATTCCGTTTCGTTTTCGTAATGGCTTGGGTGACGTCATAATCGATGTTGTTTCTCTTTGACGAGCTGGTATCCTAATATTAACGACAAGAGCAACAGAATATGTGGATAAACCAATTGTACACATATAAACTCTCATGGGATTATTTGATATACTCTGACTCGTCTAATCTGTAGGCGTCGCAATCATGTGCTCTCCAATCGGGTCGGGGTTGCATAACAGTGTCAATCGTGGCTATCACGTTCGGTGCAATGCGTTGTGTTGGCCAGGCATAGTTTGCGATAACTCTATTGAATAAAATTATTGTCAGGTTTTGGGCCAGATATTATCAAAAGAATCCGACGATGTGAACAAAGCTTTCTGAATCAGAACAGCGTTGTTAATTATTCAGGAAAACGAGCGTGTATATATGCGTGTTAGCAGATGTGTGGAAAGGATAGGGAGGGGACAGTGGATGGATGGTTTGGTTGTATATACGCGCTTATGGCACTTATAAATGTGGGAAAATTATATATTTAAAAATTATTGTAAGTCCCTGCTGCACGTGGTCTGTTGGCAGTATTACCATACACCATCTTGTGTTTTCCTTTGATAAAGCTTAAATCCTTAATATACTCAAAATTAACAAAATTAGTAATTGCTAATTAATGCCTGTCATGCAACACACAAAAGCACGCATATACTTATTAAACTACCAAGATGCTCATAGGCTGTAAGTTCAAGAGCTCAAAATATGCACTTTCTATATCTTCGCCACTCGCATACCGATATTTTCCACTATTGCCCGAAATTCTGAAAAGTGTAGCTTCAATTAAATTCTCCCGGAATAAAACAATCTTTTGCCATAAGCCAAATATTAACCACACTTGGTCTAGAGTAGTTTAATTTAAATTTTACTTCCCTGATCAGGTGGTGTATAAATATTAGATTTATGTATCCTGGGAATGTTAAGTATATGCAAATCATATCATCATTTTACCATGCAATTTGAGCTCATCGAGGGGTTATTAATCACATTATCACGGGCGCAATGATACGGCACCAATATCAAATGTGTTTTTCAAAAGATATCGTTGAAAGCTGTCAAACCTAGATCCGCGCAAATAAGGAGAGACTCATTAAGTGTCCTATAACGCATTGGCCTTAGATGACCAATGAATCAGTTAACGGCTTTCATAAAAGTGATGATGACGATGATATGTCGACAAACACGAACTATCTTTCAGATTTATTCTTCATATGTATTTAGTGAATCGTGCTTTAACTAAAACATAGGAGTTCAGGTTTCGCCCTCCAGATTATCCTCCTATCGACGAACCTTTCCCGCTAATCGAGCACATATATAAATTGATACACTCCAGCGATGATGGAGACTTTCAGTTATCACACGGCACATACAATGACAGGCGCCGTTTAACATGCGGCAAACAATTGCCAAGTATGATTATGTTGGAATTTTGTGCCGCACTATAAACGACCCCGTCCGTCGCATGAGCAGTTTGTGGCAAGCAGTAGGTATTATACCCTGCACCTCATCATCGGCATCATTTTGTGACATAGCCACTAGGATACCAGAGCAAAATTATTGTTTCAGTGCCACTAGCCGATGATTCAAGTCGGAATACCTTTTGCTTTTTAGATACAATGGTTGGATAACGTGTATGCGTCCGTAAGACTACCATTTTAGTATTTGAAACTATTCAACATCTACTGAAAATACGTCGATAGAGTCAATGAGAGTCCGTTGCAAAAGGCGCAGATAAGTATTGTTTGTACAGGAAATAAACTCCAGTGATTGCTTTGTTCCCATTGCAATTATCGAAGAATGTTGTGTTGTCTTTTATACAATCACTGTCATTTGTTTGTCGAGAGAGGGTGTGGAGTTATGGGCGCTTTGACTAAACAGAAGACACCACTTTGTCAGCATACATCGACAGTACAGGGTGCATTCATGGAGTTTTTTGAAGCGCCGCCTGACGACTGGCATGCTGCTCATTCACGGAAATGGTCACTGAATAGTCAGTAAAAGTGATCTCTTCTATGGTAGCAGTGAGCGGTTGCAATCCCCGAAGAGTTTTATTTGCTAACAAATCGACAGTAGATGACTCGCATTTTCTGACCGATTGATTGCATCATAGGCTATATGCAAAGATGTTTTCAGTTTCTATGGCTAATTTTACGATCGAAAAGCACTATGCATGCTTACCATCTAGGTATTCTTCTTTTAAAAGATCACTTAGTAGAACATGTAATCTGCATTGCAAAGACAAACTAATTACCATGAAATCACCTGTGGGAATAGATAAGTGCCATATCCCTTTAAATATTTATTCTCACCTTCACGAGAGCGTAATAAAGCGCGAATGTACACTAGTTAATTAAAGAAACGGGTATTAATTGTTTGACATAATTCATGCTAAACTAAATAATGACGAGGGTCATAAGTCGACGCAATTGTTATTTGATATTCCTGATGATGGCAATCACTTTAATTGGTCACAACTGCAAGTTGTTTGCAGCCGCTTTTTCCATGCAACTAAAATGGATACAAACAAATGCTGACAACAAATGGTACAATCTGTGGCGTAATATTGACCGCTTTTGTCCTTGTAAGTCTGTCATTATTTAACTAAACAAAATGACGTTTTGTCTATATGCCAAACACTAGTAACTTTCTCATTATTTTGTCCTATTTATATAAAACATCGGCCACATTGAGAAGATCAGGATTGCATAAAGTTGCGGAATATGGTTCCAACGGAGACACAACTGCTCTCACATCGTCGCATTGTCTTTGATTAAATATACATGATTAAAGGGTGTGTTTCAGCAAACTGAAAGCCTAACATATCTATCAACAACAAAGGAAAAGTTTTCTCTCTATCTCCGTCCGCTTCATGGCTTTGTGATAGAGTCGGAACATCATAGAAGGAAATGGTAGTTAACTAAGATCACAGTTATTCCGCACTTTTCCTGGCGACGTACAGTGGTGTTTAGACGTAATATGCAATCTGGCCTACGTGTTTGGACCATGAATCAAACAATGCTGTGCCATTTGTTGTTACACAATTGTTGAAAAATTTACTAATTGTAAATCACATCAATAATATGTCTCTTCTCACGTCACTTTGAACTACGACAAATTAAATAAGAAGCTGCAAGTAATCAAGCGCGTCCTTTGCAATGACACAGCTCCAATCAATGTGCCAGTGTATTGTCGTAAGTCATGCGGGTAGCCAGATAGATTAAGGTTGTTGCCACACTTTTTACGACGTCAGTATCAAATTACGTCATATAGCATGTAATCTTCTTGAAAAGCGTCTTGTCATTAAACCATCGATGCTCTGTAGTGTCGTTATTTCTAATAAGCTAACTTCAATGACTCACGGAGATGCCATTCCTTGCATTTAATACATCTCAGTCGACAGGCTAGGAACGATTGTGAAGAGCCTACAGGATAATCATGTATACCATAATTTGATTTTATTGCTGAGACAAGGTCAATTGTTTTTATTCTATCATGGGAAGTAATGTAATTGCCAACGATAAACAGAGAGTCACTGTATTTTTCTCCTTTCACACACCAATCCGTATTAACCCCCGAAAATATTTTGTGTTAATATGTTCAAGACCTATTGTTGTACATTACAAATTAGGTAATTGTAATGGAATTGTTTATCTCGTCTGTCTAACGCTGGAGTAGCTTGATATAGTTAACTAGTGGCTTACTTGGAGAAATAATAAGGAAATCCAAATACCTTTCTAAGTAATATCCAAATGTATCTCGTCAGCTTAGTACGCGATTGTAGCCAAATACAAAAGTATTCCTGTTCACTAACAAAACAAGAAGCTATTAGCTAAAAGTATATGTTGTAACATGTGAAATAAGCGACACTGATCTCATGTAAAAAAAGGGATTAAACACCAATGAAAAAAACCTTATATTACGCATTATCGATGGATATTGACGTGTCAGTGCCAATCATCTAATCTTTAGCATAAACCTTAACGCAAACTCTTAATACAATTGTAATCGCCTGGACACTTCTGTTCCTAAATTGGTCACCGAACCTTTAGAAGAGTTGGAATACATATGCCCTAATCTGAGGAAATGTCATCTTCCCAGCTCATGACAGAAAATAATCACGTCCAAATCTAGCTGTGCCAAGCTTGTATTAACACAGCATTAACACATGTGTGATTGATGGTACCACACTGATGAGTTGAAAGGAACATAATCCGCATCAACGCCACTCCTACCAACGTGTTATATTTGACTTCAATAGCACAAATGTAAAATGCACAAGGCAATTTCTTGCAATACATCATATGTTGTCAACATAAGCGAAAGTAATAGTGACCGCACATATAACCTATTGCTGATGAATAATTTGCTTTGCAACAAAATTATTATAAATTATAAATGTAAAGGACTTCAATTACCTATAGCTGGCTACTTTTAAAAATGCCACGGATAAACCAAGGAATAATGGATGGCCCCGGGTATTTTCATTCCCGCCGCTTAGTCAAAATACGGATGTTTTTCGGGACGTAAAATATAGACCAAATACTGTATATGGAGACACTTCTGATGCCAAAACACCGATATCAATGTATCATCGATAATTTTATGTTGCCAAAACAGTAAAGCGATTGAAATGGAATATTTCTTGCAAACAAACAAGAACGAAAACAAAATATATAGGGCCCGAAATCCTCTATTATTGACGCCTTGCGCAAGTCGTCAAATTAAATTATCTAGTAAAGATCAAGTGTATAGGAAAGCGTGTGCTGACTGAGTCATGCTTCGATGCGTGTCAGTATACACCGGACCTAATGTGATGAACGCCTATATACCAACAAGTTACAAACGAATTTCTTCTCATTGAAATGTATGCTTCTTCAGCTAATATTTTACTCTCACCATGGATGATACGTAAGGAATTCCTTGGCATAAAAGGGCCTTGATTACCACGTCGGGCTGTTTATTTAATGAGTGCAGAAAAACTATCCTTGCATAATTTTTGACTGACCAGCAACAAGCGACTCTGTGTTACGTTGGAAAAGCCGTCTTGTGTCAGACAGGATCCTGAGTGGTTTCAATTGCCTAATCCACTCGATGATTTGTGATAACGGTTGAGTGTGCAGAAACAAATAAAACAACCTGATTCAGCATATCGTACACAAGCAGCGGTAATAATTGGTCAATGACAAAGTAGTGTAGTAGTTGTTACAATCAGCTAGAAGCGCGAACAGCCACCAAATGTTGCAAGATGTTCAAGAATATAATGAATTTCCCCATTCGGGATTACCGCATGAGAGAATCAAGCATGATTCGATATATGAAGACAAAATATCAACGTGGCGTTCGTTAAACACCCCACGAATGCAAAACGACTTTGCGGGAAAGCGTTCAAAATGCTAATAGAAACGTAGATCATGGTCAGTTATAATTTACCCTGACGTGTCATCCCCTGACGGATAGTGTCAGCAACTATAATTCCCAACGCAATCCACAGCAGATTTGCTTGATGTTGAATTTGCATTCACTGGCCATATATGTTTATTGAACGAGGAGAAGCTAGCCTTACCAGCGCAAGATAGAATAATCCTTAGTTATAACTCCCATACAGCATCTGCAGCTCCCCATATGCTGCTTCAATAGTTAGCCGCAATATTGTAATCATGTAAGCATCAGGTGAAGCGCGAGCATGAACGAAGGAGTGCCTCGATATTACGAAGCCGAGACTCTTCCTCGAAAATATGGTGGTGTCACAAATGACACACACTGCAGATCATGCGTAGCTTGACTCCAAGGTGCAGACCTATACATACAGGCAAGTCACTTACTTCCAATAGTGCCTAACCTTTTCGACTAGTCAAATGAACGGTATATGATACTTAACTTTAAGAGAATTAACGTGTAGCTCACATATTGCGCAACGAACATTATGAGAGCCAAACAATACGGAGCTAGAGACATTCAATCAATGATTCAATACGAATCAACCTGTTATACCAAGTAATGCACTTCAGATTTGTCAGCAAAACCGTTATAACAGTGATTAACCTAAACAGCGTATTGCTTTGATTTAACTTTCGAACGAGTGCATTCATGGACATGGTTTCTAATAAGAAGTAGAGTTGTAAGTGTTACAAAGGGGCAAGTAGAACAGCTGTTTTTGATATAAGCTGTAATCATACAACTGTAGGTGAGTGAATGAAGGTAGTGTGCGGCCATGAATTTCAGGGATATCGACGCTCAGGTCATTAAACAATGCTTGTCCAATTAGCAACTATTCTCATATATCTGATTACGCTCTATGTAAAGGTTTCAAATAAGCCCCAAAGCAAATATGAATATTTTGTTGCAGGCGCATTGTAAATGTAATATATTAATCTGGTGGAGTACTTCCAATTATTTACCTCGGTGTTCAGCACCCCCAAGAGGCTTAACCATTCCATCACTGTGACTGAGATAGATTATGTGCTTGAGCTACTTGTGGGACTGGTGGAGGCGTAACAATCGCGCTGCTAAATGACTTGGCCAGTTTTGCCAGATATCGGCTGAGCATTTAGTCTCTGCTGGGCTAAACGCATGATTCGTCATCTGTTCTGTTTGATGAAAACCTTTTTAGTTCTACATTTATCACACCCATGAGGCTCATAAACCGCTAGTTTGTGTACGGTTGCAATACATCTTATCATATCATTGACTCTCAACTGTGCACCGCGACTTCCACGTCAAGGCTTCACTTGTTTTATTCGTCATGAGTATCAAAAACCCATTCCACATAAAAGCTTCTATTTGGGGCGCACCAAACGCTTATATAGGAATGTATAGGAAGTACCCATTATGGTAAGCTCCGTGTTATTTAGATTAAACCCATTTGACTGAGTCGATTTCTAGGGCGTAGTCAAATCCATCCAATATGCTTCAAATGTAATTCAAATAAAACCAATAGCTCATGATTGGAGGGCAACTGAATATCTTAGTGGCATTATCGTGGATACATGGTCAGTGGCACAACACTTGAATATTGTCGCGTCAAAGTTTATGCCAGAGGGATAGAAGCCAGGCAATTACTCTCTTGTACTTTAACCAAGGACCCTCCGTCATGCAGTATTGCCTCACGACTGGTAATTTGCCGGTCATGTTTACATACACGTGATATTTACTGCATAAGAGAAATTTTTAATAGCTCTAAATAATGTATCGTTTACACGTAAAATCGTTTCAACGTACGTCCCACAAGTAAGGTGCGCTCAGTTAAAAACATTTAAAAAATTGTTCCTTTAAAAATTCCTGATAAATAGTGATTACGGGCAGTGTAATACCTAACTCCTTCTGATTGATCCTCTTAGCTAATACACCGCTTTCAATTGTCACAATGTTAATAGAGAGTCTTTCCCGAGTCAACGATGCACATACGTTCTGTTTCATTCGCATAAGAATTGTAACTAGTAATTGTGAATGATGTTTTAATCACGGGACAGCTGCTTACCAAGGAATTATTCTAATAGTTATAACGAAAGAACTACGTACATATATAACAGACAAATGCAATTTCTTTAGCCAAATCATGATCTATCGCAATGATATAAACTGGTGTCAATTTGTTTACCGCGTTATGGATTTCGGATGAGAATCTGAACTGAGATGGCAGAGGATACCATCAAAGGTATTGCAGTTGATTGTGTTACTTATAGCACACTAATACACATGCCTTTCCTCGGTTGCTCCACCATGGTAGAGTAGACATTCCATCCCGTCAGAATGAAACTTGTCTCTGGAATAGCATCCTCAATACATTCCATTTGTTTACTTTGTGTACTTATTGATCTGAATGATTTACGCATAATATTTTTTCATCGATCCCTTTATATTGCATATGGTATTTACCAACAACTATTTGATCCAAACATTTTCAGCCGCGTTGTACCTTAATTATTATTGCTTTATAGAGAGGATGCTCGCATTATACGGTCAGATAATTTTATTTGCTTTGAAGCAGACATTGATGAGTATTAACCGTTTGTTATACGTATCAATGAACATGATGAACATCATTAACTGTGATGATTTGATTCCTTCATAGTTTATGTGTCGTTTGCTGTGATTCATTGCGTGTTTACTAATGGTCTCTATGCTATTGCCGTCTTCTATGGTTTGCAGAATAAGATATTTGCTCTGCATGTAACAAAAAAGATGGCGCAGTTTATGAGGAATCCGACCATACTGGCTATACATAATCTAGTTCCAGTCAGAGCAGGGTGTGTTTGCGCAATGTCCGTCCGATAACTTATAACAATATATCCAAGCTACTCGTCGTTAATACTTCTGTCCTAATATTGTGGTCGTGCACAACAGAGAAGGCCAGAGAACTATATAGAGTCCAGCATCAAAACCTTTATTATATGTTGCAAAAGCTGCCATAAACGTAAATTTAATTCGACACCTTCATTAATATTAATCTAAAGAATTTGCAATACAGAGCGACTAAAGTGACAGCTAGAATTACAACACAGGTATATATGCCTTATCTATATTGAGCAGTGTCAGACTTTGGCGATGTCTGCTGGCATTTTAACACCGCATAAACTCCGAAAAACTATATGACAAATACCGTTTGGTATATGTTACATTATGAAGCCATGCCATTATACTTTGAATGGTTAGTGTTTTCTAATTCACACCTTGCATCTACTTAAGGATGTTATGTGGATTCCATTGACATTAAATAAGTGGGCTTCAACTTATGGCAGACTTAACATTTATAACTCAAAGGTATTTAAGGTAGTGTGCACAAGCGACGATAAGAAATGCAATATCAATCGTAATTGATAACAGAAGCCGTACATCCGGCATGTCTTGTTAATATGCTCCCAAGGGATGTGACTAGTTCACGACTGATACATGGAACGTTTTCCCTTGGTGAGGCTTCACAAAACGAAACGAATGCTCGATAACTGTGCAATATCTGGCTGAAAATGTATCCCATATATTGTCATCGGTTTTGATTGTGATATTACGATGTAAAAATGCAATATATCCGACCATCAGTAGGAACAGTATTAGAACATGTATCACCAAAATCTTAACACGGCACGAACACTTCATAATATCGTGATGATGCAGCAATGTGTTTAACTGCGTGTAGCACATTCATAGTTTATTGATCATACATATTGACTTGATACTATCTCTCCCGATCCACGAAAACAAAGGATGAATTTGTCAAACGCGCTATTAACAATGTCGATGAAATCAGTTAGATAATAGATGTTTTCGTGCAGCAACCAGACACTGTGAATTTTATGTTTAAGAACGGTCACTGGAAGTCGGTGTATCATAACTGCAAGGGTGGAAATGTCTATGGCTTTCACAACATCTTGACAAAATATAAAGCTATGATTATTGTTCCAGACCAGGGATATTTTTCATAAAAGCATCCTACGTTTGAATTTGGAGCAACACGTGTGTAACAGTATCCGATTGCTATTATGAAAACAACACTCTTAGATGCATTTACTCTTTTACCAATTCCAATTAAGTTGTAACGCGCAATAGCGATTCCTAATTAGAGAATGAAAAGCAATTCCCGGTTATCTAATTGGAACTGCACAAACAATATTTAAGATAATTACACTTATTGCAATGCAGTTGACAAATGCAGTTGACAAAATAATTTCACATTTTCTATGGTCAAAATCCAATCCGTTACAAGCTTAGAGATGCCGTGCTTATAAATGAATCGTGCATCACACTGATGGATGAACGCCCATGTAGGATTACAACATTTCGCGGTCGCTATAAACGAACTGCAGCAGCACAATTACTCAGCCTACGTCAAAGTTATCATATCAACAAGCCTCAGTGAAAGATTTGTTAATATCATGAGTGTAAGACAAACCAATATATTTTCCTGACTTCAAGTATTAAGCGCGCATAAAACTGTTGATAACAGATGACTGGTCATCAGTACTAGACGAAGTGGCCAACCTTTATTTGTTAATATCATGATTGTAAGACAAACCAATATATTTTACTTTCCATCAGTGACGATGTTATGGTACAGACAAGAGTACTCATAGGTTATCATAATCTGAAATATCACTCAATGCACTCACACAGACATAGGTTGCCTGTGGAAGTAGGTAGGTGTAGAACTTCGGTTATGAATGCTTACGCAGCGTCCGGAAAATGTTATTTTAGCCTGATATATGAAAATTATATGAAACAAAGTGGTCGATATTGGGTGAAATTCAAGTTAATGGCGCCTTTTAAAATGTTACATTCAACCCTTTTATTCCACGCTGTATTCATTGTGGCTCATTTAGCAACCATTTTTAATTTATAACAATGCCATTGTATTTTCCTGACTTCAAGTTTTAAGCGCGCATAAAACTGATGATAACAGATGACTGGTCATCAGTACTAGACGAAGTGGCCAACCTTTATTTTAGACCAAAAACACTATTCATTAATGTCGGTAACATGATCACTATGAGAGCAATACCAGATGGATGTCCCTGCTTATAAATTACTCTGCTCAGTAACTTTGTTTGAAGAAGAGCACTATTATGCGATAACTATAGTTGCCCTTGAAATGTGATTTTTGCATTCATGTCTTGCCGTTAATAGACGATCTAACAATTACCAAGATAGTATAGCACCAGCAGCGTGGCCATTATTGCGCTCAAAGTAGAACACATATAATTTAATATTTCATTAATCTAGCCATCAGTACTCTTAGGCCTTAAAAAAACACTTTGCCCGGGTGTTATTATCCCAGAAAGTGGACAATAACCGACTAATATGCAGTTTGATAAGGATGCGCATGTGTTCAGTTCTATTCTCTGAAGGTCGCATGAAAGCTGCGTATCGAGGAGTTAAACTGCAACGTTCCTTGTCAGTCTTAGAAGCAATAAACACGATAAACCTAAGTTGCTAATTTAATCAGATTGTCAAAAGATGCTCTGAATGCAATCTGGAAAACTCGCCAGAAGATTATAATTGCTCGGCATGACCTCACCAAATTTAAGGCGTCTACAAGCAAATACAATGCAGTCATACGAACATTAGAATAGGTTATACATTCATACGAATTAATTTTTTTTCTAAAATTACAGTTCGGAATAATCAGTAAAAACCAGACGGCCAGGCAATTATATTTCCATTGGTCAAACTAAGCACAAGGCTAGCACCGGAATAGCTTTTGCATCATGTTTTGGCTCAATGAAAAAAACCCACCAACCATGATATAATGAATCAGCACACTGCACCAACTTCTTGATTACATTATATTTAAGTCTGATTTTGATTTATCATACCGTGACGTAGAAGCAGTACGGTATTTTCGTTCTATCCATCTATTACGTAAGGGCAGTTGTTTTTCTAGACTGAGAATATATCAAATGACATTCTGCAAAATATATAAACATGTAAATACCTTGATGCTATATCAATTTGTTTCATCTTTTAAGAAATACGGACGTTGAATTGTCGTGCATATAAAATTTGCGGGTGTTGTCGAATACTTGGCTATTTAAAATAGTTTATAGATCGTGTGTTTCGCTATCTTTAACAGATACAGCATTGAGCGATGGGAATCTTGGTCTGGACATGCCACCATTGTAATTGGTTGACGTTATCGCTCCTTATTAATATATTATATATGATAACTGGTCGACACAGTGGCGACCAGGCGTTTTACCAGCTCTCGCCTTGTGTGAATAAGTTGCTCACATTATATGTGTAGTCATCCCTCTGCCGCATTCGAATGTGAAAATGAGAACCTCGTGTCGCAAAGGCGATAATATACAAAGCTGAAGAATACTGAGAGGACACTTAACTGGGTAACTGGATCCTAAACTATTAAGTAAGAATTAACGACGCCCTCTCATTAAGATTCACAACCAGCATCGACGCATCCAACAGCTGTGTCCTCCCTTCTTTAATGGTCACCATTTACGCCATATCATATACGTCCACAAGTCCACGTAGTTCGGTCACCGTTATGCAGACGACACCGCTGTGATTGGGCTTATCACACGTGGAGATGGGAGTTCATACCCTGACATAGTAGCGCACCTCGTGTCGCTCTCTGTTACCAGGATAAACTTGAACTAAATGTGGACAATTGAGATGACGTCGGACTTCAGGAGAGGGATGAAACACCACCGACGCGGGCTTCAGCAAGTGTAAAAATACTTGGGAGGCAACATCTCAGATGATCTGGCTTAGTATATACAGAACTCACAAGGTAAATAATGATGCAGCTGCACCATATAAGCGAGCGCCATGAGTTCCATATCAGCGAGCCACTGATCATGCCCTTTTGCCGATGTGTCGTAGAGTCGTAGAGTCTTCTCTTGCGTTTAACGCTGCAGTTTGGGAAAGTTATGCCAACGCCTGCGACAGAAAGCTCATCAAACGAATCACAGCCCGCGCTGTCAGGATTCTGAGGGCGGCGAATTGATTAGCCAGGGTGTGCTGAACACGTGTCGGGTATGTGCATTGAAAACCAGAGTCTCAAAAGTTCACTGAATAAACACATCGCCCTACTACCACTGAGAAGGGGGCTTAGGTAGCATTCAGTCAATCTGAGAGACTGTCCATGAGTCGTTTATGTGATAGGCTATCAGATAGCCAAACAACATAGGCGTTTATCTTGCACCTCACCTGTCGTATAATGCTCTTCTGTCATAAACATATGTACGAGATCAAAGCGTTCTAATATATAAGAGTGTCCTGGCAGAGGCATTCTGACTCATTATTTATTGTGTACTGTTTTACATATTTGTAGTGTATGCTTGCAGTACATGCTATAATGACCTATGACCCATCTCAAAGTGCATATCCTGTTAACATATTTTTTGTCTTTGATGTTTATTATTCTACATGCTCGTCGTCTCATTATATACTTATTGCCCGTACTGTTCTGTATAGTATTTATGTAGTGTGTGTTGTATTCTTATATTATGGTGACCTGTGACACAGCATCACGTATTCTTCACGGTAATATTTCATGCTATCTTATCTTAACGATTAATTATCTAATTATATCATTAAATCTACGACGATAAACAATGGTGCATACGATTATGATTTCGATTCATGGTCTCATTATATAATCAGGCTTTGCTGCTCATAAGCCACTTGCGCATGTGCAGGTGGAATCCGTTTATCCAATTCATCGACTCTCATCCGAGCCCTGTTACTTTCAGTATATCACATCAATTTTATTTACCGTGAGATAAGAACCATAAATATCAATGAACTGGCTTATATTAACGCTTCTATTATGGGTGCAACAAATTCCATTTCCAAATATAAAATAACTAACGCAATTTACCTGAACTACCGACCGAAAAGCCTACATGATGGTAGTTACCAAACACTATTCGCTTATAGATGGTCCAGGGGAAATCTACATGCCTGTAATCCCGGTGGCACTTGTATCCTCCTCATAGCTTTCAGTAACAACAGCAGTTACAGCAGATCATTTCAAGAGTTATTTTCAAGAAAGCTTGTATTTAAGTCCGCTTCCAAGCTGTCCACGCGAGTTGGCAGCACACGTTATATTTTCCCCACA
This sequence comes from Urechis unicinctus, assembly GCA_034190875.2. Classification (NCBI taxonomy): domain Eukaryota; kingdom Metazoa; phylum Annelida; class Polychaeta; order Xenopneusta; family Urechidae; genus Urechis; species Urechis unicinctus. Next base: position 16,926,298 of record CM067352.1, on the reverse strand, counting down.
CTTGCCAATGATAGGCATTCAACATGATACGCCCGAATGAAGTAGCGCAGGTATTACGCCGTTTCCAACAGTGTAGTGATATGATCAAATTGATGCTTACTGGGAACAGCCTTGTAACCCAGACCAGGCTACTAAATCTACGCCTCCGGGACGACAGTCCAAAATGATTCTATTGCACCACTGGGTTTTGCTCATTCCCTGCCAGAGATGGGACCAATATTTCACACGTTCGCGTCAAAACGTGTCTGACGTACCCAGTTGGGTCGTTAATTATCACTGCTTGCATCAACGCAATGGCAACATTTTATGCATAAAAAAAGATTGTTAAGGCAACTATTTCGCAAAGAGAATATTTCTTCTTTTAGAATTCAAATAACTTCCTGGATCTGGCATTGAAGCAGAAATGACATTTATCCTGTTGCGTGTCACATGATTCTAACCTCACGAGCGGTTTAACAACTTGGAATGACTCGGTATTTTGTATTTCACATTGCATAGTATAAGACATATGATAAAGCATGCGGCCGTATTACACCTTCACTTGCTATACAATATTCACATTGACTTTACCCTGCAGTTTTGTCAAGTGTAATGTAAAACAAACTTACTGTTTCCCTGAAAAGCTTCAGTTAAGAATTGGAATGGATTAGCGCGTCTTACCATTGCATATTATAGATTACGGGTTCAACTATCTTATTACCTATGCAGCTATGTCATCGTCAGTGCAACGTGTCGTGTGATGTGTAATTAATTAGTATTTTATACTTTAGTTTTGTCAAGATGTTGTATCTTTAGTCAGTCCTCAATAACCTGCCTGAAAAAAATATTCACGATAGACCTCTGTCTGGACCGTTTTATCTATGTAACGCACATACAACTTTTTACCTTCCATCATTTGGCAGTTCGAGAGGATCCAAAGTTAGATATATAAAGTAGTAGTTATATGCGATGCAGTGCTGCAATAAGTATTTCACCTATGACACCAATATTTAGCTCAAGTGGTTATAACAGTGTGTACAAGTTGACACTTTACATAAATCGATCAAGCCGAACACAATTTATAGCATTTCATTAATGTACTTCACCTCTTATAAAAACAAGGCCTCATGAGGTAACACAAGATGACATGTAGTGTTCAGCATGCGCAAAAACCAATTTTGTTAGCTTTTGCTGGTCAAGTTACATCTCTTGAAAGCGTATCTTAGGACTAAATAGCTCAATAACGCAATCCATTAGGCTAATGGCATACAAAACTTGCGGCCAAGGCACATGGTATGGTCTTAATCTCATACCAGTGAGACAATATATATTTGATATCATCCAAGTCATGATGTGCATGTACAATTTACTAGCTAGCTCAATAACATTCGTTGCATATACCAAAATGCTAAATTATTCATTAAGAATTAAAGACAAAACTTCACCAAAATAGGATTAACAAATTGGAGCTAGAAGAAATCATATCATGATATACTGACTTTTATGCCCAGCAACAACTAATATGCACATGGCCTTTAGTAATAACATTTTTGTTCATGAGTGATCTTGCAGCTGTGGTATCCTTGTCGGCCATAGGTTGCATGATGATGTAAGCAGAGGATAGCCAAATGTTGAGAGGACGCTGATTAAGTAAAAAGTTACCCGTGGCCTTGACAACATAGTCACACCATGGTCAACTCATGTGAGGCGTGTCGAGCTATGGTAAGCCGTATGACTGTCTGAAGTAACTCTACTTTGTAACATAGTGTCGTGAAAGAGCTTTGTTCACCGAGGAATGGTAGCTACACAATGCTAATCATACGACCAAAGCAACGATATCATTTGGTAAGAACATCACCAACCAAATTGCCTCGCCATTCGGTTCCAATATCCCAATGTTACGAATTTTTTCAACTTAAACTCAGCCCGTTTATATAATTATACATACATATACATATATATTTATATATACATATAGAGAGATATATATATATATATATATATATATATATATAAAAATATATATATATATATATATATATAAATATATATATACATGTATATATATTTATAAATATATAAATATATATATATACATACATATATATATATATATATTCGTATATACATATATGTGTATATATATACATAGTTATATATATAAATATATATACGTATATATATATATGTGTATGTATGTATAAAGATTTATATTAATATGTATAAGTAAGTAAATATATATAGATATATATATATAAATATACACTTTCATATATATATATATATATATTATATATGTATATATACTATAAATATATGTTTATGTATCTATATATACTATGAATATATATAAGTTCATGTATATATATAAACATATATATAAAGTATGTTATTTATATATATATGTAAATATATATATATATATGTACAATATATATGTATATATATATATGCATATATTTATACGTATATATCTTTACATATATATATATAAATATATGTATACATATATAAATATATGTATATAATTGTATTCTGTCATGACCGCACAATGATTCGTACACATTGTTAAACAAACGTTTTTGTGTGGGTGTGAGTGTTGTGCCATTGTAATTAGGTTCGCCTCACTTATCACCTCATTGTCAATCGTGAAGCCTTTTCAAATAAGGTAGTTACGTCGATACCTGATCAGGTAATTTGTAATAATAAAGTAAAACGTGTATTGGTGTCCACCTGATGTTCTTATACCCGGAACTAGAGATTCATACTGTCAGGTGGGAAATATATAATTCAAAATTAACTATTTTAACGAAAACTAAAGAAACAAAATATTATACATGTCCGTTCACCACCGCCGGTGTGTTTGCTAGTGTAACCCCTTATTTTACGCTGTTACTAATTTATGTAGAAACACTATTTGCCGACCCCCGGAAGCAGCTTAGACACATATAGGTTTGAATGTAAGGGATGTTCATTCATTTGCAAAGCATCAGAATTTATTTTAAAACTGCTGTACAAACGCAAAACTCCATGACTGTTATATCAGATTTTGGAGATGATTTAGATGTAGGATATGCATTGTTCAACTTCGGCAGTTAATTGTTAATACAAAGGTAAGACGGATAAATGACAATAAATCAGTAGAAATTCCTACAAGCCACAGGCCTTCGGTATTTTAATATGTGCATTAATTTCCTTGCTACCTGGGTCATTCATCAATTGATGTAAGTACCATAGGTTATTTCATTATATTATTCACCTCGTCGAATTCATATTAGGGCAGTGCATAAATGAGAAGGGGCACGTTTATATTCTTTTTAATGCAATCCTAAATATGACCTCAATTCTGGTATTTCCTTATCCAAGGAAAGTCGATGTAGTTTGGCTAGTCGGTGCAGTGGAAGACCTTGGTAAAGAAATGCAATCTCTTCTCTAATTTCTATATGGGGGTAGTTCTCTAGAGCGGATTAGTTGCATAATTGGTGTTCATGCTTTGAGTAACAATAAGTATGTCATTAAAGCAAGCAATCCTTAGTGATTACGAGGTACACGACAGTGTCTCTATCGGAGTAAAATGAACAGCTCTTATGATTTCATGAATAGCGTCGATTGTGGTGTTTGAGATTAAAGCTTTATCAATTGTGCATGGGGAATCAACCTCGAAAAGTACTGCTTCTGCTCTTCGGGTAACTGCAGGATAATATGTGAGTCACGTGCATGTCAAGTTGCTGCTAGATCGTGGCATGAACGGCTCGTTATGAATATATGCTAGTATATATAGTATGATTATCAGTTAGGTACAACGCATGCACAGATATGTGATTTGGAATGTACCTTTGAGGTAACATAAAATCATGCTAATGTTAGCAAATCTCACATGCAACCCATTTATGTATGCAAAGCTATTCTGCGACAAGCTGTGAATGTCATATTGGTGAAATATCCAATCTGTAGATCGCATCTGTGCGATATAGATCCTGACAAGTTATTGGTTATTTGGCATTCGGCATGGACAGGGGTCCTTAAATTAGTGTCCTTCCAGAGTAATTTGATGTGCTTTGTTGGCCTTTCTGTACTAAACGCAAGTTTTTCTTAGCAGGTCATACGCATTGCGAGCATTAGTCTTAATAAGAAAACAACCGGTCTCCCTGATTTAGCAACAAGGGTTTAAAAATTAAATGCTGCATACTCATTATGCTTGAAAATAAAAAGTTGACTATCGTTGCAACTACCACGGTCGTGAATGTACACCAGCTTATTCATAACATTTAGCGACGTATTATTCAACTGTCAATACTCATGGCGGTAAGGTTAAGCTGTGAAGCGGCAGTCAAGTTGTAGGTATCCGTAGAATTGGCGAATTGTTGAATCAAATTATCAAAACATATAAGATCAAACACGTCAGCAGTTGGTTACATATGTTAGCAGATGTAAACAATCACCAACGATGCACTAATACAAAGTAACAGACGCAAACTTGTGCTGCCATCTATTTGTGTTAAAGCGAATCAGGTTCCAAGTGAATTCACACACATGTGAATGTCAACGAACCAACGCAACGTGCCCTATTATTAACTTACGAGCATGTTAGTGCGGTACACTATGCCCTCTACAGTTAAATACAAATAATGCGCATCACATTTGAGACATAACAGCCATTATATAACGATCGCACGTCTTGTTGAATCTTTATGTGAATAAATTGCAACAACTACAAATCAATTGCACATGTTGTGCTGCATATTGATGTTTCTAAAGTTATCATATGTTAGACAATTACCTATCCCCCAATAAATAATAAATAATAGCTTTATCTATTTGGGTATTTAATTAGGCTGCATAGCTAATGTAGTCAACGAATCAAAAACTGTCCCCGTAATCAACAGGAAATATTGTTTGAACACGTTTTTGACAATGCCTCTCTTACCTGAAAGATGATTATGTTTAAATCTCATTCTGAGATACGGTGGCAATATCGCGCAGTTTCTTTTTGTGAAAATATCCGGATGTTCATTGTTGCATTCTAAAAGTTTGCTGTTGAGTCTGTTAGATACAATGAGGGTTTTTATATGAGCCTGGTTTTAAAGCTTTATAACATACGTGCGTTCATGAAAATCATGATTGTCAATTGTGTCATATCTATAGGGAAACACGATCAGCTTCGGTTGAAAGGATATTTTTTAAATGCTAGTGAATTTCTAAAACTATGCCTATCCCTTAGGATGGAGCGAACTTATGTCAAGTAGGCCCATACCTCTAGCAACAGTCCCTGGAGGGATAAATGACTTTTTATCAACCCATATATCTTTAAGGTAACTGCCAGTGATTTGCAAAAACACCTGTATTAGTTCATAAACGATTCATTGATTAGCAGGACTGTGGCCCATTTTCCATGATAATAAACGCGACCAAGCTGCTAACGGCATTTAACTAGTCAGTATGCCTGTCGTTTGCGGTCCAGTGTCCTACATATTCTCTACTGTTCTCTACTTCCCATAGTGAATGCTAATAACCCCTATATGTGGCATACAAATGGTCCCTCAGTGATACTTTATAGAATCCCAATCTGGGTAATCCGCCATTACTGGCCGCATCACTATGGATAACGTACCATAGACTTGCATATGACTTGATTACATTCATGAGACTGGCGTGTCAAGGCAGTGTCAATCTTGTATTGATATCGCATTGTAATTCATACAATGGAACTAACATCCATCACGTCCTTCTCGGCGGGTTGATAGCTTGTTAAACCGCCATATTGCAATGATCGAGTAAATCACAAGGGCACCCTATGAATAGCCATTAACTGCCGAACATACAGGTCTCATGTGCGTTTACTGTGATAGGAGCTAGACGATCAGCTTGTTTAGCGAATAGCAAAAAGTGTTCGAGAGTTGTGAGAGTGTCTCACTTTTATTATCATACGTAGAAAACATTTGTTCGGATGAGTATAATAATGTCACAAATGCCAGTGTTTTGCAGCAAATAGCAATTTGCAAAGGTGTTACGTTCATAAATCAAATCATAAACGAAGCATTTATAATTGTATTAGCACGCGTGCGTTTGGGGAAGCCATGATTATCAACTTTGTTTGCCCTGATAGTAAAAGTTGGCAAAATTTTGTAAATTCGTAGCCCAATTCACTCCTTTCTTGAAGACTACCGCATTACCAGTTAAAGTCTAGACGGAACCTTATAAGATCATCTTACGTAATCCATTCCAAGAGAGACACCATGGCATATCATGCTGTGAGATTAATAGAATAAACGTAATACAAACAACGAA
>CM067352.1:16887031-16919931 GCA_034190875.2 Urechis unicinctus | reverse complement strand
TTGTGCCATATCGGACCTGATTCTGGATTGGTGCTCTTCTTAACTTTCTCTTATTCCTTGTAGCATTTATTAGAGCATCATCCCTGTATGTGTCGAACACAAGGATGAGTTTATCATAATCTCGTGTGAGGGAGATCCGCCTGTCGTTGAAGCATTCACGGAGATGCTTAAACGTTACTAATGTTGCTGGTTTCTTGGCCATCGTCTGCAGTTGTGGTCCTGTACAAGTATATAACAATAATTCGGTGAAGGGTAGAGATTGGTTGATCTAAAGCTGCATTATTACTTTTACAACGATTATGAACTATAAAACGGCTAATTGTAATAATGACTGCTATGACAAAATGGTACAAATAATCATGATTGCACATCAAGTCCATCCAACAATTGCAAGCTTGGGTTTTCTACTAATATTCTGCAATGACCTCTTTCCGTATGCTCTTGTATTCATACGTATTGAGTGGCGTTCAACTGATGCAGGTATTGGTAATTAAGTGGCTGTTTTTGACAACAAATTACTGGAACGGAATGACCTACCATGCTGTATGCGATATTACGAGATCATCCTAAACTCTCCCAACATTCTTATGACACTATGATTTGTCCCAATGTTCAGTTGAGATGACCATAACACAAGCCAGCTTCAGAAAAATGAACATTATTGTATGCTTTAACGTTCAATATGCGCCGACAATTGAATCCCTTTGACATCAATCGTTCATTTTACACATGTTTGTTAGACCGCAAATATGCGGATAGTACGAGCAACATAATGTTCTTCGATCACTTCATGACAAAAGGAGGGTATTATTGCTTGATACTTTGACAAACGGGTAACAGATGCAGCCAAAATGTATGGTTTGGTTTACGAGGCACTTATTCGTCCTCCTATTTCTGTTTCATTGGGCAGCGTCTACATTGCTATGCGGCCACATTGTACGAGCCGTACTCTGTAAATGCGAGGACTATGTAGCACCTACGATGATGTTAGTATGCTGATTGTATTTTTAGAGAATAAATATGTAGGCAGTAGGTAGTGATATCGTGTTGATACTGTAGATATTACTATAATCAACCTACCACTAACATATTGCTTTAACACATTTCACTACATTGCGAATGGAATAATGAGATTAATTTAACGAATAATTCAAGCTGAATCATAACGTATGAAAAGGAAACCACAGAAAGCACAACATTATTTGCCGTGGGTGTTGAATATTGGAATATAATGTTCTGACACTCTCATCGTGCAAGCATCAACAAAACTTCTGACGAATTCTGTTATTACATCTTTTCGTTTTTATAACAGATTGGCTAATTATGACTTTTCATATCGCTTTTTTAAATACCTGCTCAGTATTGTCGAAATGAATATATTTAATGTTATAACCCAAAAAAGTAAATTCCGATTCGTTAGAAACGTCTGGTTAACTAGGATGCAATATCTGTCCCTCACGGTATAGCTGAAACGTCATGTGTATAGCGATGACACGTCTTGAGTTACACATCAAACAGTAATTTAAGTTACGTACACCGGTAGTGTTGTGGTAATTTGCTCGAATATGACGTTGCTACAATTGCAGAATATGCTAGCCTAAAACGACGCACTGTCCTGATATGCCGTCATATAAACCGCAGTAATAATATTGGAGCGAACTTAACAACCTCTGAATCTCCTCCTTGCCAGTGTGCACCCTTCACATATTTAGCACTAGAGCATAAAGTCTTAATGATTAAAAATAATTGAGTCAAGAAACACGCACGCCTTCCCCGACGAGGCGTGAAACAACGCACTCATGCTGGTGTCGCCTATCAGCTGCAGTGCTTCAGCTTTCGCGCATATTCTTGCTCCCTATTGACTTACTAGATAACTATGCTAAAAGCCAAAGCAAGAGTTTCAAAGTTACAAATAAACAAAATATGCTTTCTGTGATGATAAACGTTGCGTTAGAGGTAATTAGTGACTGCTAGTGTTTCATATGCATTGACACTTAAATTATAACCACATAGAAAACGTATTGTAAATGTATACCCATGTGCCATATCACTGAACAACATCTAGTCAGAAGTAAATGGCTTTCCTTGATTATTATTCGTCTGCGGTGCTATCGCGCATGTTAAGCAGCTTCATACATTAAACGAACTTTTCGACGAGATCTACCTCCTGCCTATACCTAGATCTTTAGCTATTCGAATACATCCATCCAACGTCTCATCCATTATTCGATCGATCCATCGATCCATCGATCCATCCGCCCATCCATTATCCTGATGAGGGTCGGGGTGAAGTTTGGAGGAGAAGAAAGGCCGCCTGATCATATGTAACAGTCAAAGTTGTTTATTATTTATCCATCATTCCATCCGCCAATCCATCGATCCATCGAAATTTAATTATTTATCTTGTCTGTTCAGCTTTATAGTCAGCTTAATATTGGAACATTATTTGTAGCATTTAGAAATAAAATCTTCGTTGCATAGTACGCGATCACATGGCCCCATGTGATAGTCGAAACTCTGATAAAACATAGCTGTAGGTCCGTGGGTCGACACAGACATCTTACAAGCTGAACTGCCCTAACGAGCACCAAAGGCACAATACAACGTTGAATAACTGCATTACCATGACCAAATCATCCTTTAAACATGGCATCACATACGGCTGCTTGGAACACTAAAAGAGACATTTTGGAAATACACAGTGGGGGTTGGACAGCTTTTGATTGGTGGCTCATGTAAGTAGGTCATAATATACTGGATGCTATGACATATCTTAATGGTATGATGTATGTGCTACTCCCTGAATTCAGCTTGATGATAATTTGGCTATAGAGGACGCGAATCAAATATGTGGTAAACGACATAACTCATCATTTTATTTGCTTATCAATTGAGTTAGTGCTGGTATTTCATCAACAAAGCATGGCAAGTGTTACACTTATCAATCAATTAGTCGTGTAAATGTCACAACTGCACAAGCTCATGTACTCATGATTGATCGTCGATGGCTCAACGATTTCTTGTTACCTAGTTTGTTGAGCCTGGTATTAGCAATACATCATTGGCTAAAAGAGGTGTCGGTGCAATTCGTCACCAAACAAATTAATCGCGCGATTCCTTTGCAAATGCCTGCATTTAATATAGTAGCATTTTTGTCACTATGGTTCTTCTGTTAACCGTATTGTTGTTGTATAATGATGCCTATAGCGCGTCAAATGGTCAGAAACTATACCTTAGATTGATTCATCCTGCGAAAATGGCGATTTGACAGTGCAGAAGTTAACTGGCTGTTATGAGTGGCGAATGAAGTGGTATACATCGAATGTTGATGCAATGTAAGGTATCATTTATGCGGCGATGAACAATAGCGATATATCACAAATTAACGTCAGACCTGATATGAACATAAATGTCAATGTTAATCAATATATCAAATCCAATAGCCTTTAAAGTACCTATGACACATAAAACATGATTGTTGAATGTTAACTGAAAGAATTGGCTGCGGATCAAATACTTGTAGAATGTTTGGTCCCCGATGAGTATTAAAAGCGACATTGAACGTTTTTTATTGCAAAGCGGGTGGGTGGACATAGGCTTACCGTAACTGACGCATATGGATGAAACCAGATACAGCTGCCGAAATCAGCTTCCACAGCAAGTGTGAATCTATCACTTGACTTGTCTGGATCAGTCTAGCCAAAGCGCTGGGCGACCTCGAATTGTTCGAACATTTCCTCAGGGAGTTTTCCTCGGGTGGAGAAATAGCGTAAGCAATGAATATCTCAAGTGCGGCGAACAAGGGCAGATCGACTTGATTTGACGACCTACTTGCCTTGTTTTTGGTGAAAACTGCGGTCCTGTCAGTGACGAATTCAACGAGTGACGTCACGAGATGCCGGGTCGAACATTTGGAAGAATTCATCATACAAGCAGTCAAAGGGTGGTCGTTTTTTAATTAGCCATGGGCTCATTAGTGGCATATTTTGATAGAGGGTATGATGTTCAATAATCCAGAATGACAATCATTCTGGTCGTTTCACAGCATATTGAATTTTAAGTTATACATTACCAGTGATTTTAAACATGTTTGTCGGACGTATCTGCCAGCTCAATTGTCGTACTGCTTTATACGTCTTATACAAACCAACAACTAAAGCATTTAATGACGTAAGTCGTTACATCGTCAAATGGCAAACATACAAATAGACCCCGAAAAGTCACCCGGTTTTTTATTTCATATCAAAGAACACCACTGCATTAAGTGACATGGCTAAAGTTTTTCTCCGATATTACGCAAAATAAAACACTTGCAATGTACCTGGCTGCTTCAGGATTAGGAATTACTGCAAAATATCTTGTCGCATACGATTAAGTCGTCTTCGATTATTGTTTTAGGCTTTATAAGCTCCTAACGACGCTACTGTACCCCAGATGATTCCTCATAGCTATGTGCTTGTCTAAGATAACACAGTTTGCTGATTGAAAGAACAAAACATCCCGACTTACTTTGCTACAGGGTACAACTTTTCGTGAATGAACTTTATTCTGTGCAAAAGTCGCCCATTGGACTATTGGTATCATTTGTGCATAGATAAAAGGAAATAATTAACACTAGTCGTTCGTTACAGAGTTGTCAATTCTTAAAGTAAACACAACCCGCAAAACTTAAAGCATTTTAAATGTTTTTAGGTTATATATTCTAAATGTCAAATGACATTAATGCATATATGTTTGCGTTCCTGCATTATTGTCACCTCTTTAATCAACATTATAGGTCTATGCTCGCTTAAATGATAACGTGTGCGGCTGTTGTAAACTTTATTTTATCTTACAATGATATATGCTTGAGTAATTTGCCCGTTAAGAAGCACGTCACAACAGGTTCTAAAATCAAGGGTTAGTGGTGTCGAGAAACCACGTTTGTGTTACATTAGGTAAGATATATTCCAGTATTAACTAAGTCTGTATCATCGGATATTTTTATGCTTCAAATGGATGGTTATGGGCCTCCAAGCTAATTAACGATAATACTTCTTTTGGAGATTAAAATAGCTGTGGAAATAGGCTCGCCCTTTTTTTACCTGAAAACGGAACTTCTTTCCGCATAGCTGTGATGTGCTGATTGTATAATGGCGAGCTGTTGTTGGTACAGAAAGAGCTGACCTAGCGAGCTTTCAACATAACATCGTCAATCACTCTTCCAACTTATAATGACTTCATTTTTTTGCGCGCATTTTAATAACCCAGCCTCATACACAGCCATTCGGTTGTTGATTTCGCTAGACGGGTAACTAAAAGTGATGTGCATTGCCATTTGTTGTTGATAGTACCATTCCCTCTAGATCTCGATATCAACCTGGAGTCAAGTAGCAACAGACGGACACATTACAGATGTCACCAGCGGATTCTCATGTAAACAAGATATACAGTTGAATTAAACGCATATATAGCTTTCTACATATGTGTATACATATTATACGTTTGTCAATTCAGCATTGTTCCCATACAAATGTTGATTTCGCAATGGATACATGGGTCGTTTTTTCTAACTACTAGATAAGTCTTTAAAAATATTCAAAGCGGTGTCAGAATAATCGAAAAAAACTTATCACCTTGCATATAAATGTTGCGGTGGGATTAACAGCCGTAAATAACCAATCACCATGGGAACATCTACAATTTTCGTTAAAACATCTAGAGTGTGACTAGTACGTAGAAGAATTAGCATTTCAGTCAGAATAGAGACTAACTGGATCCGTTGTTTTGATATGGAAGAGCACCGACTAACTGATCAGTGTCTATTTATAGCCAATAATGTTTAGTTGGTAAACGTTAAATAAGATTTGGAAATAGAGCCGCATATCTTGCATCGATGGCGTCATAAATTTGTAATAAATCATTTTCCAACTTCGGCGTCAATCATCCTGTCATATGTCAAAACGGCAGCAGCATCAGTGATGCGATGGAGGAGAAACCGACCAATGGGTTTTCTTCATGTCATCGTCTATTCCTGATTTATTATTTGTGAAAGCCTTATGAGTTATTTTTGTACCGTGGTGGCCTATCGGATTACGTTGAATTGGAAATAATATCCCAAAAATAGTCTGTATGGATGAGTGCACACAGTTATCTTCCACTTATTTTACCCGAAAAGCCAATCGCACAGCAGATGTGGCAATATAATCAGCTAACGTGGACAGCCCTCTCAAATATTCATGGTGTGTACCTTGTTTACTAAGGTCTCAAGTGAGTCTGACGCTCTGTGGCAATGGATTGATCCGCTCATCATCCACCATCTGCCTGGTTATCCTTAATTCATGGCTCAGTCTGAATGCCATAATCATCTACCGTGTGTTCATTAATGGTTAACGAAAACGTGCGGCAATATTCACTTACCATTTGTTTCATATGTAGACGGATACAAACAAGCACACATAAACAATCGCATGCATACATACATACATACATACATACATACATACATACATACATACATACATACATACATACATACATACATACATACATACATACATACATACATACATACATACATACATACATACATACATACATACATACATACATACATACATACATACATACATACATACATACATACATACATACATACATACATACATACATACATACATACATACATACATACATACATACATACATACATACATACATACATATACATACATACATACATACATACATACATACGTACATACGTACATACATATACATACACATACATACATACATACATACATACATACGTACATACATACATAAATACATACATACATACATACATACATACATACATACATACATACATACATACATACATACATACATACATACATACATACATACATACATACATACATACATACATACATACATACATACATACATACATACATACATACATACATACATACCCATACATACATACATACATACATACATACATACATACATACATACATACATACATACATACATACATACATACATACATACATACATACATACATACATACATACATACATACATACATACATACATACATACATACATACATACATACATACATACATACATACATACATACATACATACATACATACATACATACATACATACATACACATACATACATACATACATACATACATACATACATACATACATACATACATACATACATACATACATACATACATACATACATACATACATACATACATACATACATACATACATGGATAAGCTAATTGTACACTGTTAAATTCTCATGGGATTATTTGATAAACCGGACGACATTATGTGAGCTGAATAAAATGATTTCCTCTGACTCGTCTAATCTGTAGGCGCCGTTATCATGTGCTCTCCAATCGGGTCGGGGTTGCATAAAAACGTCAATCGTGACTATCGCGCTCGGTGCAATGCGTTGTGCTGGCCAGGCGTAGTTTCCGATAACTCTATTGAATAACATTATTGTCAGGTTTTGAGTCAGATGGTATTGAAAAGATCGGATGATGTGAGAAAGCTTTCGTAATCAGAACAGCGTTGTGAATTCAGTAGGATAACGCGCGTGTATGTATGCTTGCTAGCAGATGTATGGAAGTGACAGGGAGGGGACAGTAGGTGGATGGGTATGCATGTAAATACGTGCTTATGACACTTATGCATGTTGGCATATCTGGTGTTTATCCATCAACTGATTTTCTTGCTGCACGTGGTCGTTTGGCAGTGTAACCCTAAAACATCTAGTGTCTTTCTTGGATAATGCTTATATTATCAACAGACTCAAGCTTAACAAACTTAGTAATTGCTAATTTATGCCGGTCATGCAACACACAAACGCACGCGTATACACATTGATCGTCCCGGGATGCTCATTGGCTGCAAGTTCAAGAGTTTTCAATATGCTATAACTCTCCGTATCTTCGCCGCACGCATTGCCGATGTATCCCGCTATTACCTGATATTCTGATATGCGTACCTAGAATTAATTTTGTCCTGCGTTAAAGAATCTTTTAACCTAAACCAAATATTATCCTCACTTGGTCTAGAGTAGTTTGATTCAAATGCTAATGCCCTAATGAGGTTGGTGTATATATAGGATTTATGTATCCTGGAAATGCTAAGTAAATGCAAACCATAATAACATCCCACTGTGGAGATTATTCTCTTATCACGCAACATGAGCTCATCAAAGTGTTATGAATCACATTATTGCAGGCACAATGATTTGGCAGCAATATCAAATGCATTTTCACAAAATATCGTTACAGGATGTCACACATGGATTCGTTCACGTTAAGTACTACGATAGGGTCACGGCGATTCAAATAGACTTACATAGGAGTGACACGAACTGTTTGTCAGATAACTGCTAGTAGTGTATTTTATTAAATTGTGCTTTCAATCAAACATAACTGTTCAGGTTATGCTTTCAAAGTTATCCTCCCATCGACGCATCTCACTCGTTTGATGATCCCAGATGTAAATTGACACACTCCAGTGCTGTTATTGCTATCAACGTTTACGCAATAACAATCGCTCACTATAAACACTGAATTATGATTATATTGATAGACAGCACGTGTATCTGCTGTACTACGTTACATCACAATTAATGAAATCGCTATTTGTATCCGGTAACATTCAATTTAATATGAACAGCTTTCTTAAAACACCTTAATAATTAATTAATGCACAATGGTGGTGTTTAACAGCTCCAAGAGCACCAACAGTTAGTTTGGGATACTAAAGGCAAAAATATTCCCTATGCAATACCGGTTGTCTGGTGATCTGGTAATAAAGTGTATCTTCCTTTCTGCATGTATGCGTCTAACTAATCATGGCTTTTATAGATTTATTTGTATCAGCAACAAAACTCTTCAGTGCCATAAGATGCGGATATCAGCTATGACAGCAGTAGAGGTTGCTGCAAAACTCCTCGATCACGACCTTAGGCAAACAATACATAGCTCCATCGACTTAATAAGAATCCTTAACTACAATGGCAGTCGTTTCGTCATGTAGGTAGGTATGTAGGTAGGTTGGTAGGTATGCTTAACAGGTAGGGAAATTTGAGGGTAGGTAGGTTAATAGGGTGGATATGTAGATAGATTGGTAGCAAGTAATTAGGTAAGTTGTTAACCTCAAATGGCCGATAACTGAGACCCGTTAGCTTGAAAAGCCAACACTGGCTACTAACAGTATTTCGTTCGAAAAACAAAGGAAAGATAAATAAAAGTTGGTGGTGAGGTGCTGGTTATATTACAAATTGATTATCAAAATCTGCTCATCCAATGGAAGGGGCCGTTTATCGTACGACATACAATTGCCAAGCATGACTATGTTGCAATTGTCTGCCTCACGATAAACGACCCCTTACGTTAGGTGACCATGTGGCCATCAGTTTGTAATATAACTAGCACCCCATCCTCAGCCTCATTTTGCGACATAGCCACAAGCTTATCAGCGCAGTACCACTAGTGGATGATTAAAGTGATTCAAGGCGGAATACCTGGTGCTATTTCAGTACAACTGTTGGCTGACGTTTTGGTGTCGCATATAGTATTTGAAACTATTCATCCTCAACGGCAAATAAGTAGATAATCGTCAATGAGAGTCCGTTGCAAAAGTTGCATAAAAGCATTGTTTGCACAGGAAATAAACTCCAGTAATCGCTTAATTGCAATGCACAGTGGGCAGAACTCGTTACACATAGTGTTCACCAATCATCACACTTTGGGCATTATGCAACGCACATCGTATAACTTATTGCTTCATTTGCACAATCAAATAAAGGAAATAGCTCTGATGTTTATTTGATTTGCCTAGATTTTCCAAATGCGTTTCAAACAAGAAACGCTATCATTTTTCTTGAGGCAGTCACATATGCCAAACGTATTACGGGCACATTTGAAAAGATTTACCATTTCACTCTGTCACTTGTTTGCGCTAGACACTATAGTTTACTTAAATCATCAAGCTACCTTCTCATAAATGGATAACCACTTATCTTAAAATTTCTCTGCTCATCACAACGAGTGTTTTTTTTTACAAAAGATACCCTATCTGATCTACGTGGGGCCCGAACTGATCATTAAAATATAAACAGTACTGTGCAGCATCCGGTGGAACTCGACATCGCTAATGACCTCACGTTCATTGGCTATCATAATTATATTCTTATCTGAACATTTACAATGTTTATATAGTTGCAGAATGTCATGGACTCTGCATGCATTAAACGGGCCTTGTGGATGATCTTTGAGATAATTGCACTTCCATAACGGATTAATGCCACCAGCCGGATCAGGATAATGGCTAATTAATCCACAACATTTTCCAGCGGTACCAAAAGTTCAAGTCTATGTCATATATGGATTCTACCTACATACAATATTGATTGCGTCATCTTTCATCTCAGATAATCAGCTTGATTCCGGCGTAAATATGCAGATCACTCATGTTATGGTTATCAGTCACTGAGCTTTATAGCTCCGTGCATATATTCAGTACCTGTTTAATAAGGCAGCTTTGCAATATATGCCGTTTGTAAGCTTTTGGTATATTATTTAATTACTATATAGCCGTTACCGAAGAATGCTGTGTTGTGTTTTATACAATCGCTGCCGTTCGTGCTTGCAGGGGATGGGTGGGGAGGCATCAGGGTTTCGACTAAAACGAGGACACCACTTTGTCAACATAATTCGACAGGATTCTATTGTAGCACCGCCTGACGACTGGCATGCTGCTCACTCATGGAAATGGTCACTGAATAGCCAGTAAGAGTGATCTCTCTTACGGTAGCAGTGAGCTGTTGCAATCCTAAAAGGGTTTTAATTTCTAATACGTTGACTGTAGATGACTCGCGTGATGTTTTCCGGTAGATTGATTGCATCATATGCCAAATGCAAGCGTCGTTTTGAAGGAGCTTCGCGGAAAATTGTTTATACCGTTATTCAATTTTGTTGTTTAAGGCTCTCTCTAGGTCGCAATGATCAATGCAAATCGCAAAAGCCATCCATCTTTAAAAGATTATTTCAGTCGTAAATGTACATAGGAAAAGGGTGATGTGTCAAAGCACAGCGAGCGAATTACGACATAAGCTAATCAAAAGTTAGAAGGAAAAGTTGAATGTTAGATATTGAATTGAATTAGCAAGCAGAGCGTATGCGGCCAACGCTAAATGCATGGATACAATAAAAGAGACACGGAAAACGTCAATGGCATGAACGAAACGATTGAATCACCACAAATAGTGGTCCATTGATAACTTAAGCATGAACAAGATAAGACCGAGGTTGTTATTTCAACCATCTGATAACACAGGTCGGGCTGTAGAGTTTGTGAATGTCGCCATGATCCAACTCTAATCCCCGCCGAGAAATCACCATATCCTCATTCTCTCGATCCATACAGAATCCACACCGAGATGCAGCACCATCATCCGCCGATACTATTACCTGATCACCGCCGTGACCCTATCGTAGTACTTAAACTGAACTGACTATGATCCCGTCATGACCCTACCGTCTTCCTGACAGTGACCCCATTCTTATCCTTGCTGTGATCTCACCTCACGTACCCTTTTCCCCACGGTCGCGGAAATAAGATCGTCTTCTAAACAGTTTATTGCAGCTCGGTGTCTGAAGGTTTGATTCTGAAGGCCATGAAAATGATAAGTGCAATGCACTACAACAGTTTTCTAATTTTGAGTTTCATACTTGGAAGAATTTCAACTCCGCCAAGTCTTAACGATATGTCGAACATATAGCATACACGCACTCATGCAAACGTGCTCGCACGCACACAAACTATCATATGTATTTGCCTAGTATTGCTAATGCTGTAATATTGGCTGTGGTGCTTAATAAGTCTCGCTACTCAACCACGTTTATTGGACATTTAATGCCATATAATGCAAAGATACTGAGCATAATCCAAAAGGAACGCGTAATGCAGTCTGTCAAAGGAACACACCTACGGCGTAGATAGTTATGTTTGGTGAAAATATTAGTGGCCGAAAGCCCAGAAGTTAATTTAGTAATGCATGCCTTTATGTTGTACGATACAAATACCGAAAGTACATATTGGCACGCATGGTTGCTTCCAAAAAGGATGATATTAGATGTGCTGTTCCCTTGTTAAGGGAGCGTCGTGCGTGTGAATAGCACAATCGTAAAATGTCAATCATGCCCGAAGCGCCCGAGTGGTTAGGGTGAGTAAAGGAATATATATATATATATATATATATATATATATATATATATATATATATATATATATCTATATATATATAGAGAGATCTATATATATATATATAGAGATATAGATATATATCTATATATATATATCTATATATATCTATATATATATATATATATATATATCTCTATAGAGATCTCTCTCTCTATCTCTATATATCTATATCTCTATATATCTCTCTCTCTCTCTCTCTCTATATATATCTATCTATATCTATATATATATATATATATATATATATATATACACATATAGCTACCTAGCTACCTGGCTGCGTACCAACCTGCCCATCTACTACCTACCTATTTACCTACCTGCCTACCTACCCTACCGACCTATTAACTTACATGCCTACGTCCCTACCTGCCTACCAATCTACCGCCGATCTATCTACCTACCTACCAGTCGTTACTAACTCACTTTGGTTAATAATGTACCATATGAATATGCCCAAAGGTGTACAATTGCACAACGTAATTTGTTATCGCGTAACTATGACAATATTTGTGAGAACAGCATCGATTCAATCCTTCGTCAAGGTCGGCATATTTTGCAAGTAACGTCATAAATATGGTCAACAAAGATGGAGTGTAGGATATACAGTACATTACCTAAATGCACTATTGGTGTTGCCAGACAATCAATTCTGCTTATTAAGTTGCTGGATTTGCTGAGAGTGAAATGTTTAATCAATTAGAACAACTTTGACAGATGGCAGATTTCTGACAGACGATGCCAATCGTACGCACAATTGCTGAGCGAAAGAGAAAATCTTTGTGATTTGGGCTTAATGGATAGAACGTTGTGATCAATAAACTGCAGTATCTAATCGACACAGTAAATAGCCGTTAATGAAAATGTAGGAGAGTTCGGCATGTGTAGAATTGGTAATAATGTACTTCAAAATAGCGCATATTTCATCTGCTAAAATTCGTGGCTCTGCTATCCCGTCCACGTTACAGCTAATTATTATCAATCTTGATATAAATAGGCATGTGTCACAGACACGCCTTTAGGATGGGTCATTGATGGACCCGTGCGCTGTTGTCCCGTATTGAATCAACGTCATCTTCTCTGGAAGATTTAAATGGGACGTAAGGTAGCACGTGCAATGTGCTGCTGCATAACCTCGATCATGGAAGTTATATAAGGTTGCTGCATGTGCCGCATACTTCCTCTCCTCGGCAGTTCTCAATGTGTGCTTTACATGCGTCAACTTGCAGCCACAAAGTATACGGGGAGTAGTATTCGTTTCCGGATGGATATCCAGTGTTTTTATTTCGTTGTGGCCTACAATGGCATATCAATTAACCATATATTTGCCAATATATGAGACAAGGAGGAATGGTCAGTTGCATGGAAATGTGGTCGAGTTCAGTATGTGCATCTCATCTCCATAACACTGTATTACAACTGCAATGAGGAGAGTATTAGTATTCCGAGTGTGTGGTTTATAGGCTTTGAACTCGACCCCATATAAAGCACCTTTGTTTTAGATAAAGCCCTAATGTATTAGCGGAGCGATACGGCTGGTTGTGTAGCTCAAGCTAATGCCTTGATAGTTTCCCGTCGGTCTCACCACTTCATCGCCATACGGTTTCCTACAAAGCTGAAGAACAGAAAAGAAGCCAGCAGTTACATGACAAGTTTCATGATGCGCACTTATCAAATAATAATAAATAATAAATACTTAGTATAAACGTTACCATTATTATTCCATACTTAATTAGTCAGGACAAATTGCGCAGATTGAATCAAACATGAGGCTTGGTAAATCATGAAAATCGTATAAAAGTAAGGCCGAACAATATTGCGACATCAACGCTCACGCTACAAACCATCTATGTCTCATAGGGTATGCAGGCGCTAATTCCGCGGCCTGCATTGATTAGATAAGTGCATCGAAATCCCCGATTGAAAATATATCATGTACGTTCATGCACGTAGACTAAATATGTGATATTGTGTCACACCAACAGAGATCAGATCATTTATCACTATTCGCTAATAGCCGATAAGGCAATCCCAAACAAATTATGATTAAGGGTGATAATCATCTACAAAAAAAATTAAACTGGTTCGACTGCATTATACGGCTTCTGCTGCTGGCGTTTTTCTACTTGGGCAGAAAATATTACATTGATGACTGAATCGGGAAATGGCTGTTTATTCAAGATCCGTTGCAGGATGCATGGTTTATCTCTGTATTATATGGCTTCGATTAGCGTTAGGTTAATTGGTGGTGAATCAAGTACACCTGTTCTGGCCTGCCCTTTACCAAGAACCCCAAAGACAGCCCCAACGACCGTTGGGCGATAGATACCCATTATTTAATGATCATTTTTATGAACAGTGTTTCCCACACAATGAAATGCAGACGAGGTGGGCCCAAGTTCGCCAGCTAAAAGTCAATCGCCAGTTTACACTCAGATGATTGTTCTCGTCGCCTGACAGCGCGTTTGTGGACCGGGTATTAAGTGTGAAATGTACCATTAGAGATCGTGATGGCGATGCAATCGATTTGCTTATCAGCTGACAACCACCGCTATAGGTATATTGTTCTGGTGACGCATAATAGGCGCCAGTTCTCTGTAATTTTTATGACTTATCGGCATGCCCTACTATGGCCTCACTTTGAAGCAATTCTTTTGTAAGTATGGACCTATGATATAGCCCATATCCATGATACCATTCGGCCGGCTAGTTGCAAAGTGTATTGTTCGGGCCCCACTAAATGCAAACATGCACATCTCGATAATATCATAGCAAACGAACAAATAAGAATTTTTTACCGCGTTTTAATGCGATCATTTCTGTAAATGACTACAATTGTATCCTGTGGTACTACAAGATGGCCGCTTTCAGTACTTGATGCGCTACGTAATTACTTTGTGACTTCATCTAAGGTCCCTGATTTCTACAGTCGCATCCTTTGATGCGGTATGCAAGCCGCAATCATATTCAGTGGTTATCGCACGTAAATTATTTCTTACATGGTAAAAAGAGAAAAATGTAGGACCCTGATTTATCTACAACTGTTGATCTTATTTAGCATTCAATGCATGGCTGCATGGATAAGGGGGAACCTCAGTCAATTGGAATTAGCACTTAGTGTGTATTATTGGTTTTTATTAATGACACATTCACAAATCGTCAACATAAAGTGAACATTCCACCCCGTGTATGATTACATTGACAGCATTATTTTTTCAAACATTGAAAAGAGTGACGTCCGAAAATTTAGGATACAACTTGTAACGCGACCTTTCATGCCCTTGGCGTTTCAATTACATAAAATATTATTCTTCTATAAGATTTAAGAAGACAGACACCACATATTGCCCTTTCACGAAGACGTCATGGATGCAACTTTCTAGGATCAGGTCGTATTTGCTGATGAGACGGGCATTGATCATACGCACGGCGGATTCGCATATAAAACCTGCTAAAGACCAGCTCTGTGAACCAACTGACTCACATTTAATGAGATGCGGCGGAGTCGGTTCTCAAGATGGTCAGCAATCATCAATCACCATTAGACCTTTGATAATGCTGTTTGCCGCCTGACCGTGCCTGGACGGTGAGTCGTCTGGGCAGCGTCTGCGTAAACGGGCCATGAGAAACTGTAATACTGAAGCAATGATTCATCTATCTGCTGACTGCCAAAACCACAGTCGTTCACTATTTCCTCACCCATTCAAAAGTCACGAATCCAAACACAAATTATTGCACGGTTAACAACAACAACATCAATATGATTGGTTATAAAACAAAGTATCCATCACTTCAGAGTATTACGTTTATTGTTATTCCATGAAATAATTTCGCGAACGCTAACATTTGTCTGTAGTCACGCGAACGGAGCCACGCAATGTACACGTTTGACTTCTAAATTTCTATACTATATTTAATTTCTTGCAATCTTTGACATCAGTGTTTGATGCATTATACAGCCCATCCCCATGACACCCCACATCTGGCTGCTTATATAATACAGGTAGTGGGGCTATGTGATACTAGTAAAACACATTCCTGCTACTGCTTCAAATTGGGAATTGACAGAACGTCGAATGCATTATTTGGTGTTCAATCAATGTTTTCAGTGACGATGTGGACACTAAAAAGGTGTAAAACGTACGCCTACATTGTGATGAATATGTTCCCTTCTGCTGAAATGATCTATACCTTCTATACTAGTGCTGCACAGATCTATCATGCACTAGTGTAAGAGCCAAGTACAGCCCATACATTATGTACTCAGAATTTGTAATCAACTCCTACTCTATTTCGTTACTTATTTCTTTTCGTACAACATAATGCAGTACATATAGGGGTGTATTTTGGTAATTAATCTCCGACCAACTGTCTCTATAATATAGTGTTTGCTACGCTGGTACGTAACTGATTCACCTAACAATTGATGCTATGTTACCATCTGTATATTTAACACAAAAAAGTTAGATATCGGTGCTATAGCAGTTGGCATAATGCATATAATAAAGCCATTATGACGTCACGTCATCGAATATGTAGCCATACTAAGACCTTTTATTTTGCAAGTATCTTGACCTTAGTACTGTGGATCCTCGGGGGGTGTTGTGATATCTGGCACGTTAATTGCAGATGACACAATCAGATGCCAGATTAATGACATCATAGCTGAAAAATAGGCGTCGTTTATGGAGAGCTTAGAGGGTGATCATTTAAAACCGTATCCGATTTCGTTACTGGGACTTGGTTGCTAGTTATACCTTGGGTATAGATTCTGTCAAACGAAGCAAAGTGATGGTCAACGATCGGCTATTATGTCAACAATGTTAGCGATGGTTGAGATAAAAGAGAGACAGTCTTGCATTATTTTGTTATCTTCCCTACTCACACAATAATCGTCAACAAACCACTAAGAGGTTTGAGTCAGCGCAATGGATAAAACTATGAACATTACCGTCAAAATGTGCAAACGAAAAGCACTTTCAAAATAGTGATTTGAGTCCACAATAACAGCAACATTATCCAGAATATATTGTATAGAAATAACGTCAGGAAGGAAGTTATCGAATCAAAACGAATAACGACGACCTTTGAGATGGATGACGTCTCGATGCTATAGCATCAGTAACACATCATGCAATGCTTAGTATCCGCTATCGCGCCAAAGGAAAACTTCGATACATCACTTTTTGATAGTTCAAAGTCGATATCTGAATGTGAATTGACCTCACACTATGACCTTTGGCATATTCCAAAATGATATGACTTATATATTCGGTATGACCAAATTTCTTATTGATTTCGGAAATGGTACAGGTAAAGCAGAGTCTGTTGCATGGCCCAGGCTATTTATACTGCCTTAATAAAGTCAAATTCTTGAAGACGTGACGAATAAAGAGCGAAATTCATTTACACCAAAACAAAGTAACATGGTCTATTTATGTTAATGCCAGAGTAGAAAACCAAGAAGGATGATATGCTCACTCAATTATTTACGACATAACACATCTAGATAGAGTGCAGAATAGAAATTAATACATCATAACGTGCAACAAAACACTTTATTAAGCCATGGATATATTTTCAAGTCACCAATATAGATAAATCATCCATAATTTTGTGCTACCAAAACAGAGGAGGGGTCACATAAGTGTCATCTTAGCAATCAAACAAGAACGGTGGAAAAGTTGCACAAAATAACAACAAGAATGACCGACTAGTGAAACATTATTCGTGCGTTACTACTAAACCGAAATAATTCCTCATACACATTGTGCTCGACTGGGCATCATTTAACCTAAGATTTGATAATTATTTATTTGTAACAAGAATCTTTCCGATCGGCAAGGTATACCAACAGCACAAAATCAATTAAGTAGCTATGAAAAACTGCTAGACTCAAAGCCAACGTGGCTTTTCCAGGTAATGCGTTGGCGTGTGACAAACGGACGGGCTGTTGATCAAAATTACAAATGAGTTTAATTTGGGGAACAGAATATGGATCACGAGGCGCCGATTACTACGTTAGAGCTTAATCATTCTTTCCAGAAAAGAACGTTGCCTATTTTGTGCCTTATCTATCACGAAATATTCCATGTGCCGTCAAGCGTCTGACAGGTAGCTGAGTAGCCGTAATGATTGATGATAGCTTATAAACTACAGTGTGACTTACTTCCATACGGTATAGATGGGGCGGTACTTTTTTTACTAATGACCAAGCACTAAAGATATTTTCATGAGGGATTATGCAAAGAATAACACGCAGTAAACAACTCCGTGTAACGTGAATTTGCAGAATTGAACAACCAAAACATTTCCGCTTTTTGTAAATAATGACGTAGATAATGAACAGTTAGCTTAAGAACGTATATCACGACCCAGAAATGTATATCAACAAAGATTCAATGCCGTATCTACGCGATGTATCGATGGCCACCAAATGCGCAGGTCGAGTAGAAGTCTTCTCAGTGTCTTGATACTTTAGAAAATATCGATGATGGGTGAGTTTTGTGTTTTGTTGAAATGTTGGTGTAATTGGTTCAGGCAACGAGCCTGTCCTCCGACTGAATTATGTTTGGTGTTATCGCCCAAAAATTGGCGATGGGTCAGTGAGAATTTGATGAAAGACATTATAAACCCCGTCAATGCACCTATACATTTCGATTAAAGACTGCTACAATGATTGGACACAATAACGCTACCACATTGTATCGTATTTTAAAGTGCCTATAACAACCTAAAATATGATTTTTGAGTACAAACTAAACAAATCGATGCGGATCGAATGGTGTTGGAGTTTTTGGCCTCCGATGATAATAAAAGAGATATTAAACGTTCTTTGGTGCGAAGCGGCATTTCGCGCGTGAGCCGAGGTCAACCGGAAAGGACGCATTTAGGGGGTCCCAGGTTCTGCAGCCCAAGTCAGCTTCGATAGATGCGCTGGCGCTGTCAGAGCCGGAATTTCTTTGCCTACCGTAAAACCCAAGTGTCAACCGTGGGTATATATATCAGTCTGGATCAGTCATGCCAAAAAGCTGCGTGGCCGCAAATTGTTCGAACTTTTCTTCGGAAAGCGTTCGATTATTCAGTTTTCCTCGGGAGGAGAAGTTGCGCAAGCAATGGATACCGCAAGTGCGGCGTACAAGGGCAGATTGGCCGGGTCCGACAACCCACTCGCGTTTGTGTAGCGAGCATTTTGGACCAGAATGTTTTGACCAGGTACTTGCAGTGAGAGAATCTCTCGGATTTGGGTACAAATGTTCCCGAAATATTCTCCCAACTGCTGTTCCTACCATATTCAAGAGAGTTTGCACGGATTCGCCACCAGTCAGAAAGTCTAAAGGCAGTGGAGAAAAGGAAGCACCAAAAGGTGAGTTGACATATTGTCAAAATCTCTTAGATGTTTACTTTTTCCATAATTTTGTTCTATAAACAAGGACTTTGTTCTGATTATCAGGCTGTGGAGACATTGTTGTTGGACTCACCTCTCCAGGAAAAACAAAATGACTGTGGTCCTGCTATGGTGATTCTTAAATATCCTCCATTTGGATGCTTGATATATACGTATAATTTTTGTGAATTGGAACATGATTTTGATCAGTTAAGATTATTATTTTTCAGGATGTAAAGGATGCAAGCACCTCTGCAAGTATACCTCGCGCTTGCATGACAGTGGGCATCTTATTTAAACCAAAATCCAGGGAAGCAGGTGACTTAAGTGGAATTTCCCTTCTGTGTTCTATCACATATAAATTATGCTTGATAATTTATTATGCTCTATGGCTTTTTGATGATATATGATTAACAGTAGCAACGTGTTCTTAAAAGCTGTGCAGACTCATGTGAGCACCACAGTCACAACATCATCTCTGACCCATGAAACATCCTTCCCATGGTGGGATGAGATGGAGAATGAGTGATATGTACAAGGGGAGAGAATGGACCAGGACACAGATCCTGACTACATCCCCTCAGACATAGAAGATGACGTGGACATCAATGACGAGAGGCCTTTGATTGAAAACGATGAAACAGATTCTTTGGACATTTGGATCAAGCCAGGTGATACAATATATTATTTCAGACTAAAAAGACCACAAGTTCCTTAAATTTCCTTGAAACACACAAAAAAAAATCTTACAGTTAAATTGATTTTTATATCCTTAGATATGAGGTGTGCCATAGAATTGGAAAAAATTATCACCAACAAGAGAATGTGCAAGGACATCAATAGACTATCAGGCATTGCCCAGACCTCCTACATAGAGGCTTTCCACAGCCTTCTGATCCAGTTTGCTCCAAAAACATAAGCTTTCAGTTACCCTGGTCTACTTTGCTCCAAAAAACATAAGCTTTCAGTTACCCTGGTCTACTTTGCCGGTAAATCTTTCAGCTATCCCAGTCTGCTTAGCTTAAAAGTTGGAACTATTTAGATTTTACCCTTCTTTCAAATGTAGGATTGTTGTTGACAAGTGGATCTATAAACAAAAACAAAGTGGAATAAACAAGCTGTTTAATTGCATGAAGTATCTTTCCTCATGTCATTCATCCTAGTCATGAATAAAGTTAATTTACTGCTGAATCCAACTTATCACAAAACATCCAATAAATCAAACATGAAAATCACAAACTTATCCTATTTCAAACTCATAGAAAGGTTCATAAATGATTTCAGATTAATCATTGCAACTATGCATTTCAATGAAAATGCTGGACGACAACAATGAATAACAGCGCAGGGTGAGGACATGTACAGCCTCCACTACCCCAAACACAAGGGAGGGGGTCACACAGTGAGGAAAGTGCTGAATGATCCAACTTATGGTAGGGATTATTTCTAAATTTCACTTTTATGTGAAAATTATAATCTGTAATCTCAAATGAACAACTTATACATTTATTCAATACAGGCTATGTAGAAGATCTTTTGGCAACAACAGTCAGCATATGCAAGGCCAGTGACATAAATGATGAGGAGATGGAAACATTCATGATTGGAGATCCCACCCAATCTGAACTCCACCTTCGAGATCCCAGAAAAGCACCAAGCAGCCAATCAGTTCCGCTCTCGCTTCTCTGAGTGCTAGTTCCATCTGAATATCCCACATAATTGTTTTTCTACTCTGGAAATGTTTTCCGGATTACTGAAGTCACACAGGATGGTATAGGGAGGCGATTTTTCTTGCCAAGATAATGGTAGCACCACTGGATAAACTGCCTGTATCCAGTGTAACACTTTCAGCTGTAACACACAACCATACACAAACCCTTAAACATCTTTACAGTGCTGAATAAACATGATATTTTAGCCCATACATTGATTTGATGATTGAGTCACAAAAATAGTGTTATCCTGGTATAAACTGTATTGTTTCAGTCTGAATTGAAAACGTCATTCATATGAGTAAAAATGACCCAGTAGTTTGGGGATTTTTTTTCCAACATAAATTTATAATTTGGTGTTTGTTGTCTGTCAATACTTACTTGTTTTCCTTGTATGGACCATGCTACTGCTTGTAGGCGTAGTACGCTGTCTCCAATATATCTTCATTGAGACAAACAGCATTACTGGAAGCGCTAGCAGTGCAACAGGCACCAAGGCCTACAGACGTTCAAGCAGTACAATTTCTATGAACAAGTGCCTGCTTGGATAGTAATAAGTTTGTTGTTGTGCAAAAATAGCTGGATGTTTATATAACGGAAATCGCAATGACACAAATATCTTTTCGTTTCAATACGCGACAACTGTATAAAAACTAGTCAATTGACAATTACCGACGACATACAGAATTTGTATGTTAAGGTATGAAATAAATATTTCGTTGCAGACGCATTGGAAATGCAGTTTTATAGTTATCATATATCGGAAAGGAAAGGCTCCTTAAAAGGCTGCCGATTATATGTCGCGTTTGCCCGGCAATTGCGAATGGTAAGTACATTCGTTATTAATCTGGTGGAATACTTCCAATTATGTACCTCGGTTTTCACTTCCCCCTAGAGGCTATCATTCCATCACTGTGACTGAGATAGATTATGCGCTTAAGCTACTTGTCAGACTGGTGTAGGCGTAACAATCGTGCCACTAAATGACTAAAGTTGGCTAGGTGTGCCTGATATCGGCTTAGCATTTAGTCTCTGCTGGGCTTAACGTATGATTCGTCATCTATTCTGTTCGAAGTAAACCTTTTTAGTACAATCTTTATCAAACCCATGAGGCTTTTCCCATAACGTGCTCATAAACCATTAGTTAGTGTACGGTTGCAATGCATCTATACATATAATTGACTCACAACAGTTCATCGCAGCTTCCACTTTAAGGCTTCACTTGTTTTACTCGTCATGAGTATCAAAAACCCATTTCACATAAAAGCGTCTATTCCGGGCGCACCAAACGCTTATATAGAAATGTAGAGGAAGTACCCATAACTGTTAGCTCGTCAATGTTATTTACATTATAATAATTTGACTGGGTCAATTTCTATGGCGTGCTCTAATCTATCTAATATGCTTTAAACGTAATTCAATATCCAAGAGAATGACACTAAATAGCTCATGGTGGGGGGGGGGGGAACTTAATATCTCAGTAGCATTACCGACGACCCCTGTAGTCAGCATACAACGATCAACTGTCCGCGTACGACAACAACTGTGGTGCCTTCCTTGTTCTGCTCGACTTTTCGCCAGCTTTTGATAAGGTCGACCACATTTTCTTAACTCACGCCTCAGGGGTCGTTACGGAATGTAGGGCAACAATTTATCTCCACAAACCGTTAAGGGCATATTTCGCGTCCGAGTCTGCATATACAATCAAAAATCTTGAGGCATGTAACAATGATAAGCAAAGGTGGATGATACACATCAAATGGAAGCTTAACACGAGGAAGACTTTCATGTTGTCGTACCCGCTCGCCTCTACTCTACAACCAGCGTGATGGGCATGCGAGGCGGTGAAGCTTGAGTTATCCATTCAAAGCACATGCGAAACCTGAGGGTAGTATTTGACAAGCGCTGAAATTTGCGTGCTAACATAACCAAGGCTGTTCGCTATTATCACTACCAACTCAGAACCATCGGTTACTCCGGACGTTTCTGGACTACTGACGCAACTTTCTCTTTCATGGCCTCCCGCAGACATCGCATTTTTATGTGGCGCATTTTGGATCGACGTTTTGGTTGATTGTAAACTGACACAATGATCATTACAGATCAATGCGACAGAAGCACTCCTTAATAATTCAAAACGTTTGACATGATTCATCCGGGTGATCTGTTTCATGCTATTACCATTGACCGATGACACAATATTAAATCATCTTTGCGTTTACAGTAAGAGTGCAGACCTTTGTTGAAAGCTAAGATAGTAAGACCGAGCAGTTTTTTGACCAAGGTGATGCTTTAATATGTCGATTTGATGGTCAACAATGAGAACATAAACAATGGACTACACCATAAATCACAGCCTAGTGAATGATCTCATCATCATAATGTCTTTCTTTGAATCTCCGAATCACGAGATATAAGCCTACTACCCTCTGCATCAGTATTTGGGTAGTTAACGAGAGCAGCATATAATATGTGACATTTCGTTTCTCTCAGTTGAGAGATATTAGAACAGCATGGCGTTCACTAAATGACATAAGACAAGTTACCTTCCGATTTCACAATTTACTGTATTTAATCTGATTTCTACTATGAAAGCAAAAATCTTTGATGCATTGACTTTTTCAGCAATTCCAATTAGTTAGAATATACGATAACGGTTTATATTTAGAATATGATCATTCATCATAATTTTCAGGAACTATCATCTTATCTTGAGCACACAAACGACATTTTATAAAGATGCACGTCTTACAATTCGGGTAGGGTACACAGGTATTCGAAGAAAATACATAACGTCCGCTAACAAGAAGGGACAATAAGGCCTCGTGCTATTGATTAAGCCTTCAACTTGGCATGAAAATAGAACTTTGTAATTCCGTTCATAAGCGTCTTATTCCTAACCCTTTTCACTCATTTGAACCGTTTGAGTGAATTTTCTGGTGACCTGCAATACGGCATTCAAGTTCCTCACGACACTATATTATGATATCGTATCTTATTGTATAATTATCAAATTATTTCATTATATCTATGATGACAACCGATGTTGCATGTGATTCAGATAACAGCATCTTCAATTATCCGTTGGTTCAGTGTTTTTGTAGCGACGATCACTGTGTTATGATTTTTGTTCCCTGTGCATTTGTTTGGTCCTTCTTGACTTCTTGTCAATTAATTTAGTAACGGATTGGGCACGAAGCAATAACAAAGGATGAATGGTATCAGTCGCATGATTATTGATACATAGAATTTTCCCCTCGATGGTAACTCACAAAGCCGTACAGTGTATGCAATTACACTAATCTTTATCTAATGCAGATCACTGCAGTCTTTGATGAGTCCGGTGATAGATACCATCAGGTATGTATCACGTTATTTTAACAGCGACTGACATTAGCAGCATATTGCGTGGCTTGCAGCAGTAGAAAAGGCGCCGCGTAGCTGCAAGGTTTGGACATCAGGATATTTGTTTTAAAAGTGAAATAGCAACCTGGCTGACTTGTACGCGTTGCTTAAGCACTACGAATTATTGATCAACCAACAATGCTAACGCTTCCGCTAGTTATGCATGACGCTGCCTGTGTTGTGTACTCGTTTTATTCTTTGTGAAACTATCCATTCTTAAGACCTATGAGTGGTTAGGTTACGCTTATTACTGTGTGTAAATCGTCTCACTTCGCCACATCCATATGGGATCAGATGATGCCTAACCGGATCGCCAATGTAGTAGCATGATCAAGGTTCAAATGTTTGCTAACATGCGTAATTTGTGCCTATAAATGTGGCAGAGCTGTCGAGGTCAGTATATTTGGGTCACCACAGCGCGTGTGTTGTGTCCGCCACTGTTGCCAAAGAGCATACAGCTAGGCTAACAGAGTTTGCTATGAGGCGCGTATGGCAATGACTAACACACATGCCCGTTGTCAGGTAGCTCTACCATAACATCCAAAAAAACGCACGGGAATTGTCCCCTGGTGGCGCGTGATTTTAAAAGACGAATTGACAAAGCAGAGCGCTGCTCACATGTTCCATGGTTGCATGTTTTCTATGACAGAGGCGCTAGTTAGCCCTCTTAGAATAACTATTACCACATTAGTCTCGCTACTGGATTTTCATCGACAGCTTTACGCCAGTCCATTCAAGTAGCATTTGTAACAGCGGAAGCAGCCTTACAATCAAGATTCATGGTCTGAATGTATAATCAGGCTGTTATCCTGAAATTAATTATATCGCATGGACATCTCGTCCACATTTATCACACCAACGAGGTTTTGCCCCCAACACGCTCTTAAGCCATTTGCGCATGCGCAGGTGCAATCCATTCATCCAATTTGTCGACTCTCATCTGAGCCTTGTTACGTTCAGTATATCACATCAATTTTATTTACCATGAGATATGAACCATAAATATCAATGACCGAGTTCATATGAACGCCTCTATTTTGGGTGCACTAAATTCACTTTCCAAATATAAAGTGACAATCGCAATACACTTTGACAGCAAATGTGATAAATGTCTGCATTGAGCTCAGATCCATCGTTATAATAGCAAGCTTTGTCTATTGGAACTTATATAATTCTCTTATCTAAACAGATAACGGATTGAATCGAAGAGTTTGCAATGCATAAATTATTTACCAAGTTACAGATTTGACTAAGGCTACCGATTTGAGTTAGATCGAGAGTAATTTGATATAGTCCGCTATCAATGAATACTAAATATGAGGAAGATGCAATTAAAATTGACATATTAAAACGAATAGTTTAACCAATAATTGAATGAGCAAAATGTGTTGTTCGTGTATGTGCATCAAATAAGTGATTCGTGCATATACATGCAAACCCAACAGGTATTATTGTGATTGTTAATCAGTTCTGAGTTGTTTTAAACCATTATACTACGGTTAGTGCGAAAGCTAAAACCTCAGTTGCTGTCGAAGATATATGGTCGGTGGCCCTCGACCCAAATCGTTAAAACCAGATGAATGACCGCTCACGCATCTATCATGCAAAATCGCTCCCACGCCTCCACCTGTTACAAGCAAAGTCATTGTGGTATGAACATTATATTGCCCACGCGATATAATATGCTGAGAGCTACACCGACGTCATTGCTGTGACAAAAGAAACCATCATTTGATGTTGTAACAGCTCAACTGCATTAATTCTTTTTGGGAAACGTCGTTTAATTATCCCGTACTACCTACAGAAAAGCATACATGATGGTAGTTATCAAACACTATTCGCAGATTGCTCTGGTCCAGGGGAATGCTCCTCAGTGCTTTCACTAACAACAGGGGTGACTTGACAAGTTGATGATTTTAAGAGAAGTCGTCTTAAGGAAATCTAGCAATTTAAGTCCGCTTACAAGCCGTCCACGAGAGCTAGCAGCGCACATTATATTTTTCCTAGACTATGTCAATGATAAGCATTCCACAGTGGGGTTATCGCTGTGCTTGGTGACATTTGCTAGCGAAATTGATATATCTCTGGATGATATCATGTTCGGCAGAAATCATACCAATTGTACAGAAATCCAGGTGCAAGGTGGAAAAATGCTTGAATTAACGTTTGTATAGTCCCAAACTGTCAAATGCCACCCGAACCTTTTCGTTCTTTCGTCTGACAAGATGCAAGCGCCATTCGTGCCCTGTGGTAGAATCAAAGCCTCAGCTGTAGTGTTGTAACACAAAGCACGTGATGTAAAACCGTGACGTACAGACCCTGAATGAGCCTTATCATTACAAAGTTACACACACAAACCAATTGCCATGGTTTAGTAACACCGACTGGCGGCAGGTGGAAACTTAGTAGCTGAGCTATGGATACGTGAGGTACAGCATGAACATACTCATCTGCAACATATACATATACAATCGCAACGACCTGTACACGCACACATACTAGTACAAAAAGTGTCATAGTTTACCTCGAATATAGTAACCATCCATCGATAAGTGTGATGTGTGTTACAGTTTACTAAATGTATAGGCCGGGCTAACGGAATCCTGTGCATTAATCACATGATCATATAATGACACCTGATGTACATCTATTTCTGCATTCATATCTGCAAAATATTACTATAACTGTGGTGCCTGCAACCAAACCTCCCCGGTCATGATAATTATACGAAATTGGTTAACAAACCGTTGAATTAAATGTATTGGTTGTGTATATGTGCAAATTAAGTGACCCGTGACACATGTATGCGCTCATACATTAAAGCCAAACAGGTATTATTGTGAATGTTACCCGATACTAAATTGCGTGAAACCAATATCGCAAGGTTTGGGGAAAAACTAAAACCTCTGTCGCTTAATCTACAATATATGGCTGCAGGGAAAGGGCTCGTAAAGGCAACATCATTTATTACATCACATCATCGACCCGAATCTTAAAACCAGACGAATGTCCGCTTACACTTAAACAATAGACTTTTGCTGATGCAGGGTTGCCCCAAAGCAGCCACCTGTTATCAGCAAGATCATTGTGGAATAAACAAGATATTGCCTACGTGAGAGAAGATGTTGATATATATACCGACAAAGGCACACAACTGGTTGACAAGTTAATAGGCAGCTGTATTAGTAGGGAATTTACACTGACGTGTATTGGCAAGCAATGCATTTATGACTTGTTTTATTGCCTTTCAGTCTCACCCAGCGATCTCGGTTTTGTAGTAGTTTTTCTTTGTTACATCAAGAATGTCATTGCAGTATGTCATCATCGATTTGTGCAATGCCATCTCCGCTCAGCCTTCCATTTGGTTCTACATAGATCTTCAGTGTACTTATGGCTCTATAGAGATGATCACTAAACCAGGGATGTCCGAGACGGATGGTTGTAGTCTTTTTGTGAAAAAGAGCATAAGTTTCGAACATCAAGGAGAGACTATTTTGGTAGTGTTCAGCTAGAGCAACAGTAGGCGCATCATCACTTGATGATGCCAGAGGCTTATATCATGTTTGACTGCATCCATGTAAATGTTACCTGGTAGTTACATAGACACGTGCTTTAAGGATGTTGACCCCTGCAGTGGCAAGGGTTGTTTTCAGATCTAATATCAGTGACCTCTGCTTAATTCATAATTTTGCTCTCATTATCCTTCATGAGGATGACGTGTTCAATGTGGCCAGAGGTAAATTTGCGAATCAACCTGTTATGACGGCTGAAACCCGTTTCAAGAGCACATTTTGATTGTACATTGTTACTATCTATTACTTCATTATTCCCGTTAGAGAATCGAACATACAGCTGCATCCACAAAGTACTGTCTAGTCCGTGTCCTTTTCTCATGGTTCATAGACCTCTCCAATTGTACCCTTACACCTGCTGATGCTTTGCCTAACAATACGAATCCATAATATCACTTAACACACAGATAAACACCTAGGCACGAAATATGTCACTATGAAAAGGTTAATAGGAGAGAATAAAATCAGATATGACATTTAGCATTTAGTTGAAATCGAGAAATACGAGACGGCGTTTAGGTTTTCAAAGAAGAAGAGACCCACAGAGGAGTATAGTCTATGTGATTGGAACCGCCAACCCTGTTGTCACGATTCAGCCCTAGCCACACCCACCACAAACTATTCATAGCTGTCGGTGCAATTTGTTATTCAGTTAACACAAATCATTATTTTAATGTAAAAGAAAATTTTCCCAATATAAATAGCAGCAGCATATACGAGATAAACACAATGGCAGCCGTTACCATTATGCATAATCTTAATGGGATTTCAATCTTACAAATTACAGTCGATGGTCGCCTCATTGTTGTTGAGAACCATGGTGCCCTTAAACAATGGTTTGTATTGAAAACAGAATGTCTGAGTCAGTTTCAAAGAATGCTGCTGCATGAATAAAGCCTTGTTGGACGCAGTGGTCTCTATTCATTCCAAGCCATCTCGTTGGCCCTTCGACTGCTATGCACGCTTGATTTGCTACATTGAATCTACAATAAGAAAGGAAAGTGACGGAGACCATAACTTTTAGGAAAGAGATATTGCCATAGCAGTTATAAACATTGTTTTATAAAGTTGCTGCACGCAGTATGAGGTCAGATAATTTTATCCGCTTGGAAGTTGTCACTCAGGAGTATTAATTCTTGAAGATAAGTACCATATGTTCAAAACATAATGAGCATCATTAACTGTGATACTTTTTTAAGTTATGATGTCGCAACGCTCACCATGTTGCATTCTATTTTACTGCCCTAGAAGTAACTGATGCGACCGACTCCCATAAACAATAGAATAACAATATGCAACAATAGAGCTCATCCCACCAACATGTTTGAAAGATATGCCATTCAATAACACACAACAATTAACTCTCGTAACTCGTTGTAAGTGTCGCGCAAAAGGTTTTAGAAGTTTGTACAAGATGACACGAGCTAAATATTTGTACTGATGCCAAGAGCTGGAAGTTAAGGGTAAATTTTTTTTATGTAAGCATGTTATGCATCTTTGATAACGCGTCATTTGAAATAGTATGAGTCAAGAAGCTTATGTTATGCTGTGCCATGTCATGACCAGATTTTGCAAAAGGCCGCTACTGTAAGTGATTAAACACAAACTAGTCGACGTCAGCATACAAGAAACAACAGACAAGAAGCTGTGTTATGCTGTGCCTGATCATACTATAATTGATATTGTGGATAAACTTTTTCAACGCTAGTAAGCAATACCAAGTGGTGATATGCTAATATGTTTTTTAACGCACAAAAAACCCTCAATCAAGACCTCTCCATTCTCTGATACTCTTATACCCTGAGTTATCCTGACACTAATTGAGAAAGGAATACATCAGAACTTTATTATACTGTGCCAAATCGACATATATTACGTATGGGGTGCTTAGACACCATCAAAGGACACTTTGCAATAATGCATTGCAGTAGCAACCTGATGAAAGTGATAAATGTATAAACATTACATTTGCTATCAAAGCTGTCACAATCGATGAAACACTGTTCGTGCTAAATGTGAGTCGCATATATTGGAAAGCTTCTGTGCGATGGAATGCCTCCATGCCCCTGATACCATATCAGTTATGATTCAAAGACCCCTCTCAACAGAAAAACTGCACAGAGCCACTGTGTTTCATTATAAATGTATATATATATATATATATATATATATATATATATATATATATATATATATATATATATATATACATATATATATATATATATATATATATATATATATATATATATATATATATATATATATATATATATATCAGTGCTATCTTTACTTGCTCTTCAATCAAATCTATCTACGAATACATTTCGTTCACACTTCTAATTGTCACGTGTATTCGACTTGCGTAATCGTGGACTATCTTTAGATGCTCATTTCATCGAAACAGTTAATCTAATATTATCATGATTTCGTTCACACTTCTAATCTCAGAAACGTGTATTTTTTTCGCGGCAATCGGGGACTTGTCAAAAAGTAAAACGTCGACAACCATTCGGTAATAAAGAACTTAGTAACAGAATAAGAAATAAAACGAATAACTATGTGTTTTCTGCCGCAACAGTGAGATGATGTCGCGTATGCTTGAAAATCTCCCTCCAGAGCGGTATTGCTCGCTAGACGGAAATCCGTTAGCCACACCAGGTTAAAGACTTCTAGTCGCTGAACTTGAGATCCAACACAATACCGTTGAGCTTTGAGAGATTTATATTGGCTGTATCCTAGGTTTATTGTAATTAATCTTCGACTGTGACCTTGTTGCTCATCCCAGTGCGATGCTCTGGAGTGAAAAAAACATTTCCTCGCTTTAGCCGTTGCCAAAGTTCTGTACAATACGGTGACTAACTAGTTGCCACCAGGGTGTTAAGTGTACCCCTTTTAATTTACTCTCTTACTAATATATGTAAAACACTTTTTGCCATTGTAAGGATTTCCTAGGACCTGGAACAACTCAGACATATGTTGGTTAAATGTATGGGATGTATCAAACGAGCATAAAACAAAACTGATGTACAAAGCAAAATCATTGACTTTAATATCAGATGTGGGATGTAATGTAGATGTAGGTGCAATCATAAACAAACATTCAACTGCAAAATCCGCAATAAACGTCCTAACCTATTTCGTGTAGCGACTACGCATTAACAAACGTGCTTTTAGATATACATAGGTCAACTTCAGCAGTTATATTTTAATGCAAAAGTAAGACGGCAAGTTTATGTTTCTTTTAATGCAATTCTACATTTGTCCTCCATTTTGGTATTTCCTTGTCCAAGGACAGTCGGTGTAGTCTGGCTAGTCGATGCAGTTGAAGACCTTGATAATGAAATGAAATCTCTTCTCTTATTTCTATATGGGGGTTGTTCTCTAGGGCGGATTAGTTACATAATTGCTGTTCATGCTTTGAGTAACAACAAGTATGTCATTAAAGCAAGTAATCTTAAGGGATTACGAAGTTATCGACAGTATCTCAGTCGGAGTAAAATGAATAGCTATGGAAAAAGTGTCGTCTGCTGTTGTGTCACAAGTGCAATTTACAAGACAGCTAATTGGGTTTAAGACTTGAATATTTTCTGATGACTGATAGTCAGAGCGCCCATTATTGCTCGTACATGAGTTAAAGATGTCATCACCATTATAGCACAGGGTCATAACATGTCGTCAGTATAGCATTGGTTATCTCGATCGCACATAAAGAGAAGCTTGTGTACAGCTGACAGGTTGGCACTGTAAATGTTTTGACAAGAAGGAGAATCTAAAAGGTAGGCTTTATCGGTGGCTTTATATAACGATGTGGTCTAATCTACTACTTGACACAATATAATCCATGTTTTTTGCACTAAATGTGTCCTCACTTGATATGAGGCAATCTTCCTGTCCACTTCAAAGAAGTGTGCAACTTTTCTCCCCCACCCCCCATCACACACACATATAAAAACAAGTAAAAGTCTAGTAGGCTCGTGAAAGGTTTGATTTCTGCAAAAATATTATATTCAACACCGTTTGTAGAAAATGCTACGTACCAACGGTGTTTAATCCTTCGATGATTACATAAGACAGCGGCGCCAATTCATGACCTTTTAAACAGAACATCAATTAAACAGCTGTACCATAACTTAAATCTAATCTAACTATGCAACTAACACGTGAACAGGCAAAAGCTAAATATGGTCCATGGTGGCGGTTGAATTCGGAAGTTACAAACGAACAGCTTAAACAATATTGGAGTTCGCATTATGATGGTTTTCTAGCCAGCTTATCCTTCGGTCTTCTATTTGTTTTCCGTCAGATATGATATATTTACGGTGCAACATAACACTCAAAATCGAATATTTATTGTCTTGTCCTACATTCACCGATATTCATTTAGGTATTTACTACAAAGACTACATCACCTAGTACTCAGCAAACTGTTCGAACACAAAGATTGTTGTGACAAATCAGTGCTTGGAACAACAAATCAAGGGCGCATGTGCAGTGTAACAGTGCCAACAAATCGTCGC
>CM067352.1:16834587-16879134 GCA_034190875.2 Urechis unicinctus | reverse complement strand
CTTTGCCAATTAAGAAACCTCTACGGTTAATGACGACCTAACACTTACATGAAATGTAATTAAAGACTCGCAGTTGTTAAACTACACATGGTATGCGACGATTTGTTGGCAATGTTACACTGCACATTCGCCCTTGATTTGTTGTTCCAAGCACTGATTTGTCACAACAATCTTTGTGTTCGAACAGTTTGCTGGATACTAGGTGATGTAGTCTTTGTAGTAAATACCTAAATGAATATCGGTGAATGTAGGCCAAAACAATAAATATTCGATTTTGAGTGTTATGTTGCACCGTAAATATATCATATCTGACGGAAAACAAATAGAAGACCGAAGGATATGCTGGCTAGAACGCCATAATAATGCGAACTCCATTATTGTTTAAGCTGTTCGTTTGTAACTTCCGAATTCAACCGCCACCATGGACCATATTTAGCTTTTGCCAGTTCACATGTTAGTTGTATAGTTAGATTAGATTTAAGTTATGGTACAGCTCTTGAATTGACATTCTGTTTGAAAGGTCATGAATTGGCGCCGCTGTCGTATGTAATCATCGAAGGATTAAACATCGTTGGTACGTAGCATTTTCTACAAACGGTGTTGAATATAATATTTTTGCAGAAATCAAACCTTTCACGAGCCTACTAGACTTTGACTTGTTTTTATATGTGTGTGTGTGATGGGGGGTGGGGGGAGAAAAGTTGCACACTCTTTTGAAGTGGACAGGAAGATTGCCTCATATCAAGTGAGGACACATTTAGTGCAAAAAACATGGATTATATTGTGTCAAGTAGTAGATTAGACCACATCGCTATATAAAGCCACCGATAAAGCCAAACCTTTTAGATTCTCCTTCTTGTCAAAACATTTACAGTGCCAACC
Organism: Urechis unicinctus; assembly: GCA_034190875.2. NCBI lineage: Eukaryota > Metazoa > Annelida > Polychaeta > Xenopneusta > Urechidae > Urechis > Urechis unicinctus. The sequence continues at coordinate 16,878,252 of CM067352.1, read as the reverse complement.
TGTCAGCTGTACACAAGCTTCTCTTTATGTGCGATCGAGATAACCAATGCTATACTGACGACATGTTATGACCCTGTGCTATAATGGAGATGACATGTTTAACTCATGTACGAGCAATAATGGGCGCTCTGACTATCAGTCATCAGAAAATATTCAAGTCTTAAACCCAATTAGCTGTCTTGTAAATTGCACTTGTGACGCAACAGCAGACGACGCTTTTCAAGAAATTTCCATAGCTATTCATTTTACTCCGACCGAGATACTGTCGTTAACTTCGTAATCCCTTAAGATTACTTGCTTTAATGACATACTTGTTGTTACTCAAAGCATGAACAGCAATTATGTAACTAATCCGCCCTAGAGAACAACCCCTCATATGGAAATAAGAGAAGAGATTGCATTTCATTATCAAGGTCTTCAACTGCATCGACTAGTCAGACTACACCGACTCTCCTTGGACAAGGAAATTCCAGAATGGAGGACAAATGTAGGATTGCATTAAAAGAAACATAAACGTGCCGTCTTACCTTTGCATTAAAAAATAACTGCTGAAGTTGACCTATGTATATCCAAAAGCACGTTTGTTAATGCGTAGTCGCTACACGAAATAGGTGAGGACGTTTATTGCGGATTTTGCAGTTGAATGTTTGTTTATGATTGCACCTGCATCTACATTATCTCTCAAATCTGATATTAAAGTTTTGCGTTTGTACATCAGTTTTGAAATATACTCGGATTACCATCCCATACATTAAACCAACATATGTCTGAGTTGTTCCAGGTCCTTGGAAATCCCTACAATGGCAAAAAGTGTTTTACATATATTAGTAAGAGAGTAAATTAAAAGAGGTACACTTAACACCCTGGTGGCATCTAGTTAGTCACCGTATTGTACAGAACTTTGGCAACGGCTAAAGCGAGGAAATGTTTTTTTCATTCCAGAGCATCGCACTGGGATGAGCAACAAGGTCACAGTCGTTGATTAATTACAATAAACCTAGGATACAGCCAATATAAATCCCTCAAAGCTCAACGGTATTGTGTTGGATCTCAAGTTCAGCGACTAGAAGTCTCTAACCTGGTGTGGCTAACGGATTTCCGTCTAGCGAGCATTACCGCTCTGAGGGAGATTTTCAAGCATACGCGACATCATCTGCAGCAGAAAACATAAAGTTATTCATTTTATTTCATTTTCAGTTACTAAGTTCTTTATTACCGAATGTTTTGTGAAATGCATCTCACAAGTCCCCGATTACGCGAGTCGAATACACGTGACGATTAGAAGTGTGAACGAAATGTATTGGTAGATAGATTCGATTGAAGAGCAAGTAAAGATAGCACTGATATATATATATATATATATATATATATATATATATATATATATAATATATATATATATATATATATATATATATATATATATATATATATATATATATATATATAGAGATATATATATATATATATATATATATACTTTTATAATGAAACACAGTGGCTCTGTGCAGTTTTTCTGTTGAGAGGGGTCTTTGAATCAAAACTGATATGGTATCAGGGGCATGGATGCATTCCATCGCACAGAAGCTTTCCAATATATGCGACTCACATTTAGCACGAACAGTGTTTCATCGATTGTGGCAGCGTTGATAGCAAATGTAATGTCGTATACATTTATCACTTTCATCAGGTTGCTACTGAAATGCATTATTGCAAAGTGTTCTTTGATGGTGTCTAAGCACCCCATACGTAATATATGTCGATTTGGCACAGTATAATAAAGTTCTGATGTATTCCTTTCTCAATTAGTGTCAAGATAACTCAGGATATAAGAGTATCAGAGAATGGAGAGGTCTTGATTGAGGGTTTTTTGTGCGTTAAAAAACATATTAGCCAATCACCACTCGGTATTGCTTACTAGCGTTGAAAACGTTTGTCCACACCTAGCATAACAATATCAATAATAGTATGATCAGGCACAGCATAACACAGCTTCTTGTCTGTTGTTTCTTGTATGCTCACGTCGACTAGTGGGTGTCTAATCACTTACAGTAGCGGCCTTTTGCAAAATCTGGTCATGACATGGCACAGCATAATATAAGCTTCTTGACTCATACTATTTCAAATGACGTGTTATCAAAGATGCATAACATGCTTACATAAAAAAAATTTACCCTTAACTTCCAGCTCTTGGCATCAGTACAAATATTTAGCTCGTGTCATCTTGTACAAACTTCTAAAACCTTTTACGCGACACTTACAACGAGTTACGAGAGTTAATTGTTGTGTGTTATTGAATGGCATATCTTTCAAACATGTTGGTGGGATGAGCTCTATTGTTGCATATTGTTATTCTATTGTTTATGGGAGTCGGTCGCATCAGTTACTTCTAGGGCAGTAAAATAGAATGCAACATGGTGAGCGTTGCGACATCATAACTTAAAAAAGTATCACAGTTAATGATGCTCATTATGTTTTGAACATATGGTACTTATCTTCAAGAATTAATACTCTTGAGTGACAGCTTCCAAGCGGATAAAATTATCTGACCTCATACTGCGTGCAGCAACTTTATGAAACAATGTTTATAACTGCTATGGCAAAATCTCTTTCCTAAAAGTTATGGTCTCCGTCACTTTCCTTTCTTATTGTAGATTCAACGTAGCAAATCAAGCGTGCATAGCAGTCGAAGGGCCAACGAGATGGCTTGGAATGAATAGAGACCACTGCGTCCAACAAGGCTTTATTCATGCAGCAGCATTCTTTGCATCAACTGACTCAGATATTTGTTTTCAATACAAACCATTGTATAAGGGCACCACATATTCAAAAGAACTATAACTTCTCAGTTTCATGGTTAACAAAGAGGCAACCATCGACTGTAATTTGTAAGATTGAATCCCATTAAGATTATGCATAATGGTAACGTCTGCCATTGTGTTTAACTCGTATATGCTTCTGCTATTTATATTGGGAAAATTTTCTTTTACATTAAAATAATGATTTGTGTTAACTGAATAACAAATTGCACCGACAGCTATGAATAGTTTGTGGTGGGTGTGGCTCGGGCTGAATCGTGAGAACAGGTGGCTGCTTTGGGGCAACCCTGCATCAGCGAAAGTCTATTGTTTAAGTGTAAGCGGACATTCGTCTGGTTCTAAGATTCGGGTCGATGATGTGATGTAATAAATGATGTTGCCTTTGCGAGCGCTTTCCCTGCAGCCATATATTGTAGATTAAGCGACAGAGGTTTTAGTTTTTCCCAAAACCTTGCGATATTGGTTTCACGCAATTTAGTATCGGGTAACATGCACAATAATACCTGTTTGGCTTTAATGTATGAGCGCATACATGTGTCACGTATCACTTAATTGGCACACATACACAACCAATACATTTAATTTAACGGTTTGTTAACCAATTTTGTATAATTATCATGACCGGGGACGGAAGGTTTGGTTGCAGGCACCACAGTTTTAGTAATATTTTGCAGATATGAATGCAGAAATACATGTGCATCAGGTGTTATTATATGATCATGTGATTAATGCACAGGATTCCGTTAGCCCGGCCTATACATTTAGTAAACTGTAACACACATCACACTTATCGATGGATGGTTACTATATTCGAGGTAAACTATGACACTTATTGTACTAGTATGTGTGCGTGTACAGGTCGTTACGATTGTATATATATATTTGCAAATGAGCATGTTCATGCTGTACCTCACGTATCCATAGCTCAGCTACAAAGTTTCCCACCTGCCGCCAGTCGGTGTTACTAAACCATGGCAATTGGTCTGTGTGTGTAACTTTGTAATGATAAGGCTCATTCAGGGTCTGTACGTCACGGTTTGACATCACGTGCTTAGTGTTACAACACTGCAGCTGAGGCTTTGATTCTAGCACAGGGCACGAATGGCGCTTGCATCTTATCAGACGAAAGAGCGGAAAGGTTCGGGCAGCATTTGACAGTTTGGGACTATACAATCGTTAATTCAAGCATTTTTCCACCGCGCACCTGGATTTCTGTACAATTGGTATGATTTCTGCCGAACATGATATCATCCAGAGATGTATCAATTTAGCAAGCAAATGTCACCAAGCACAGCGATAAACCCACTGTGGAATGCTTATCATTAAGTAAGTCTAGGGCAAATATAATGTGCGCTGCTAGCTCTCGTGGACGGCTTGTAAGCGGACTTAAATTGCTTGATTTCCTGAAGACGACTTCAACTCTTAAAATCATCAACTTGTGAAGTCACATCTGCTGTTAGTGAAAGCACTGAGAAGAATTCCCCTAGACCATCTCAGAACAATCTGCGAATAGTGTTTGATAACTACCATCATGTATGCTTTTCTGTAGGTAGTTCGGGATAATTAAACGACGTTTCCCAAAAGGATTTAATGCAGCTGAGCTGTTACAACATCAAATGGTGGTTTCTTTTGTCACAGCAATGACGTCGGTATAGCTCTCAGCATATTATATCGCGTGGGCTATATAATGTTCATACCACAATGACTTTCCTTATAACAGGTGGAGGCGTGGGAGCGATTTTGCATGATAGATGCGTAAGCCGGCATTCATCTGGTTTTAACGATTTGGGTCAAGGATATGATACGATGATTGATATTATCTGTGTGTGTATAGCCACCGACCATAAATCTTCGACAGCAACTGAGGTTTTAGCTTTCCCACTAACCGTAGTATAATGGTTTAAAACAACTCAGAACTGGTTAACAATCACAATAATACCTGTTGGGTTTGCATGTATATGCACGAATCACTTAATTGATGCACATACACATTTTACTCATTCAATTATTGGTTAACCTATTCGTTTTAATATGTCAATTTTAATTGCATCTTCCTCATATTTAGTATTCATTGATAGCGGACTAAATCAAATTACTCTCGATCTAACTCAAATCGGTAGCCTTAGTCAAATCTGTAACTTGGTAAATAATTTATGCATTGCAAACTCTTCGATTCAATCCGTTATCCGTTTAGATAAGAGAATTATATAAGTTCCAATAGACAAAGCTTGCTATTATAACGATGGATCTGAGCTCAATGCAGACATTTATCACATTCGCTGTCAAAGTGTATTGCGATTGTCACTTTATATTTGGAAAGTGAATTTAGTGCACACAAAATAGAGGCGTTCATATGAACTCGGTCATTGATAATTATGGTTCATATCTCATGGTAAATAAAATTGATGTGATATACTGAAAGTAACAGGGCTCAGATGAAAGTCGACCAATTGGATAAACGGATTGCACCTGCGCATGCGCAAATGGCTTAAGAGCGTGTTTTGGGCAAAGCCTCGTCGGTGTGATAAATGTGGACGATATTTCCATGCGATATAATTAATTTCAGAATAACAGCCTGATTATACATTCAGACCATGAATCTTGATGGTAAGGCTGCTTCCGCTGTGACAAATGTACTTGAATGGACTGGCGTAAAGCTGTCGATGAAAATCCAGTAACGAGACTAATGTGGTAATAGTTATTCTAAGAGGGCTAACTAGCGCCTCTGTCAGAGAAAACATGCAACCATGGAACATGTGAGCAGCGCTCTGCTTTGTCAATTCGTCTTTTAAAATCACGCGCCACCAGGGGACAATTCCCGTGCGTTTTTTTGGATGTTATGGTAGAGCTACCTGACAACGGGCATGTGTGTTAGTCATTACCATACGCGCCTCATAGCAAACCCTGTTAGCCTAGCTGTACGCTCTTTGGCAACAGTTGCGGACACAACACACGTGCTGTGGTGACCCAAATATACTGACCTCGACAGCTCTGCCACATTTAAAGGCACAAATTACGCATGTTAGCAAACATTTGAACCTTGATCATGCTACTACATTGGAGATCCGGTAAGGCATCATATGATCCCATATGGATGTGGCGAAGGGAGATGAATTACACACAGTAATAAGCGTAACCTAGCCACCCATAGGTCTTCAGAATGGAGAGTTTCACAAAGAATAAAACGAGTACACAATACAGGCAGCGTCATGCATAACTAGCGGGAGCGTTGACATTGTTTGTTGATCAATAATTCGTAGTGCTTTAGCAACGCTTGCAAGTCAGCCAGGCTGCTATTTTACTTTTAAAACAAATATCCCGATGTCCAAATCTTGCAGCTACGCGGCGCCTTTTCTACTGTTGCAAGCCACGCAATATGCTGCTAATGCCAGTCGCTGTTAACATAACGTGATACATGCCTGACGGTCGATCACCGGACTCATCAAAGACCGCAGTGATCTGCATTAGATAAAGGTTAGTGTAATTGCATTCACTGTACGGCTTTGTGAGTTACCTTCGAGGGGAAAATTCCTTTGTATCAATAATCATGCGACTGATACCATTCATCCTTTGTTATTGCTTCGTGCCCAATCCGTTACTAAATTAATTGACAAGAAGTCAAGAAGGACCAAACAAGTGCACAGGGAACAAAACTCATAACACAGTGATCGTCGCTACAAAAACTCTAAACCAACGGATAATTGATGATGCTGTTATCTGAATCACATGCAACATCGGTTGTCATCATAGATATAATGAAATAATTTGATAATTATACAATAAGATACGATATCATAATATAGTGTCGTGAGGAACTTGAATGCCGTATTGCAGGTCACCATTACATAACAATATAGCACACACGGCATAAATACTATGCAGTACAGTACGGGCACGAAGAATATAATGAAACTCGGTTAATTGTCCTCACCCACATATTCTTCAGCCTTGTATATTATCGCCCTCGCGACACAAGGTTCTAATTTTCACATTCGAATCCAGCAGAGGGATGACAGCACATATAATTGTGAGTAAATATTTGTAAACTTATTAACACAAGGCGGGAGCTGGTGAAACGCCAGGTCGCCACTGAGCCGTCCAGTTATATTTTATAATATATTAATAAGGAGCAATAACGTCAACCAATTACGAATGTGGAATGTCCAAAATAAGATTCCAATCGCTCAAAGCAGTATCTGCCAATGTCAGCGAAACACGCAATCTATCAACTCTGCAACACCTGCTAATTTTATACCCAGTTTTGTATGCACGCCCATTCAACGTCTGTAATTTAACATATTCTCAATCTGGAACTACCCTACGTAATAGATGGATACGACGAAAATACCGAATTGCTTCTACGTCACTATGTCATAAATTGCAATCAGACTTAAATATAAGTAATCAGGATGTTGAAGCACCGCAGTATGCTGATTCATTCGATAAGGGTTGGTTTATTTTTCATTGGGCCAAATCTTGGTGCAAAAGCTATTCCGTTTGAAGTGCTAGCCTTGTGCTTAGTTTTACCAATAGAAATTGAATTGCCTGATCGTCCTGGAGATCACAGATGGTTTCAAACGGTGTATTGTTAGAAAACTAAATCAGAAATAGAATACATTCAATCTACACATTTGCAGAGTAAATCAATAATCCACTGTAGGCTGTATCAAATATACTTCGCTTTATTGCATTTTTCTCGATGTGAGTGTTGTTATCACACCTATAAAGATTATGGTGGTGTTTTTTTTTCTCTTTATGCACAATATTAGAAAACTGTTACTGTCCACTTTCTGGAACAATCACACCCGGGCAAAGTGTTTTGTTAAGACCTAGGAGTACTGATGACTACATAAATGAAATATAAAATTATATGTGCTCTACTTTTAGCACAATAATGGCCACGCTGCTGGCGCTATGCTATGGTGGTAGTTGGCTATTAATTTCATGGCATGAATACAAGTTACGTTTCAAGGGCAACTTAGTGATCATGTTACCGACATTATTGCATAGGGTTGGTGGTCTTATATATAGGTTGGCCACTTCTAATACTGATGACCAGTCATCTGTTATCAACAAGAAACATACGATGGGATTGTTATAAATCTAAAAAGGGTTGCTAAATGAATCCCAATGAATACATTACGGAATCAAAAAGCTGATTGTAGCATTTCAAAAGGCGCCAATAACTTGAAATTCACCCGCTATCGACAACTTTAATTCATGTAATTGTCATATATCCCGCTTGAAATACAATATTGCTTTAGATTATATATGCACGATTATTCATTTTAATAATCACCGCGAAAAGAGAGTAAAGCGTGTATACCAGTCGAATTCCTATACACATAATCGTTAGTTACACCTAGATGGATGCAAACCAATGTGTCCTACAAGAATACATTCATATAGTATCACCCTTTCCGTCAGCTGACTCAGATATATGTTTGTGATGCATTGTATTAAAGCAGCACGTTATCATAAGCAAAAAACTCGTCTCAGTTGAAATGTTGACAACGAAGCAACCATCGACTGCAGTTTGTAAGATTGAATTTCATTGAGTAAGGTTATATGATAACGGCTGTGATTACGGTTGGAATTATAAAGTCACGTCGTGTGATGTGTGTAGTTGATGTTGGTGGTCGAAAAGATAGAACGCGGCTGAAAATGTTGGAATCAAATAGTAGAACGTAAATAATCTTTGCAATTCAATGGGATCAATGAGTAATTATTATGCATTCATCATTCAGATCAACAAGTACACAGCGTTAAATAATAGAGTGGATTGAGAATTCATAACATTAACTATAATGTAACCAGTTCCATTATCAGAGACAAGTTTAAATCTGACTGGATGGGAATGTCTGCTCTACCATGATGGTGTGTGTATTTGTGTGCTATAAGCGCAACAATAAAACTGAAATACCTTTGATTGCATCTTCCGCCATCCCATTTCCGATTATCATCTGAAGTTCATAACGTGGTAAACGAAATGACGGAGAGCACCATTGTATATTTGCTAGGCTTCGTTTTCCAACCCAACAGAATATTTGTGATAAACCGAGATTTGGCTCAATCACTTTTAATTGTCTGCTATTTAGTTCTGCCAGAATAACGATTAAAATAACTCCCTGGTACGCAGCTTTCATATGATAAACACATCATTCATAATGACTGGTTACAATTCTTAAGCGAAAGAAACTGAACGCACATGCATCCTTATTGAAATTCGTCTTTGAAAGGAGAAAGACTCCCTATTAACATTGTGACAGTTGGAAGAGGTGTATTTGCTAAGAGAATTAATGGAAATGGTTTACTATCGTATATACAGGAAGGAGCTACATTGCACATAATCATTATCTATTAGGAGTTTTGAAACGAACCAATTATTTATATGCTTTAAACTAATCTCTCCTTGCGGGTCGTACGTACGTTGTGACGCGCTGACTTGTAAACTGAGGAATTGCTACGAATAAAATCGGATAAAAGTAACAGCTAAAGGAATTTGCTTTATTGATTAGCTGATTAAATCGATAATCCACTGCAGGTCGGCTCAAATAAGATATGCTATTTTGCATTCCCTCAATGTAAATAGGGTGGTAACATCTAATCATTTGTAGTGATGCTATAAAGCACTTTGTGTGCGTTACAGCAAAGGAAAGATTCATAGTTTTACGTTAAATACAATATCAGTCAAAGCTTATTTGTCTACTTCTGGAAATAATCAACTCAGAGCCTCTTTAAAGAACACGAAGTATTTTGTAAAGCCGGGTAACTCACATTACCAATTTAAAAACTGTGTTAAGGCCTTCTAACGTTAGTGTCAAAATTAATTATATATGTAACGTTATCAAGTCAGGGAGGACTTTGTGTGGGCGATATTTAGATTGGCTTTTAGGTAAAACCACAAATTGCTACCTATTACAAGGCGATTCTAACAAGGTATTTGAAATATCTTGAAATAGGCTGATCAAAATGGGTCGACCGATTTTAACGCTTACACGGTTGTTAGTATTTGTCCAAAAAAAAACTCGCTCAATACTGTACCATTACGGTGATTTGTCTCGTGTGGTAGAGGAAATTAAATATCTAGGATGTTGACAAATTATTACAAAGCCTATGCATCTTATTTGCGCCGACACTTTTTACATCCTTATTAGCCTTTACATAGTTTCGAATATATAAATCTAAGGTAATCAAAGATTCGTCCTTCGACTTAATTGGTCTCGTATGAAGTCCATACTGGTCAATGCTTCTTTTGTCGATATGTTTTTTGCATTAAAGGGCTTACATACATGAGGCTATGTCTCCGGGATGAATTAACTCACCCATCCAAATTCTCACCGTGCAAGCCAATATGGCCCAATTTAATATTAGAAAGGAATAATTTGCGACTCAATATGCAGTGGAGATGGAAATCCAACCCAAGCAATTTATCCAGTTAGTCAACCTTTTATCCCTACAACGTTTTTATTATAACGGAAGCGTATATGTTCGTTTGGCTTTGTCTGACAGCGGATCCATGGAAGTGTTATGCCGGGAACGGATCGACTTGTGGTAAAGGCCTTGCAAAATGCCACAGCGTACGCTCAAGCTGCACAATCAGATGCGTCAATGTCTCACGATACGGAAACATCACAAAGGGATCCGCATGTATTATTCATTTACAATGGTTCAACGTCACATAATCTAGCCGTTCAGAAAATTCACTCAAACGGTTCATAAGAGGGAAAAAGGGTTAGGAATAAGACGCATATGAACGGAATTACAAAGTTCTATTTTCATGCCAAGTTGAAGGCTTAATCACTAGCACGAGGCCTTATTGCCCCTTCTTGTTAGCGGACGTTATGTGTTTTCTTCGAATACCTGTGTACCCTGCCCGAATTGTAAGACGTGCATCTTTATAAAATGTCGTTTGTGTGCTCAAGATAAGATGATAGTTCCTGAAAATTATGATGAATGATCATATTCTAAATATAAACCGTTATCGTATATTCTAACTAATTGGAATTGCTGAAAAAGTCAATGCATCAAAGATTTTTGCTTTCATAGTAGAAATCAGATACATTTACATACAGTAAATTGTGAAATCGGAAGGTAACTTGTGTTATGTCATTTAGTGAACGCCATGCTGTTCTAATATCCCTCAACTGAGAGAAACAAAATGTCACATATCATATGCTGCTCTCGTTAACTACCCAAATACTGATGCAGAGGGTAGTAGGCTTATATCTCGTGATTCGGAGATTCAAATAAAGACATTATGGTGATGAGATCATTTACCAGGCTGTGATTTATGGTGTAGTCCATTGTTTATGTTCTCATTGTTAACCATCAAATCGACATATTAAAGCATCACCTTGGTCAAAAAACTGCTCGGTCTTACTATCTTAGCTTTCAACAAATGTCTGCACTCTTACTATAAACGCAAAGGTGATTTAATTTTGTATCATCGGTCAATGGTAATAGCATGAAACAGATCACCCGGATGAATCATGTCAAACGTTTTGAATTATTAAGGAGTGCTTCTGTCGCATTGATCTGTAATGATCATTGTGTCATTTTACAATCAACCAAAACGTCGATTCAAAATGCGCCACATAAAAATGCGATGTCTGCGGGAGGCCATGAAAGAGTAAGTTGCGTCAGTAGTCCAGAAACGTCCGGAGTAACCGATGGTTCTGAGTTGGTAGTGATAATTGCGAACAGCCTTGGTTATGTTAGCACGCAAATTTCAGAGCTTGTCAGGTTTCGCATGTGCTTTGAATGGATAACTCAAGCTTCACCGCCTTGCATGCCCATCACGCTGGTTGTAGAGTAGAGGCGAGCGGGTACGACAACATGAAAGTCTTCCTCGTGTTAAGCTTCCATTTGATGTGTATCATCCACCTTTGCTCATCATTGTTACATGCCTCAAGATTTTTGATTGTATATGCAGACTCGGACGCGAAATATGCCCTTAACGGTTTGTGGAGATAGATTGTTGCCCTAAATTCCGTAACGACCCCTGAGGCGTGAGTTAAGAAAATGTGTTCGACCTTATCAAAAGCTGGCGAAAAGTCGAGCAGAACAAGGAGGGCACCACAGTTGTTGTCGTACGCGGACAGTTGATCGTTGTATGCTGACTACAGGGGTCGTCGGTAATGCTACTGAGATATTAAATTTTCCCCCCCCCACCCACCATGAGCTATTTGGTGTCATTCTCTTGGATATTGAATTACGTTTAAAGCATATTAGATAGATTAGAGCACGCCATAGAAATTGACCCAGTCTAATTATTATAATGTAAATAACATTGACGAGCTAACAGTTATGGGTACTTCCTATACATTTCTATATAAGCGTTTGGTGCGCCCCGAATAGACGCTTTTATGTGAAATGGGTTTTTGATACTCATGACGAATAAAACAAGTGAAGTCTTAAAGTGGAAGTTGCGATGAACTGTTGTGAGTCAATTATATGAATAGATGTATTGCAACCGTACACTAACTAATGGTTTATGAGCACGTTATGGGAAAAGCCTCATGGGTTTGATAAAGATTGTACTAAAAAGGTTTACTTTGAACAGAATAGATGACGAATCATACGTTCAGCCCAGCAGAGACTAAATGCTAAGCCGATATCAGGCACACCTAGCCAAGTTTAATCATTTAGTAGCACGATTGTTACGCCTACAGCAGTCTGACAAGTAGCTTAAGCGCATAATCTATCTCAGACACAGTGATGGAATGATAGCCTCTAGGGGGAAGTGAAAACCGATGTACATAATTGGAAGTATTCCACCAGATTAATAACGAATTTACTTACCATTCGCGATTGCCGGGCAAACGCGACAAATAATCGGCAGCCTTTGAAGGAGCCTTTCCTTTCCGATATATGACAACTATAAAACTACATTTATATATATATATATATATATATATATATATATATATATATATATATATATATATATATATATATATATATATATATATATATATATATATATAATCATATAATCATGATTGTCGTTTATATGCTCTATACATAAAGCATATAAACTATCGGAGTGAAACATCCATAATCTGGCCAAGACTATCTAACTAGTTTTTTATTTTGTAGTCTTGCACTCGGTTTGCAAAAGACATTGATATGTGCCGGCACTGTAAAGTAAAACAAATTCAAATTGCAATCCTAATACATTACAAATTGAATGTTTGTAATCCTCTCTGTTATCCTCAATTAGATGTACCACTGTACTAATTGTGACGAAGGAATAATTTCATTAATATTGCTCAGATATGTCTAATTGTTTTCTCAGGCTTGGGATACGGATTCCATATCACTGACGTCCAAATAAATTTGCAAAACACTGTTGTTGAAATGTAACTTTGTCGAGGTCCAGAAGCTATCGCAGAGTAGGACTTCTATCCTTTTCTTTGCTGTACGGAGTTGACCTTATGACTTTGTTCGTACGACGATGACTTTAACTTGCAGTTATGCGGAAAATCCGTTGTGATCTCTTTTTATGTGGTGCGTAAAATACTCTAAATTCTGGTAGATACTTAACGTTGGCCTGGGAACAGCCATTAATCGGCGACATGAACAGGGAATCAATTAAGATCACACTTGGTATTTACGATATCTACCTGAGGGACAGGGAATTATGATTCAATATTTGTTAACGACGCCGATTACCATCCAAATCATAGTTTACTTAATGACGGTCACAGACTCTAAAACAATAATTATCTGGATACGTGGTTAACGGCTCACATTAAATCCCCTCCTGTCATGTCTTTGTCACTGGCTATTAAAGTGCCTATGACACCAAATTTTAATGATAATTTTTATTTAACCAAATGAAAGACAAAGATGCATTTACTCTGTTTTTGTGGTTCAATTTCCGAACAAGTCACGCGAACCTAATGTAAATTGGTACGCGCCGCCATTTTCCAAATTTTCGGCCCAGTACCCCGTGGCGTCACTTGACGGTTTGACGATGGAGTTTTGGGTTGAAGAGCCTCAAATGTTTGAACAATCAAATCCAGAGGATGTAGCTGATATTGTGCCGTACAGATTCGAACCATATCTGTCCGAAATCTGCCAGTGACAGGACTGATTCACGTGTTCCGAGAAGCGATAATCAAAACATTGATTGGAATTTTACTGCACTGCACGAAACTATTTTTCTTTTGATTTGATATTATAAATGAGGAATACCTTTAACATTTGATATCGTTTTCGTTTTTCTTGGTGTTATTCAATGTGGTTTGTAGTCGCCAACGAACATAGCGAAAAATCTTAGACTTAGTCTTAGACAGAGTTTGGCATGTATTTGATAGGTTTTTGAAACCCTGGTTTCAGGTGCCAATGTGGAGGCTGGTTAACCATGCCAACTGTCAGAGAAAGTGTCTGCTGTGTGGAGCAGGAGAAAGTGATGGTTAAAATAGAAAATTTACCAGACATTAAATGTTTGACACATCATTCAAATTTTAATGCTGTTTGTCTCAATGAAGATGTATTGGAGACAGCGTACTACGCCTACAAGCAGTATCATGGTCCATACAAGGAAAACAAGTAAGTATTGACAGACAACAAACACCAAATTATAAATTTATGTTGGAAAAAAAATCCCCAAACTACTGGGTCATTTTTACTCAAATGAATGACGTTTTCAATTCAGACTGAATTATCAATACAGTTTATACCAGGATAACACTATTTTTGTGACTCAATCATCAAATCAATGTATGGGCTAAAATATCATATTTATTCAGCACTGTTAAGATGTTTAAGGGTTTGTGTATGGTTGTGTGTTACAGCTGAAAGTGTTACACTGGATAAAGGCAGTTTATCCGGTGGTGCTACCATTATCTTGGCAAGAAAAATCGCCTCCCTATACCATCCTGTGTGACTTCAATAATCCGGAAAACATTTCCAGAGTAGAAAAACAATTATGTAGGATAATCAGATGGAATTAGCACTCAGAGAAGCGAGAGCGGAACTGATTGACTGCTTGGTGCTTTTCTGGGATCTCGAAGGTGGAGTTCAGATTTGGTGGGATCTCCAATCATGAATGCTTCCATCTCCTCATCATTTATGTCACTGGCCTTGCATATGCTGACTGTTGTTGCCAAAAGATCTTCTACATAGCCTGTATTGAATATATGTATTAGTTGTTCATTTGAGATTACACATAAAAGTGAAATTTAGAAATAATCCCTACCATAAGTTGGATCATTCAGCACTTTCCTCACTGTGTGACCCCCTTCCTTGTGTTTGGGGTAGTGGAGGCTGTACATGTCCTCACCCAGCGCTGTTATTAATTGTTGTCGTCCAGCATTTTCATTGAAATGCATAGTTGCAATGATTAATCTGAAATCATTTATGAACCTTTCTATCAGTTTGAAATAGGATAAGTTTGTGCTTTTCATGTTTGATTTATTGGATGTTTTGTGATAAGTAGGATTCAGCAGTAAATTAACTTTATTCATGACTAGAATGAATGACGTGAGGAAAGATACTTCATGAAATTAAACAGCTTGTTTATTCCACTTTGTTTTTGTTTATGGATCCACTTGTCAACAACAATCCTACATTTGAAAGAAGGGTAAAATCTAAATAGTTCCAACTTTTAAGCTAAGCAGACTGGGATAGTTGAAAGTAGACCAGGGTAACTGAAAGCTTATGTTTTTGGAGCAAACTGGATCAGTAGGCTGTGGAAAGCCTCTATGTAGGAGGTCTGGGCAATGCCTGATAGTCTCTTGATGTCCTTGCACATTCTCTTGTTGGTGATAATTTTTTTTCCAATTCTATGGCACACCTCATATACAAGGATATAAAAATCAATTTAACTGTAAGATTTTTTTTTTGTGCTTCAAGGAAATTTAAGGAACTTGTGGTCTTTTTAATCTGAACTCTAAAATAATATATTGTATCACCTGGCTTGATCCAAATGTCCCAAGTTTCATCGTTTTCAATCAAAGGCCTCTCGTCATTGATGTCCACGTCATATTCTATGTCTGAGGGGATGTAGTCAGGATCTGTGTCCTGGCCCATTCTCTCCCCTTGTACATAGCACTCATTCTCCATCTCATCCCACCATGGGAAGGATGTTTCATGGGTCTGAGATGATGTTGTGACTGTGGTGCTCACATGAGTCTGCACAGCTTTTAAGAACACGTTGCTACTGTTAATCATATATCAGAAAAAAGCCATAGAGCATAATAAATTATCAAGCATCATTTATATGTGATAGGACACGGAAGGGAAATTCCACTGAAGTCACCTGCTTCCCTGGATTTTGGTTTAAATAGGATGCCCACTGTCATGCAAGCGCGAGGTATACTTGCAGAGGTGCTTGCATCCTTTACATCCTGAAAAATAATAATCTTAACTTATAAAAATCATGTTCCAATTCATAAAAATTATACGTATATATCAAGCATCCAAATGGAGGATATTTAAGAATCACCATAGCAGGACCACAGTCATTTTGTTTTTCCTGGAGAGGTGAGTCCAAAAACAATGTCTCCACAGTCCTTGTTTATAGAACAAAATTATGGAAAAAGTAAACATCTAAGAGATTTTGGCAATATGTCAACTCACCTTTTGGTGCTTCCTTTTCTCCACTGCCTTAGACTTTCTGACTGGTGACGAATCCGTGCAACCTCTCTTGAATATGGTAGGAACAGCAGTTGGGAGAATATTTCGGGAACATTTGTACCCAAATCCGAGAGATTCTCTCACTGCAAGTACCTCGTCAAAACATTCTGGTCCAAAATGCTCGCTACACAAACGCGAGTGTACGCCGCACTTGCGATATCCATTGCTTGCGCAACTTCTCCTCCCGAGGAAAACTGAATAATCGAACGCTTTCCGAAGAAAAGTTCGAACAATTTGCGGCCACGCAGCTTTTTGGCATGACTGATCCAGACTGATATATATACCCACAGTTGACGCTTGGGTTTTATGGTAGGCAAAGAAATTCCGGCTCTGACAGCGCCAGCGCATCTATCGAAGCTGACATGGGCTGCAGAACCTGGGACCCCCTAAATGCGTCATTTCCGGTTGACCTCGGCTCACGCGCGATATGCCGCTTCGCACCAAAGAACGTTTAATATCTCTTTTATTATCATCGGAGGCCAAAAACTCCAACACCACTTTAAAATACGATACAATGTGGTAGCGTTATTGTGTCCAATCATTGTAGCAGTCTTTAATCGAAATGTATAGGTGCATTGACGGGGTTTTTAATGTCTTTCATCAAATTCTCACTGACCCATCGCCAATTTTTGGGCGATAACACCAAACAGAATTCTGTCGGAGGACGGGCTCGCTGCCTGAACCAATTACACCAACATTTCAACAAAACACAAAACTCACCCATAAATGATATTTTCTAAAGTATCAAGACACTGAGTAGACTTCTACTCGACCTGCGCATTTGGTGGCCATCGATACATCGCGAAGATACGCGTTGAATCTTTGTTGATATACATTTCTGGGTCGTGATATACGTTCTTAAGCTAACTGTTCATTATTTACGTCATTATTTACATAAAGCGGAAATGTTTTGGTTGTTCAATTCTGCAAATTCAAGTTACGTGGAGTTGTTTACTGCGTGTTATTCTTTGCATAATCCCTCATGAAAATATCTTTAGTGCTTGGTCATTAGTAAAAAAGTACCGCCCCATCTATACCGTATGGAAGTAAGTCACTCTGTAGTTTATAAGCTATCATCAATCATTCGAGCGCGTTACGCCATTACGGCTACTCAGCTACCTGTCAGACGCTTGACGGCACATGGAATATTTCGTGATAGATAAGGCACAAAATAGGCAACGTTCTTTTCTGGAAAGAATGATTAAGCTCTAACGTACTAATCGGCGCCTCGGGATCCATATTCTGTTCTCCAAATTAAACTTATTTGTAATTTTGATCAACAGCCCGTCCGTTTGTCACACGCCAACGCATTACCTGGAAAAAAGCCACGTTGGCTTTGAGTCTAGCAGTTTTTCATAGCTACTTAACTGATTTTGTGCTGTTGGTATACCTTGCCGATCGGAAAGATTCTCCTTCCTGTTACAAATAAATAATTATCAATTGCTTTAAAGTAGAAATCTTAGGTTAAATGATGCCCTGTCGAGCACAATGTGTATGAGGAATTATTTCGGTTTAGTAGTAACGCACGAATAATGTTTCACTAGTCGGTCATTCTTGTTGTTATTTTGTGCAACTTTTTCACCGTTCTTGTTTGATTGCTAAGATGACACTTATGTGACCCCTCCTTTGTTTTGGTAGCACAAAATTATGGATGATTTATCTATATTGGTGACTTGAAAATATATTCATGGCTTAATAAAGTGTATTGTTGCACGTTATGATGTATTAATTTCTATTCTGCACTCTATCTAGATGTGTTATGTCGTAAATAATTGAGTGAGTATATCATCCTTATTGGTGTTCTACTCTGGCATTAACATAAATAGACCATGTTACTTTGTTTTGGTGTAAATGAATTTCGTTCTTTATTCGTCACGTCTTTAAGAATTTGACTTTATTACGGCAGTATAAATAGCCGGGGCCATGCAACAGACTCTGCTTTACCTGTTCCATTTCCGAAATCAATAAGAAATCGGTCATACCGAATATATAAGTCCTATCATTTCGGAATATGCCCAAAGGTCATAGTGTGAGGTCAATTCACATTCAGATATCGACTTTGAACTATCAAAAAGTGATGTATCGAAGTTTTCCTTTGGCGCGATAGAGGATACTAAGCATTGCATGATGTGTTACTGATGCTATAGCATCGAGACGTCATCCATCTCAAAGGTCGTCGTTATTCGTCGTGATTCGATAACTTCCTACCTGACGTTATTCCTATACAATATATTCTGGATAATGTTGCTGTTATTGTGGACTCAAATCACTATTTTGAAAGTGCTTTTCGTTTGCACATTTTGACGGTAATGTTCGTAGTTTTATCCATTGCGCTGACTCAAACCTCTTAGTGGTTTGTTGACGACTATTGTGTGTGTGTAGGGAAGATACCAAATCATGCAAGACTGTCTCTCTCTTATCTCAACCATTGCTAACATTGTTGACATAATAGCCGATCGTTGACCATCACTTTGCCTCGTTTGACAGAATCAATTCCCAAGGTATAACAAGCAACCAAGTCCCAGTAACGACATCGGATACGGGTTTAAATTATCACCCTCTAAGCTCGCCATAAACGACGCATATTTCTCAACTATGATGTCATTAATCTGGTATCTGATTGTGTCATCTGCAATTAACGTGCCAGATATCACAACACCCCCGAGGATCCACAGTACTAAGGTCAAGATACTTGCAAAATAAAAGGTCTTAGTATGGCTACATATTGGATGACGTGACGTCATAATGGCTTTATTATATGCATTATGCCAACTGCTATAGCACCGATATCTAACTCTTTTGTGATAAATATACAGATGGTAACATAGCATCAATTGTTAGGTGAAACAGTTACGTACCAGCGTAGCAAACACTATATTATAGGGACTGTTGGTCGGAGATTAATTACCAAAATACACCCCTATATGTACTGCATTATGTTGTACGCCAAGAAATAAGTAACGAAATAGAGTAGGAGTTGATTACAAATTCTGAGTATATAATGTATGGGCTGTACTTGGCTCTTACACTAGAGCATGATAGATCTGTGCAGCACTAGTATAGAATGTATAGATCATTTCAGCAGAAGGGAACAAATTCATCACAATGTAGGCGTACGTTTTACACCTTTTTAGTGTCCAGATCGTCACTGAAAACGTTGATTGAACACCAAATAATGCATTCGACGTTCTGTCAGTTCCCAATTTGAAGCAGTAGCAGGAATGTGTTTTACTAGTTTCACATAGCCCCACTACATGTATTATATAAGCAGCCAGCTGTGGGGTGTCATGGGGATGGGCTGTATAATGCATCAAACACTGATGTCAAAGATTGCAAGCAATGAAATATAATATAGAAATTTGGAAGTCAAACGTGTACGAGTGGTGGCGAGTGGTGGCGAGTGATGGCGAGTGGTGGCGAGATGTTGCGTGTGGTAGCGAGTGTCGGTGAGTGGCTTAAACGCTAAGCCTCTAGCTTAATAGATTACCGTTCATATTACTATATCTGTTACATAAATACCCGCATTATACAAATCACATGGCAAAACGTCCACGATACAGAGGAAATTTTTGATTCAGAATGGGGAAGCTTCTTTTGGCCAACTTAGAATGTATTTATGTTTGAGCGAGGACGTATGTGAGCCTGTATGTGTGTGTGTGTGAGTGCACTTACTGTGACTTGAGAGTGACAGAGCTGCACTAGCATTAGCCGCTACCGTAAGAAAGATCACTCTTACTGGCTATTCAGTGACAGTTTCCATGAGTGAGCAGCATGCCAGTCGTCAGGCGGCGCTACAAATAATCCATGAATGCACACTGAACTGTCGAAGCATGTTGACAAAGTGGTGTCTTCGTTTTAGTCGAAGCCCCGATGCCCCCCCCCCCTCCCCTGCAAACACGATCGGCAGGGATTGTACAAAACGCAGGCTATTTATTTATCGCAGACGAAAACTGATGCGTGGCTTTCCGTTCGCGTGACTACAGACAAATGTTAGCGTTCTCGAAATCAAGTATTTCATGAAATAACAATAAACGTAATACTCTGAAGTGATGGGTACTTTGTTTTATAACCAATCATATTGATGTTGTTGTTGTTAACCGTGCAATAATTTGTGTTTGGATTCGTGACTTTTGAATGGGTGAGGAAATGGTAAACGACTGTGGTTTTGGCCGTCAGCAGATAGATGAATCATTGCTTCAGTATTACAGTTTCTCATGGCCCGTTTACACAGTCGCTGCCCAGACAACTCACCGTCCAGGCACGGTCAGGCGGCAAACAGCATTATCAAAGGTCTAATGGTGATTGATGATTGCTGACCATCTTGAGAACCGACTCCGCCGCATCTCATTAAATGTGAGTCAGTTGGTTCACAGGGCTGGTATTTAGCAGGTTTTATATGCGAATCCACAGTGCGTATGATCAATGGCCGTATCATCAGCAAATACGACCTGATCCTAGAAAGTTGCATGCATGACGTCTTCGTGAAAGGGCAATATGTGGTGTCTGTCTTCTTAAATCTTATGGAAGAATAATATTTTATGTAATTGAAACGCCAAGGGCATGAATGGTCGCGTTACAAGTTGTATCCTAAATTTTCGGACGTCACTCTTTTCAATGTTTGAAAAAAATAATGCTGTCAATGTAATCATACACGGGGTGGAATGTTCATTTTGTGTTGACGATTTGTGAATGTGTCATTAATAAAAACCAATAATACACACTAAGTGCTAATTCCAATTGACTGAGGTATTCCCTTATCAATGCATTGAATGCTAAATAAGATCAACAGTTGTAGATAAATCAGGGTCCTACATTTTTCTCTTTTTACCACCTAAGAAATAATTTACGTGCGATAACCACTGAATATGATTGCGGCTTGCATACCATATCAAAGGATGCGACTGTAGAAATCAGGGACCTTAGAGGAACTCACAAAGTAATTACGTAGCGCATCAAATACTGAAAGCGGCCATCTTGTAGTACCACAGGATACAATTGTAGTCATTAACTGTTTTATTTACAGAAGTGATCGCATTAAAACGCGGTAAAAAATTCTTATTTGTTCGTTCGCTATGATATTATCGAGATGTGCATGTTTGCATTTAGTGGGGCCCGAACAATACACTTTTTGCAACTAGCCGGCCGAATGGTATCATGGATATGGGCTATATCATAGATCCATTCTTACAAAAGAATTGCTTCAAAGTGAGGCCATAGTAGGGCATGCCGATAAGTCACTGGCGCCTAATATGCGTCACCAAAACAATATACCTATAGCGGTGGTTGTCAGCTGATAAGCAAATCGATTGCATCGCCATCACGATTTCTAATGGTACATTTCACACTTAAAGTGCCTATCGCACGAAAAATCATGTCAGATAACGAAAATATAACCCAGAAGTACCTATTCTGTCTATGTGTCAATTGTCAAAGTGCGCGCTTTCTGATCGAAATTCGACTTTAAAGATGAATTCGGCGTATCGAGCCGACAAGCTCATGAATAATTCATCGCCTCTGCGTGACGTCAGGTCCGGGAAAAGTTTTTGTTGCGAGGCGCAATCTGCACTACGATTAGCGAGAAATGGCTGCTGGAAATTTCGTTTTTTCATCACTTCAGGAGAGCGACGAAGAGGCATGGTATGGCACAGGTCATTCGCAAACTATCGTTGCTTCGGCAGAGCAAGTTTTGCCTTACAGATTCGAACCAGAAATGAGCGAATTCGACGTCTCCGATGAGAGAAAAAAGACACTGGCGATGTCACTGCTGCGTCTGGGTCTCACGCGAGTCATCCTGCCCAGGACATAGGGCTGCTACAGAACAATGCTTGGTAAGCTATGTCTGATTCTGCTTGTGCACCAGTTCATCGTATATGTGTTGGCATGTAACGAAGTTAATCCATAAATTTCACAAACAAAATATGTAAGCTCTATTCCTAACAGAAGACTATACAACAGAGCTTTGCAGCAAATAATTCTTCCATATCAGACAGCAGACATGAGATACCACAAAGTTTTTTTCAAATCAAGTGGTTGCAAGGGTTCATGTTTACAAATTGTACCATGTGAATGTTCCTCCATACGAATTGCAAACAAACTAATTTCGGACTGCTGTTAATAAATAGAGATCATCTTTTATTTAAAGTAGGCCTTATCAAAGGCTGATTACAATATTTTTAAAAGTTGATGTAGATTGATTCTGAGGTAAAATATATATAGGAGAGCAAATACCACAGCTGTTTTCTCATAGGATTGTCAGTTAGCCCATAAAGTAATGTATAACTGGACTTTAGGAGGTGAAGATTATGGTATAATATTATCATCATGGTCAGTGTTACATCAGAGTTTCTATGAATGCAGAGGCTAAAACATATTTGCCATACAATATGTCATCCTTTATTACAAACATTAATATTCCCATCATTACATCATGTTACAGGTGTGTGTGTGGCTACTGTCAACCAATGGCAGAGGTGGAAGAATCTGTGTGCTATGTGAAAATTCCTTGAGTCATGACCTCAATAGAGAACAGCCCCATTCCCATTGGTGGCATAACCCAGCATTCTGGTTTCAGCCCAATCTGTTTGAACCCTTGGGCCTTGCAAGTGGGATATCTCTCCTACAGGCAACAGCACAGGCACATGTCAGATAATGATGTACAAAGGTGACAATGTTTTCTATTATTTACACATAAATCTGTACGAAGGCTAGCAGTCATTATTTACGATTTAATTATACTTATTGATACTGGTATGACAAAAAATATTTGAGCATGGTTAAATCAACAATGTCACATGGTTATTTTACAGGCGTTACAGGTATACTGCATACAGGCAGTTTGTTCGCTGGTGCTGGGGACATCTTGGACAAAAGATAAGAGTTCCGTTACCAGCCTGCGCTGTTACAACAATACAAAATAACTTCCCAGCACCAAATTATCAAGGATTCCTCTACCCTCCACTCACATAGGACTTGTCTTGATACATGCAGAACCTACTCTGGTGTGCGTCAATGGCTTGTGGTGGATCTGGTCTCATCGCATCTGCACACATTAGAGGTGGAGCTTCTGTCTTGGGCAGGGTTGGCTCATAGCAAACCAGCAAGAACTCAGCCATCAGGCACTTGACATACTTTGAAACATAACACAGCTTGCACAACAGACTGTTGCTTATAACCTTATAGTTATACCTCCATGGTAATTGAATTTGTTGTTGTTTACATTTTATATATCAGTAAAAATATTCACCAAATGTTGCCTTTGTTGCTACTTCAGTGACAACATGCCCCTGCTTAAACTTGGGGTATCTTAGCTTAAAGACTGGATCCCCAGCTTATGTTGTCGCCTGTTCTCTGATATCTGTGATACAATGAACCAATTAAACGTGACCTACATATATTTGGCATATCAGCACATGTAAACAAATTTAATGACTCCCAAATTTAAAAACAAACACCACCATGAAGGAGCAACATAATATATCATAAAAAGCAACATATTATATCATAAGAATGATACTTGCCTGGCAACCATATCATCAACTTAACAAGATAATGGACTATTTATTCAATACTAATACAACAAGAAAGTCATCAAATCTCACCCTGTGCTTCTCTATCTTGATAAAGGCAGGTCAGCTTTTCTTGGGCTGGAGGAGGAGGGGTTCACTAGCCTCACCATCCTTTCTTGATTGCTTGACAGCAGAGGCCTTCGCAAAAACAGTAGGCACAGCAGCTTCTTTCATAACCCGCTTACATCGTGGTATCCAACCAAGCTCTTCTCTGAGTTTCGGTGCCTCCTCAAAACATTCCTGAACAAGCTCACGCCGTCCCGACTGGTACGCGAGCCGCCCCTTACACAACAACCATTAACCATCGCGTTCAGGCGGTCACAAGATGACTAAAAACGATCCAAAATCCCCAAAACGAGAGACGAACTCCGACAATGTAAACAACGGGGAACTGCGTGCGTCTCTGAGAACGGCCTCCCTTACCTGACGTCACACGCATGGTTGACCTAGATAATGGCTGCCGCAACGTTTTGTCGGGCGCGCTAATTTGAACTGACATTTTATCAAATTTTGGCCTTAATTGATCAGATGCGACGGTTATTGGACCGGTTTGAGTTTATTGATCACATTATGAATTGATTTCAGCAAAGTACCTATAACCGTGCGATACGCACTTTAATACCCGGTCTTCAGGCGACGAGAACAATCATCTGAGTGTAAACTGGCGATTGACTTTCAGCTGGCGAACTTGGGCCCACCTCGTCTGCATTTCATTGTGTGGGAAACACTGTTCATAAAAATGATCATTAAATAATGGGTATCTATCGCCCAACGGTCGTTGGGGCTGTCTTTGGGGTTTTTGGTAAAGGGCAGGCCAGAACAGGTGTACTTGATTCACCACCAATTAACCTAACGCTAATCGAAGCCATATAATACGGAGATAAACCATGCATCTATTGCAACGGTTCATGAATAAACAGCCATTTCCCAATACAGTCATCAATGTAATATTTTCTGCCCAAGTAGTAAAACGCCAGCAGCAGAAGCGGTATAATGCAGTCAAACCAGTTTAATTTTTTTTGTAGATGATTATCACTCTTAATCATAATATGTTTGGGATTGACTTATCGGCTATTAGCGAATAGTGATAAATGATCTGATCTCTGTTGGTGTGACACAATATCACATATTTTGTCTACGTGCATGAACGTACATGATATATTTTCAATCGGGGATTTCGATGCACTTATCTAACCAATGCATGCCTCGGGATTAGCCGCCTGCATACCCTATCAGACATAGATGGTTTGTAGCGTGAGCGTTGATTTCGCAATATTGTTCGTCCTTACTTTTATACGATTTTCATGATTTACCAAGCCTCATGTTTGATTCAATCTGCGCGATTTGTCCTGACTAATTAAGTATGGAGTAAGAATGGTAACGTTTATACTAAGTATTTATTATTTATTATTATTTGATAAGTGCGCATCATGCAACTTGTCATGTAAATGCAGGCTTCTTTTCTGTTCTTTAGTTTTAGGAAACCGTATGGCGATGAAGTGGTGAGACCGACGGGAAACTATCAAGGCATTAGCTTGAGCTACACAACCAGCCGTATCGCTCCGCTAATACATTAGGGCTTTATCTAAAACAAAGGTGCTTTATATGGGGTCGAGTTCAAAGCCTATAAACCACACACTCGGAATACTAATGCTCTCCTCGTTGCAGTTGTAATACAGTGTTATGGAGATGAGATGCACATACTGAAATCGACCACATTTCCATGCAACTGACCATTCCTCCTTGTCTCATATATTGGCAAATATATGGTTAATTGATATGCCATTGTAGGCCACAACGAAATAAAAACACTGGATATCCATCCGGAAACGAATACTACTCCCCGTATACTTTGTGGCTGCAAGTTGACTCATGTAAAGCACACATTGAGAACTGCTGCCGAGGAGAGGCACATTGCACGTGCTACCTTACTTCCCATTTAAATCTTCCAGAGAAGATGACGTTGATTCAATACGGGACAACAGCGCACGGGTCCATCAATAACCCATCCTAAAGCCGTGTCTGTGACACATGCCTATTTATATCAAGATTGATAATAATTAGCTGTAACGTGGACGGGATAGCAGAGCCACGAATTTTAGCAGATGAAATATGCGCTATTTTGAAGTACATTATTACCCATTCTACACATGCCGAACTCTCCTACATTTTCATTAACGGCTATTTACTGTGTCGATTAGATACTGCAGTTTATTGATCACAACGTTCTATCCATTTAGCCCAAATCACAAAGATTTTCTCTTTCGCTCAGCAATTGTGCGCACGATTGGCATCGTCTGTCAAAAATCTGCCATCTGTCAAAGTTGTTCTAATTGATTAAACATTTCACTCTCAGCAACTCCACCAACTTAATAAGCAGAATTGATTGTCTGGCAACACCAATAGCGCATTTAGGTAATGTACTGTATATCCTACACTCCATCTTTGTTGACCATATTTATATATATATATATATATATATATATATATATATATATAGATATATATATATATATATATATATATATATATATATATATATATATATATATATATATATATATATATATATATATATATATATATATATATATATATATATATATATATATATATATATATATACATATATATATATATATATATATATAAATATATTCCTTTACTCACCCTAACCACTCGGGCGCTTCGGGCATGATTGACATTTTACGATTGTGCTATTCACACGCACGACGCTCCCTTAACAAGGGAACAGCACATCTAATATCATCCTTTTTGGAAGCAACCATGCGTGCCAATATGTACTTTCGGTATTTGTATCGTACAACATAAAGGCGTGCATTACTAAATTAACTTCTGGGCTTTCGGCCACTAATATTTTCACCAAACATAACTATCTACGCCGTAGGTGTGTTCCTTTGACAGACTGCATTATGCGTTCCTTTTGGATTATGCTCAGTATCTTTGCATTATATGGCATTAAATGTCCAATAAACGTAGTTGAGTAGCGAGACTTATTAAGCACCACAGCCAATTTTACAGCATTAGCAATACTAGGCAAATACATATGATAGTTTGTGTGCGTGCGAGCGAGCACGTGTGCGTGAGTGCGTGTATGCTATATGTTCGACATATCGTTAAGACTTGGCGGAGTTGAAATTCTTCCAAGTATGAAATTCAAAATTAGAAAACTGTTGTAGTGCATTGCACTTATCATTTTCATGGCCTTCAGAATCAAACCTTCAGACACCGAGCTGCAATAAACTGTTTAGAAGACGATCTTATTTCCGCGACCGTGGGGAAAAGGGTACGTGGGGTGAGATCACAGCAAGGATAAGAATAGGGTCACGGTCAGGAAGACGGTAGGGTCATGACGGGATCATAGTCAGTTCACGTTAAGTACTACGATAGGGTCACGGCGGTGATTAGGTAATAATATCGGCGGATGATGGTGCTGTATCTCGGTTTGGATTCTGTATGGATCAAGAGGATGAGGATAGGGTGATTTCTTGGCGGGGATAAGAGTTGGATCATGGCGACATTCACAAACTCTACAGTCCGACCTGTGTTATCAGATGGTTGAAATAACAACCTCGGTCTAATCTTGTTCATGCTTAAGTTGTTATCAATGGACCTCTATTTGTGGTCATTCAATCGTTTCTTTCATGGCATTGACGTATTCCATGTCTCTTTATTTTACCCATGTATTTAGCGTTGGCCGCATACGCTCTTCTTGGTAATTCAATTCAATATCAGACATTCAACTTTTCATTCTAACTTTTGATTCGCTTATGTCGTAATTCGCTCGCTGTGCTTTGACACATCACCCTTTTCCTATGTACATTTACGACTGAAATAATCTTTTAAAGATGGATGGCTTTGGCGATTTGCATTGATCATTGCGACCTAGAGAGAGCCTTAAACAACAAAATTGAATAATGGTATAAACAATTTTCCGCGAAGCTCCTTCAATCAATCTACCGGAAAACATCACGCAAGTCATCTACAGTCAACTTATTAGAAATTAAAACCCTTTTAGGATTGCAACTGCTAACTGCTACCATAAGAGAGGTCACTCTTACTGGCTATTCAGCGACCATTTTCATGAGTGAGCAGTATGCCAGTTGTCAGGCGGCGCTACAAATAATCCATGAATGCACACTGCACTGTCGACTTATGTTGACAAAGTGCTGTCTTCGTTTTAGTCGAAGCCCCGATGCCTCCCCCCTCTTCCTGCAAACATGAATAGCAGCGATGTACAAAACACAACATTCTTCGATAACGGCTATATAGTAACTAAATGATATGCCAAAAGCTTACAAACGGCACAAATTGCAAAGCTGCCTTATTAAACAGGTACTGAATATATGCACGGAGCTATAGTGCTCAGTGACTGATAACCATTACATGAGTGGTCTGCATATTTACGCCGAAATCAAGCTGATTACCTGAGATGAAGGATAACGCAATCAATATTGTACTTAGGTAGAATGCAAATATGACATAGACTTGAACTTTGGTACCGCTGGAAAACCTTGTGGATTAATTAGCCATTAGCCTGATTCGGCTGGTGGCATAAATCCGTTATGGAAGTGCCATTATCTTAAAGATCATCCACAAGGCCTGTTTAATGCATGCAGAGTCCATGACATTCTGAAACTATATAAACATTGTAAATGTTCAGATAAGAATATAATTATGATAGAATTCGTTTGTAGCCAATGAACGTGAGGTCATTAGCGATGTCGAGTTCCACCGGATGCTGTACAGTACTGTTTATATTTTAATGATCAGTTCGGGCCTCACGTAGATCAGATAAGATATCTTACGTAAAAAAACACTCGTTGTGACGAGCAGAGAAATTTTGAGATAAGTGGTTATCCATTTATGAGAAGGTAGCTTGATAATTTTAGCAAATTATAGTGTCTGGCGCAAACAAGTGACAGCGTGAAATGGTAAATCTTTTCAAATGTGCTCATAATACGTTTGGCATAAGTGACTGCATCAAGAAAAATGATAGCGTTTCTTGTTTAAAACGCATTTGGAAAGTCTAACACCAGGTTTTTATTAGGCAAATCAAATAAACATCAGAGCTATTTCCTTTATTTGATTGTGCAAATGAAGCAATAAGTTATACGATGTGCGTTGCATAATGCCCAAAGGTGATGATTGGTGAACACTATGTGTAACGAGTTCTGCACACTGTGCGTTGCAATTAAGCGATTACTGGAGTTTATTTCCTGTGCAAACAATGCTTTTCTGCAACTTTTGCAACGTACTCTCATTGACCATTATCTACTTATTTGCCGTTGAGGATGAATAGTTTCAAATACTATAATGGTAGGTATACGCAACACCAAAACGTCAGCCAACAGTTGTACTGAAATAGCACCAGGTATTCCGCCTTGAATCACTTTAATCATCGACTAGTGCTACTGCACTGATAAGCTTGTGGCTATTTCGCAAAATGAGGCTGATGATGGGGTGCTAGTTATATTACAAACTGATTGCCACAAACTGGTCACCTAACGTAAGAGGTCGTTTATCGTGAGGCAGACAATTGCAACATAGTCATGCTTGGCAATTGTATGTCGTACGATAAACGGCCCCTTCCATTGGATGAGCAAATTTTGATAATCAATTTGTAATATAACCAGCACCTCACCACCAACTTTTATTTATCTTTCCTTTGTTTTTCGAACGAAATACTGTTAGTAGCCAGTGTTGGCTTTTCAAGCTTACGGGTCACTGTTATCGGCCATTTGAGGTTAACAACTTACCTAATTACTTGCTACCAATCTTTCTACATATCACGCTATTAACCTACCTACCCTCAAATTTGCCTACCTGCCAAGCATACCTACCAACCTACCTACATACCTACCTACATGACAAAACGACTGCGATTGTAGTTAAGGATTCTTACTAAGTCGATGGAGCTATGTATTTTTTGCCTAAGGTCGTGATCGAGGAGTTTTGCAGCAACCTCTACTGCTGACATATCTGATATCCGCATTTGCATCTTATGGCACTGAAGATTTTTGTTGCTGATACAAATAAATCTATAAAAGCCATGATTAGTTAGACGCATACATGCAGAAAGAAAGATACACTTTATTACCAGATCACCAGACAACCGGTATTGCATAGGGAATATTTTTGCCTTTAGTATCCCAAACTAACTGTTGGTGTTCTTGGAGCTGTTGAAACACCACCATTGTGCATTAATTAATTATTAAGGTGTTTTAAGAAAGCTGTATATATTAAATTGAATGTTACCGGATACAAATAGCAATTTCATTAATTGTGATGTAACGTAGCAATGTACAGCAGATACACGTGCTGTCTATCAATATAATCATAATTCAGTGTTTATAGTGAGCGATTGTTATTGCGTAAACGTTGATAGCAATAACAGCACTGGAGTGTGTCAATTTACATCTGGGATCATCAAACGATTGAGATGCGTCGATGGGAGGATAACTTTGAAGGCATAACCTGAACAGTTATGTTTGATTGAAAGCACAATTTAATAAAATACATTAATAGCAGTTATCTGACAAACAGTTCGTGTCACTCCTATGTAAGTCTATTTGGCAGGAATCCATGTGTGACATCCTGTAACGATATTTTGTGAAAATGCATTTGATATTGTTGCCAAATCATTGTGCCTGCAATAATGTGATTCATAACACTTTGATGAACTCATGTTGCGTGATAAGAGAATAATCTCCACAGTGGGATGTTATTATGGTTTGCATTTACTTAGCATTTCAAGGATACATAAATCCTACATACATACACCAACCTGATCAGGGCATTAGCATTTGAATCAAACTACTCTAGACCAAGTGAGGATAATATTTGGTTTAGGTTAAAAGATTATTTAACGCAGGACAAAATTAATTCTAGGTACGCATATCAGAATATCAGGTAATAGCGGGATACATCGGCAATGCGTGCGGCAAAGATACGGAGAGTTATAGCATATTGAAAACTCTTGAACTTGCAGCCAATGAGCATCCCGGGACGACCAATGCGTATATACGTACGTTTGTGTGTTGCATGACCGGCATAAATTAGCAATTACTAAGTTTGTTAAGCTTGAGTCTGTTGATAATATAAGCATTATCCAAAGAAGACACTAGATGTTTTAGGGTTACACTGCCAAACGACCACGTGCAGCAAGAAAATCAGTTGATGGATAAACACCAGATATGCCAACATGCATAAGTGTCATAAGCACGTATTTACATGCATACCCATCCACCTACTGTCCCCTCCCTGTCACTTCCATACATCTGCTAGCACGCATACATACACGCGCGTTATCCTACTGAATTCACAACGCTGTTCTGATTACGAAAGCTTTCTGACATCATCCGATCTTTTCAATACCATCTGGCCCAAAACCTGACACTAATGTTAATCCATATAGTTAACAACGCATTGCACCGAGCGCGATAGTCACGATTGACGCTTTTATGCAACCCCGACCCGTTTGGACAGCACATGATAACGGCACCTACAGATTAGACGAGTCAGAGGAAATCATTCTATTCTGCTCACGTTATATCGTCCGGTTTATCAAATAATCCCATGAGAATTTATCGGTGTACAATTAGCTTATCCATGTATGTATGTATGTATGTATGTATGTATGTATGTATGTATGTATGTATGTATGTATGTATGTATGTATGTATGTATGTATGTATGTATGTATGTATGTATGTATGTATGTATGTATGTATGTATGTATGTGTATGTATGTATGTATGTATGTATGTATGTATGTATGTATGTATGTATGTATGTATGTATGTATGTGTATGTATGTATGTATGTATGTATGTATGTATGTATGTATGTATGTATGTATGTATGTATGTGTATGTCTGTGTATGTATGTATGTATGTATGTATGTGTATGTATGTATGTATGTATGTATGTATGTATGTATGTATGTATGTATGTATGTATGTATGTATGTATGTATGTATGTATGTATGTATGTATGTATGTGTATGTATGTATGTATGTATGTATGTATGTATGTATGTATGTATGTATGTATGTATGTGTATGTATGTATGTATGTATGTATGTATGTATGTATGTATGTATGTATGTGTATGTATGTATGTATGTATGTATGTATGTATGTATGTATGTATGTATGTATGTATGTATGTATGTATGTATGTATGTATGTATGTATGTATGTATGTATGTATGCATGTATGTATATGTATGTATATATGTAATGTGTATGTATGTATGTATGTATGTATGTATGTGTGTGTGTATGTATGTATGTATGTATGTATGTATGTATGTATGTATGTATGTATGTATGTATGTATGTATGTATGTATGTATGTATGTATGTATGTATGTATGTATGTATGTATGTATGTATGTATGTATGTATGTATGTATGTATGTATGTATGTATGTATGTATGTATGTATGTATGTATGTATGTATGTATGTATGTATGTATGTATGTGTATGTATGTATGTATGTATGTATGTATGTATGTATGTATGTATGTATGTATGTATGTATGTATATGTATGTATGTATGTATGTATGTATGTATGTATGTATGTATGTATGTATGTATGTATGTATATGTATGTATGTATGTATGTATGTATGTATGTATGTATGTATGTATGTATGTATGTATGTATGTATGTATGTATGTATGTATGTATGTATGTGTATGTATGTATGTAGTATGTATGTATGTATGTATGTATGTATGTATGTATGTATGTATGTATGTATGTATGTATGTATGTATGTATGTATGTATGTATGTATGTATGTATGTATGTATGTATGTATGTATGTATGTATGTATGTATGTATGTATGTATGTATGCGAGTGTTTATGTGTGTGTGTATGTTTGTATCCGTCTGCATATGAAACAGATGGAAAGTGAATATTGCCGCACGTTTTCGTTAACCATCTATGAACACACTGTAGATGATTATGGCATTCAGACTGAGCCATGAATTAAGAATAACCAGGCAGATGGCGGATGATGAGCGGATCAATCTATTGCCAGAGAGCGTCAGACTCACTTGAGACCTTAGTAAACAAGGTACACACCATGAATATTTGAGAGGGCTTGCCACGTTAGCGGATTATATTGCCACATCTGTTGTGCACCTGGCTTTTCTGGTAAAATAAGTGGAAGATAAGTGCGTGCACTCATCCATACAGACTATATTTGGGATATTATTTCCAATTCAACGTAATCCGATAGGCCACCTCGGTACAAAAATAACTCAAAAGGCTTTCACAAATAATAAATCAGGAATAGACGATGACATGAAGAAAATCCATTGGTCGGTTTCTCCTCCATCGCATCGCTGATGCTGCTGCCGTTTTGACATACGACAGGATGATTGACGCCTAAATTGGAAAATGATTTATTGCAAAATTTTGACGTCAGCGATGCAAGATATGCGGCTCTATTTCCAAATCTTATTTAACGTTTACCAATTAAACATTATTGGCTATAAATAGACACTGATCAGTTAGTCGGTGCTCTTACATATCAAAACAACGGATCCAGTTGGTCTCTATTCTGACTGAAATGCTAATTATTCTACGTACTAGTCACACTCTAGATGTTTTAACGAAAATTGTAGATGTTCCCATGGTGATTGGTTATTTACGGCTGTTAATCCCACCGCAACATTTATATGCAAGGTGATAAGTTTTTTTTCGATTATTCTGACACCGCTTTGAATATTTTTAAAGACTTATGTAGTAGTTAGAAAATACGTCCAATGTATCCACTGCGAAATCAACATTTGTATGGGAACAATGCTGAATTGACAAACGTATAATATGTAAACACATATGTAGAAAGCTATATATGCGTTTAATTCAACTGTATATCTTGTTTACATGAGAATCCGCTGGTGACATCTGTAATGTGTCCGTCTGTTGCTGCTTGACTCCAGGTTAATATCGAGATTTTGAGGGTATGGTACTATCAACCACAAATGGCAATGCACATCACTTTTAGTTACTCGTCTAGCAAAATCAACAACCGAATGGCTGTTTATAAGGATGGTTTATTAAAATGCACATACAAAAGAAAGTCATTTTTAATTTGAAGAGTGATGGACGATGTTATGTTGAAAGATCGCAAGGTCAGCTCTTTCTGTACCGACCGACAGCTCGCCATTATCCAATAAGCATATCACAGCTATGCGGAATGAAGTCCCAGATTAGGTAATAAAGGGCGAGCTTATTTCCACTGCTGTTTTATTCTCCAAACGAAGTCTTATCGTTAATTGGCTTTTGAGGCCCATAACCATCCATGTGAAGCATATACATATCCGATGATACAGATTTAGTTAATACTGGAATATATCTTGCCTAATGTAACACAAACGTGGTTTTTCGACACCACTAACCCTTGATTTTAGAACCTGTTGTGACGTGCTTCTTAACGGGCAAATTACTCAAGCATATATCATTGTAAGATAAAATAAAGTTTACAACAGCCGCACCTGTTATCATTTAAGCGAGCATAGACATACATTGTTGATTAGAGAGAGGTGATAATGCAGGAACCCAAACATATATGCATTAATGTCATTTGACATTTAGAATATATAACCTATTAACCTTTAAAATGCTTTATAAGTTTTGCGGGTTGTGTTAAATGCGATGTTTACTAATTTTTGACAACTCTAACAAACGACTAGTGTTAATCATTTCCTTTCATCTATGCACAAGTGATACTAATAGTCCAATGGGCGTCTTTTGTACAAAATAAAGTTCATTCACGAACTTGTGAAATTAAGACATTGGTGATCAAAAGTTGTACCCTGTAGCAAAGTAAGTCGGGATGTTTTGTTCCTTCAATCAACAAACTGTGTTATCTTAGACAAACACTATGAGATATCAACTGGGGTACAGTAGCGTCTTTAGAAGCTTGTAATGCCAAAAACAAAAATCAAAGATGACTCAATCGTATGCGACAAGATATTTTGCAGTAATTCCTAATCCTTAAGCAGCCAGGTACATTGCTAGTGTTTTATTTTGCGCAATATCGGAGAAAAACTTTAGCATTGACAAAATGAGCTATGTCACTTAATGCAGTGGTGTCCTTTGATATGAAATAAAAAACCGGGTGACTTTTCGGGGACTATTTTTATGTTTGCCATTTGACGATGCAACGACTTACGTCATTAAATGCTTCAGTTGTTGGTTTTTGTAAGACGTATAAAGCATTACGACAATTGAGCTGGCAGATACGTCCGACAAACATGTTTAAAATCACTTCAAATTCAATATGCTGTGAAACGACAAGAACGGTTGTCATACCGGATAATTGAACATCATACCCTCTCCCGAAAAATGTCAGTAATGAGCCCATTGCTATTTAAAAAACGACACCTTTTGACTGCCTGTATGATGAATTCTTCCAAATGTTCGGCCCGGCATCTCGTGACATCACTCGTTGAATTCGTCACTGACAGGGCCGCAGTTTTCACCAACAACAAGGCAAATAGGTCGTCACATCAAGTCGATCCGCCCTTGTTCGCCGTACATGAGATATCCATTGCTAACGCTATTTCTCCAACCGAGGAAAACTCCCTGAAGAAATGTTCGAACCATTCGAGGCCGCCCAGCGCTTTGGCTAGGACTGATCCTGACTAGTCAAGTGTTAGATTCACACTTGCTGTGGAAGCTGATTTTGGCAGCTGTATCTGGGTGTATCCATATGCGTCAGTTACGGTTAGCCTATGTCCACCCACCCGCTTTGCACTAACAAACGCTAAATGTCTCGTTTAATACTCATCGGGGACTAAACATTCTACAAGTATTTGATCCGCAGCCAATTCTTTCAGTTAACGTTCAACAATCATATTTTAGGTGTCATAGTTACTTTAAAGGCTATTGGATTTGATATATTGATTAATTTTGACTTTTTTGTTCATATCAGGTCTGACGTTTATTCGTGATATATCGCTATTGTTCAGCGCACATGAATGATTCCTTACATTGCATTAGCATTCGATGTATACCAGTATATTCGCCACTCATTATAGCCTGTTCACTTCTGCACTTTCAAATCGCCATGTTTTTCTGTAAAAATCAATCTAAGGTTTACTTTCTGACCGTTTGACGGGCCTTAGGCATCATTATACAACAACAATACGGTTAACAGCAGAACCACAATGACCAAAATGTTACTATATTAAATGCAGGCATTTGCAAAGGAATCGCGCGATGAAATTGTTTGGTGACGAATTGCACCGACACCTCATATAGCCAATGATGTATTGCAAATACAAGGCTCTACAAACTAGGTAACAAGAAGTCGTTGAGCTAACGACGATCAATCATGAGTACATGAGCTTGTGCAGTCGTGACATTAACACGACTTATTGATTGATTATTGTAACACTTGCCATGCTTTGTTGATGAAATACCAGCACTAACTCAATTTATAAGCAAATAAAATGATGAGTTATGTCGCTTACCGCATATTTGATTCGCGTCTTCTATAGCCAAATTATCATCAAGCTGAATTCAGGGAGTAGCTCATACATCATACCATTAAGATATGTCATAATATCCAGTATATTATGACCTACTTACATGAGCCACCAATCAAAAGCTGTCCAACCCCCACTGTGTATGTTCAAAATGTCTCTTTTAGTATTCCAAGCAGCCATATATGATGACCAGGTTTAAAGGATGATTTGGTCATGGTAATGCAGTTATTCAACGTTGTATTGTGCCTTTGGTGCTCGTTAGGGCAGTTCAGCTTGTAAGATGTCTGTGTCGACCCACGCACCTACAGCTATGTTTTATCAGAGTCTCGACTATCACATGTGGCCATGTGATCGCGTACTATGCAACGAAGATTTTATATCTAAATGCTACAAATAATGTTCCAATATTAAGCTGACTATAAAGCTGAACCGACAGGATAAATAATTAAATTTCGATGGATCGATGGATGGGCGGATGGAATGATGGATAAATAATAAACAACTTTGACTGTTACATATATTCAGGCGGCCTTTCTTCTCCTTCAAACTTCACCCCGACCCTCATCGGGAATGGATGGGCGGATAGATCGATGGATCGATGGATCGATCGAATAATGGATGAGACGTTGATGGATGTATTCGAATAGCTAAAGATCTAGGTATAGGCAGGAGGTAGATCTCGTCGAAAAGTTCGCTTAATGTATGAAGCTGCTTAACCTGCGCGATAGCACCGCAGACGAATAATAATCAAGGAAAGCCATTTACTTCTGACTAGATGTTGTTCAGTGATATGGCACATGGGTATACATTTACAATACGTTTTCTATGTGGTTATAATTTAAGTGTCCATGCATGTAAAACACTAGCAGTCACTAATTACCTCTAACGCAACGTTTACCATCACAGAAAGCATATTTGGTTTATTTGTAACTTTGAAACTCTTGCTTTGGAATTTAGCATAGTTATCTAGTAAGTCAATAGGGAGCATGAATATGCGCGAAAGCTGAAGCACTGCAGCCGATAGACAACACCAGCATGAGTGCGTTGTGTCACGCCTCGTCGGGGAAGGCGTGCGTGTTTCTTGACTCAATTATTTTTAATCATTAAGACTTTATGCTCTAGTGCACACTGGCAAAGAGGAGATTCAGAGGTTGTTAAGTTCACTCCAATATTATTACTGCGGTTATATGACGGCATATCAGGACAGTGCGTCGTTTCACGCTAGCATATTCTGCAATTGTAGCAACGTCATATTCGAGCAAATTACCACAACACTACCGGTGTACGTAACTTAAATTACTGTTTGATGTGTTACTCAAGACGTGTCATCGCTATACACATGACGTTTCAGCTATACCGTGAGGGACAGATATTGCATCCTAGTTAACTAGACGTTTCTAACGAATCGGAATTTATTTTTTTGGGTTATAACATTAAATATATTCATTTCGACAATACTAAGCAGGTATTTAAAAAAGCGATATGAAAAGTCATAATTAGCAAATCTGTTATAAAATCGAAAAGATGTAATGATAGAATTCGTCAGAAGTTTTGTTGATACTTGCACGATGAGAGTGTCAGAACATTATATTCCAATATTCAACACCCACGGCAGATAATGTTGTGCTTTCTGTGGTTTCCATTTTATACGTTTTGATTCAGCTTGAATTATTCGTTAAATTAATCTCATTATTCCATTTGCAATGTAGTGAAATGGGATGGTGTTTAAGCAATATGTTAGTGGTAGGTTGATAATAGTAATATCTACAGTATCAACACATATCACTACCTGCTGCCTACATATTTATTCTCTAAAAATACAATCAGCATACTAACATCATCGTAGGTGCTACATAGTCCGTGCATTTACAGAGTACGGCTCGTACAATGTGGCCGCATAGCAATGTTTTTATCAAAGTGGTTCCGCGTGTTAAGTGAATATTGAATGTGGAGTACAAAAATATTACGGCATATCATTATATCGGTTTACGGAAGGCAGGCCTGGAATTTGGTTGTTTTTAAATCATTAACCAAAACGCTCACGTACCTTGTGTTTTAGTACCTTTTCTGTGCTGTACAATATTTGAGTTAACCTCTTCTGCATAAAGCGTTCTAAAACTCTTCAGAAAGCAGGGAATGGTTTTGTGACACAAAAGTATTGATTTATTACTGCATTAGTGATTCGTTACCTTTCATGAGTCCATGTTTAAGACGCATGTTATAGCAGATTGTATAGTATGTCGTATTTTAGTAATTGATATTTAACAATTTTAGGCAGGGAATAGTAGAATATTGCTACTCAGGTAAAGGCAAAATTACGGCTGCGTTGTTAAGACGCTGCCCAATGAAACAGAAATAGGAGGATGAATAAGTGCCTCGTAAACCAAACCATACATTTTGGCTGCATCTGTTACCCGTTTGTCAAAAAAATCAAGCAATAATACCCTCCTTTTGTCATGAAGTGATCGAAGAACATTATTTTACTCGTACTATCCGCATATTTGCGGTCTAACAAACATGTGTAAAATGAACGATTGATGAAGGGATTCAATTGACGGCAAATATTGAACGTTAAAGCATACAATAATGTTCATTTTTCTGAAGCTGGCTTGTTTTTGGTCATCTCAGCTGAACATTGGATCAAATCATAGTGTCATATGAATGTTGGGAGAGTTTAGGATGAACTCGTAATATCGCATACAGCATGGTAGGTCATTCCGTTCCAGGAATTTGTTGTCAAAAACAGCCACTTAATTACCAATACCGGCATCAGTTGAAAGCCACTCAAAATGTATGAATACAGGAGCATACGGAAAGAGGTCATTGCAGAATATCAGTAGAAAACCCAAGCTTGCAATTGTTGGATGGACTTAATGTGCAATCATGATTATTTGTATTATTTTTCCATAGCAGTCATTATTACAATTAGCCGTTTTATAGTTCATAATCGTTGTAAAAGTAATAATGCGGGTTTAGATCTCTACCCTTCACCGAATCATTGTTATGTACTTGTGCAGGACCAAGAAACCAGCAACATTAGGGACGTTTAACCATCTCCGTGAATGATTCAACGACATGCGGATCTCCCTCACACGAGATTATGATAAACTCATCCTTGTGTTCGACACATACAGGGATGATTCCCTAATAAATGCTACAAGCAATAAGAGAAAGTTAGGAAGAGCACCAATCCAGAATCAGGTCTGATATGGCAAAAACATAAAACACATCCCAATGAGCTGGTTCCTTTTCACATAACAAGACGAAGGCTGACCTGACCAACGATTACAACAGCACATAATAAAACCTTTTGCACGGCAACCATATTGTAAAATCCAATAAAGTTTCCAAAATGTATAGTTGCGGCATTAGTGGACAAGACCAGTAGCTTGGCGTTGAAGTCAATGGCGCCTTGAGAGTCACCGGGGAACCTGCAATAAACACACAGTTCTCTCTGGGGCGTTTATGGTACCCGACTCTTAGTGTAAACCACTCTGAGTGTAAACGGCCAAATATATATATATATATATATATATATAGATATAGAGAGATCTATAGATATATATATATATATATATATATATATATAGAGATATATATAGATATATCTATAGAGAGATATATATATATATATATATCTATATATATATATATATATATATATATATACATATATATATATACATATATATATATGCATATATCTTTATATATATATAAATATATGTATATATATATATATCAATATATACATATAATATATATCTATATATATATTTATGGATATATTATCCTCTTTTAGCTTTAGCGCTCGACTCGTTATTTGGAATTGCTCGAATCTCAAATCATCTTACAGCTCAAAGCGGCTGATCGCAATGTCACAATATCTCTCTCTAATCCAGGTCTTGAACAGCGTTAATTTGAACAGAAGTTGGGCTTTTTTTTAATAAGCGGTAAAATAAAAAAGTGCTTTTGCGATCCTTAGGAATGCATTAGGATTTACTAGCAGCTGGATGTCACACCAACACGCACAATGCGACCGAAATAAAGATAAAAATACGCTCATAGCCGTCAGTTTTGTTATGAATTGGACGCGTAATTTGATGTTGATGGGATTTGAGCGGAATTGCTGTCAATTATGTCGGTGCCGTTTCTTATGTTGCAAGAATTAATGAGATTGCTTTTTTTGCGATTTGCCTTTAAACTGTTGAATGATGGCAGTGCATACTTATGTAGTAGTTGCGCAACCCTACCACAATCAATTTTTCTATTTTCCATTTAAACGTATTATATCATATAACGATGTACTGGTTTGTCCTTTGTTCAATATCATGAGTCGTTGACATTCGTTAATAACAACACAAGAAGCAAAAACTGCATTATGTAAAATTATATTTATCATGTACTATTTTAGTAAAAGTAAAGATTGAAGAGGGATTACTAGCTACGTGCACGGATGCCGTCTTAATACCGTGAATGACGGGTTGCGTGGCCCTCGGATTACTTTAACTTACGGCGTATTCATACACACGGCCAGAGTGGAAGGATAGTAAAGCACACGAATGAGTCTCGATATATACCCCACATCACTGAAATCTTCGATGTAAAGTTTTTACGATATTTGCCAAATTTGAGCAATGGACAATTCGTATTGAATGAATATTCACTAATGGCTTCACTGAAGGCAAACGTTTTGCTTGTCTGTCTTATCTATCGCCTCTAAAGAGCTAATGCGAGTAATTGCTGTCCTTTCAGCGTGATGGTATATTAACCATCAATGGTCGATACGTGCATAGTCAAATGTTTGGGATAATCAATAATGGCTATGACATGATATAACTAGCTATTGCGAATGTTATCTTGTAAATTAACCTTAAACTGCATCACAACAAACAATAGTAACTAGATCTAATCATTAATAAAGACATTATTTTCATTTTATCTACAGTCGTCATATAATTAAGCCATGCAAGGAAAACAACGTGCATTGCTTAACAACACGCCATGCTTTATCAATGTGTTGCCTTGTCATGCAACGTAACTCGGACAATGATGGACATTAGCGTGTTAAGAATATGATATCAAACTGCGCAATCGCTTATACCATCAAGAAAAATCGAGCAAATATAACAAATTATGTGAAGTAGTTTATATGCTCCAATACCTCATACGTTGGTATCGGTATGGATGTGATTCTAAGAAAACGGTAGATGCAATTTGGCACGCGGACTTAATATTAAGTTTTAAATCTGGTTTGAGAAATATAGATATAGCCACAAAGCTTTTACAAAGAACAACCATTTTAAAAGAAAAAAAAAAAAACACACTAGAGGATTTAAGGTACGATGGAGAGTCGGAAACATTTAATGATTTACAAATGACATCATCTGTGGGACGCATTCAATCATGTATCCTGTAGAACTAACACAGTAGAAGTA
Organism: Urechis unicinctus; assembly: GCA_034190875.2. Taxonomy (NCBI): domain Eukaryota; kingdom Metazoa; phylum Annelida; class Polychaeta; order Xenopneusta; family Urechidae; genus Urechis; species Urechis unicinctus. The sequence goes on along the minus strand of CM067352.1, from coordinate 16,836,241 downwards.
TTGTATGGATAACGATAACAGCCGGTCCATGATGGCGTAATACCACTTTTGCGACGTAGTTCTAATGCTCCGCAATAACTCGTGACTTTATTTGATGCACTTTATAGTGTGCACTGGTGCTGCTTTTAGGACAGCATAATATAACCAGGAGGTATTTAACTACATATGCGACAGGATTAAGACAATTGATATGCAAGCAACTCTCAGAAATTGATATGTTTTATCGGATTTATTCCATATAACAGATTGATCTGTCTAACAATAACAATATAATGGCTCCCGAGGCAGCAGAATGATGAATATTGGTGACCGCTGGATGATTATCTACCGGGAACAGGAGGTACATTCTGACTGCTCTCCTTGAAGCGTGGATTTTATAATGAGGCCGTTCCGGCCCATGTGCCCAAGGTCTAGCGCGCCGACCCCGTGCTTGATTATATCAATAGCATTTCATGATCTATACTATCTTCATCAGGGGTTTAGTTACTTTTTAGTATGACAGTTACGATTATACGGCAAGTTTGAACGTACAGTGCAAAACAATAATACCAAATGTAAAATATCCTGTAGCAACATCGCTAGTCGGATTTGTTCATTACATAATACATCATATATGAGTATAGAGTAAAGGTGGCCTTTCGCTCAGGAAGCGCTTCGTCTCTACAACACCAAAAAGCTCAATATATGGCTCTTTCCATCTACCAGAAAACAGCAGGTTTATGCTCAATTATGTGAGAGTCGTAGTGGCCAAAACAGAATTGGTGCTATGCTGACTTATTCAATGTAGAAAAATACTATGCAATAAGGAACTTCAGTGGCCTTATAATGAGAGTGATATCAACGCTGTCATCTACATAAGGCATGTCATGTCGATGCGAATTAAACCAGCTGTTAATCAGCAAATCAACTACCCCTTTATCAAAATCTGGTATATATAATATTGGCTATATCTCGTCTTGAATTTGTCCGTAAACATTCACATTGATATCGTATGTCACAACGTGCAATAACACGCCATTGTGGTCAATGTTGACAGCATGCATGTTTATTGTAGTAAGCATATTTTCTGTTATATTGGTGATGCCATTTAATCGTAACATATTTAGATGTTTACGTTATTTAGACGTTGGTAACAACATTATCACTCAATAATCAGCCGTATGTAGTGCATCACTACTAAGCGACACAGTGATTCTCTGAGTGACTTTATTAGAGTCTATGACAGTATGAAAATGACACGTCAATTAGAAATAAGAACCTTATTGATGATGTCGATATATACAGCGCGCATAGCTGATTGACAAAAAAAACCGCAGTGCTTTTGTCGAACACCCGCAAAATAGTTGGTATCATGCGATGCAAATTTCCCCATACTGGATTAAGCATAATATTTCATTTATGACATGCAGTTTTATATCCAACTGTGAATAGCTTGCGACTAATAACAGTACTCTTACATTATTTCGTTAACATTAAACTTAACCAAACGCCATATTCAACAATATATATATTGAGCTACAAACTGCCATAAATAATGATAACCGGAGAAACGGTATCTTTTAGTTGGTTCTGGTTGCATATTATGATTCCGCAATGTGAGTAATATGTTTAATAGTTCAGCACTTTATGGCGACGAATCAATTATTACAATATA
>CM067352.1:16747425-16834487 GCA_034190875.2 Urechis unicinctus | reverse complement strand
CAATCAGATGCATCAATGTCTGACGATAAAGAAAAATTTATATGAATAAATGTCGCTTGCGTACTCCAGATTAGATGATAGTAAACGATTATCTGGATCGATCATCATATTCTAAATATAAATTGCTATCATATGTTCTAACTAATCGGAATTGTTGAAAAAGTCAATGCATAAAAGATTATTGCTTTCATTGTAGAAATCAGATACTGTTGCACAGCGTTAATTGAGAAATCGGAAGGTAACTTGTCTCATGACATGTAGCGTCATTAAGTGAGCGCTAAGCACTACACCAAGCGTTTGTAATATCTCTCAACTAAAAGCAACGAAAGGTCACATATCATATTCTGCTCTCTTTATCCACCCAAATATTGATGCTGAGGGTAGTGGGCTTATATCTCGTGATTCGGTTGTTCAATTAAACACATTATGGTGATAAGATCATTTACCATGCCGTATTCGGGCTGTGATTGGTGGTGTAGTCCCTTGTTTAGGTTCTAACTGTTAACCATCAAATCTACATATTGAAGCATCAGTTCTCAATAACGGTCTGCACACTTGCTGTAAGCACAAATGTACTTTAATATTGAGACGAACATTGTAATCGATTGGACGGCAAGCGGAATTTAAATCGCAATTGCGGTTTACAAATGTATCTTGGCAGCAACGTGTAATTCTTGTTCCGCCTGTCATTGGTCAAAGATAATTGCTGGAAGCAGATTACCCTTATTAATTATGTCATGCGTTTGCTTGACCTCTGAAGCGTGAGTTAAGAATGTTGTGGTCGACAATATCATACGCTGACGACAAGTCAAGCATAACAAGGGAGGCACCACAGTTGTTGTCGTTGCATGCCGACTACAGGGGTAGTGGAAGTCTGTCACATGAGCGTGAACTAGTTGACCTACAATCTCACCAAATATCTAGGTTACAAATGAGAGATGGCATGACATGAAATAGGCGAGTTGCTCCATGTCGAGTTTCAGCAAAAGTGTTTATAGCTTCGCCAAGAGTGCTCACTCATGCCCTCCCTCTCACCCCCGCGCGAGAAAAATATGCGAAGACGCCATTTGTGGGCGAGTTGCTCCATGTCGAGTTTCAGCAAAAGTGTTAATAGCTTCGCCAAGAGTGCTCACTCATGCCCTCCCTCTCACCCCCGCGCGAGAAAAATATGCGAAGACGCCATTTGTGGGCTGCCACTTGTTGCTCTGTCGCATCGTCTCTTAAAATCACGTTACTCCATATCTTTAACAGACGCCGAATCTCGAGGCGTTGGACATGTGCTTAGACATTCACATTATCCTTACAAGGAAGCGAATGGTAATTTCTACCACATGCCAGTTCCCTCGCTCTAAACGCATATTGACTATCTTATATCACATATACAGCGCGGACATGAAATATCGAAGATAGTAAACGGTGCGGACGCTGTGAGAGACAAACTGTTCTCAACAGGTCTAACCCAGACCGGGAAATTTAACAAGTTGATGTTCGCGTCATACTGTACATGTTATCTTCGCTAATTTGGAGCTTATTGTGCGACGTATTTTGTCAACCATAACTGTAGATGGTGGCTTATATATGCAACAAGTATTTCTGTTCAGTAACGTAATTTATAGCGACCATCTTTAACACCCCTAGATAATTATTTCCTTAGGAAAATTAATAAATGGTGCAAGTCAGCAATCGTCATTATTTGGGTTGCTTTACATAAGATGTGCTGGAGCATAGATGACTTTGAATCACGTACAAAACTTGAACTATTATATTCTGTCGTGGCTGGCTAAAAGCATTACACCTTATCTAGTGAACCTCAATGCTCTGGTCATGCACCTCAGTTGTCAGTTAATTCTTCAATGTCTTAATAAACCAATAACACACCAGATAACAATGTGGCATCTTAAAAGCCTTGTTGATGAATCTGTTTGTTACCATTCGAGTATTAACCTGGATGCATTTTTGTATCAACTAGCACATTCGACGTACACAAATCATTCACATGAAATAGTTCCAAATCGTTTCGTACAAATACTCTGTTATGTCAATGCGAAGTATAATTAATATTCAATAACTTCCAATGAGGCGAGCGGTCAATCACCATTTGTGGGACCTCACAGATACATGCATATTCATAAGTCTCAGTACCTCTTGTACTCTGCTCGAGGTCGGACGCGGGCGGGGTGTTATATTGACAATTGTGGTACAAATGTCCCTTTATCGGAGAGTGCTATTCACCTAGGTAATCTCATTTCCACTAACTCTAAGTGTGCAACAATACATCGGTCTGCCACTGATATACAAAGTCGGACCAAAGTATTGTTGTCACGTTTTCATTTCTGCCCTCCGGAGGTTCGATACAAACTTTTTAAATCGCATTGTGTCATTGCCCATGGATCTCAACTTTGGGACTTTGATAGTCGCTTTGTTGATGAATTTTTCACATCTTGGCGCAAGTGTGCGCGACTGGTCTGGGGGTCCCTAACATCACCCACTGCAACTTACTTCCCGGGATCTGTGATGACAGAGGCTTTGAATCCCAGCTATTAGCAAGATCTCTTTCTTTTGTGCGTGCTGCCCTATCATCTACAAACGTTTTATATAGATTAAGTGGCTGTCTAGCCCTATCTGGCAGCGGTTCAGCGTATCTAATACGATTAGTCACATTGCTGACCACTTTTCATGGTCCCGCCTTACAATAGGATATGGGTCCCTGAAGATTCCAGATGCTAATGATGCTATTGACATGGTCACAGCTACTGCCATTCGGGAATTCGTAAGAATGTATCACGTTACGGTCGGGGTGGATCGTTCCAATCTGGCGAACATAATTAGTCTTCTTTGTACTGAGTAACCTGATTATGAAAACACGATTCTATCTTATGTTCTCTTATCAATTAAGATTATATATTATGGCTATCACGATGTAAAATGATTGTATAGACATTGTATTGTATGACTGATTGACATATTTTTATGACTATATGTCATATTCTTTATGATGAAATAAATAATATATATATAAAGGTCGGATTAAATATTAACTAGTTTGTTGCGGGTTCGACGTCCACAGTTATTTTCTTTTATTGCTTTCAATGAATATGAGGAGAATTTACATTGACTACCCTTATCGTCCACCAGCAAATCAGGATTCTACCAATAACGAGTGGATAATTAATAATGAAATTACAAAAATGAAGGAGTAACCAGAAATGATCGTATGCAATAACAGGAATGGATTATCAAAGCGAAGTGTTCCGTGGTGTTGTGTGTCAGTGTTAGCCGCAGATTTTTTTATCGAGGGGCCCCTTTCGTAGCTGCGTTGTTGAAATCTAGAATGGGTTGCTTGCCAACAGTCTGAATCATTATTTCTTGACCTGAAAGACCCTAATTGGTTTCTATGGAAACACAATTGCCAAGGCATCAACTGCATTTTCAAAATACTGTTTCTTGAAGGTATGATAGATTACGATAAGATGTTTCTGTATGTCTAAGCCTTATGGTGCAAGATTATTAAGCATAGACATGCATTCGACGAGGCAAGACGTGTAGACTTTATTCATCCTCTTCTGTAAATAATAAATATGTAACCTGCAACATTCTGTAATTGAACATTGTTGCATCCTCATTATATCGATCAGGTTTCATGTCGTGTTCGGAAAGTTTTTGCAACTAATTGTCAGATATATTGAGCTTCTTTTTAGCTATTTTCCACATAGATAAATATATGTGCGACACATGCAAGTTATTTGTTTTGGCGTTAACCATATATTGATTGTATAGTAATTGTGTTTTATGTATTAATGTGGCTTTTCTTTTGTCGATAGCGTGCGCAATAATTGACGCCAACAGGAACGTTCTATGTTATACATTTGTAATAATGTTTATAGAACTATCATTAGTTCTAGCGCACCCAATCCAATTGCTGTCAATTGGAATCACGTAGCACCACGGTGTAGGCACATAGATTCAATCGACAACAACTACAGAATGATGACGTTACGAAATAATGCGAACTAAAAATGTAGCTCATATCCCACAAAGTGGTGTGAGAAAGGTATACTAAGAATTGCCGGATTATCAATGAGCCAGATGAATTAGGCACTATATGTTCAAGCTATGTGGAAAATATATGCTCAGTAGTTAATCTGATTGAGTAATTCCCTATAAAGTAGAAGTAATCAAACCAGCAATCTCAATCTCCGGGCAGCCATGAAAATTATTGGCATACATTTTTGTGCGTATTCCTGTCCAGACGATCGCAACAATTATTTACATTCACAATACGTTAGCAACAGAATATAAAGACTTCCGGGGCTCATTTGATTGCCTTACAAACTAGTGTTACCGCATATGAGGAGGAACATTGTTTGATTAATAGTCCAAACGGGTAGGCGAGATTGAATGTTACGTCTAAACAACATTGTACGTCGCCAAAAAACGTGAGAAATAGCCGTGCTCTTAGTTTACTATCATTCCCTCCTATTATATTTGCCCGATTGATGTTCCAACTCCATCACAAAACTTTGAAGCCGACACAGACAGAGAAACCCTTTTTTTTTTTTGTGATAAATATGTTAGGCTTTTAGTGTGCCAAAACACACCCTTCAATCATGTATAATTAATCAAAGAACACGCGACGCTGTGAGAGCAATTGTGTCTCCGATGGAGTATGTTCCGCACCATATACAATGCTGAGCTCCTCAATATGGCCATTGTTTTCCGTGAATGGGACAAAATAATAGAACTGTTGTTAGTATTTGTCACATAGACACAGCGTCATTTAGTTCCATAAGTTGGTATATAATGACACACTCACAAGAACAAAAGCGGTCAATTTAGTTAAGCATGATTGATGTCAAACAATAAATACCCGTTTCATTGATTTAATATGTGTGCATTCGCGCTCTATTACGCTCTCCCGTAAGTGAGTATAAATAATAATACGGACATGGTCGTTATCAATTTCCACTAGTGATTTGATAGCAATTCGTTTGACTTTGCATTTGCCGCTAAGTGACCTTTTGAAAATAGTACACCTAGGCATGCACATTGCTTTTCGGTCGTAAAATAAGCGATAAAGACTGAAAACATAACACCTTGTGTTGGTGTTAGCTTCAACCATGTATCGACGAATACTGATGCAGTCCCATGTTGCGAATCGTGTGGTAATATGCTAGACGGCACAGGGCGTAATTATCACAATGGTGTTTGATATTTGTAAAACAATTTGTTTTTCTTTTTTCGAACGCATATGGTTTACAGTTGCAGCACGAATTCTCCGGATTTATCATGTCGAATGTATTTCATCATTTAAGCAATGATGCGTATATATACATTTTTGGGGCGCATTCGTCAACAAGCATAGGAGCAAAAAAAGGATCTGGCGTTTATTAGCGGAGGCATGATATAGATAATTTGGTCAAGTGCAGTGGTGCAACGCATTGATGTATTGTTTACCGAATGTATGGTGCCATCATTGTTATGAAATTGAATCAAACATTTCCATTATTTTTGCATTATTTGTATAAATTAAAATCATAATCATAAGGATATAAAGTAATTGTAAAGATGCAGGTGTGTCGCAAATGTATCGCTAAATTAACGATTGGGCACGATATACATAACATATTAGTTTTTGCAATTGCCTATTTGCTTGCTGTTACATTTGCTTTGCAAAGCAATCAGATTGCTGTTTGATTGTTTTGTCACGGAAACTCGATACAATAAATACATGCACAAATACATCTTAACTACATCGAGTAGCTAAAACATGCTGCTATGCGTTATTGGATGCCGACAATGATGTAAACACAATCAGCTTCAACTGGCATTTTATTGTGTATGGGATTCTGTCTCAGTAATTTCATTTTGAAGCATCCTCTACACACTGCAAACGAATTTAATACCCAGTGTCTAAATTTATACTGACGGTCTCAAAAGTAACATCTTCAAGAGTGAAACAAGACTACATTGCTGTTGACCATTATATGTTTCAATTAAGCGTGAAATTATACCTACAGAAGCATAAACTCGGTTTAAGGCAACTTGCTTGCATACGCAATGCATTGTTATTGTAGCAAACTGCTGTTTGGCTTGCGCCTTTTAGCCATGCAACCTTCTCATGCGCTTCGAGGCTCTGATTGCGGAATTCTTGTTAATATCCATCGAATCCAAATGAAAGTGAGCAATCTTTATCATTATCCGCGTGTTTCTATTGGCAGTTCTAGGCTATGGGATGATGCTGTTTACTAAAATACTCTGTAGGGCCTTTTAGTGCCATAATCTATTTCGAGTGTTTAAGGCTGCATTAACTGGTATTCTTAAAAGACGCGAATATGCCAAAGTGTTGGGTTTCAGCAAATCAATTCGAAATATATATATTTATCCGCTCTGCTTGCCACTTCCTATAAACGATAGTATATTGGTCGCTACATAACGACATTGCACTAATTGGGAGCATAATTGCAAGCTGTAAGCAGGCAATTCGCTGCTAAGGTCAATCGTGGTTGCAAGGACACCCTGACCATTATCCTAGTGTTGAGGGTTGAATCATCCCACTCTATAGGCAAAAAAGGTCAAAGGCAGTCTGCATTGAATAACTGATGGAAAACAATACTGTACTAAGACAATCCAAATCGATTGTTTATGACTGTCTTTTCAGAAACTCTACCTCTATCAGTAAGTATGTGAGCGACCGGTATCATCTTTATTAAACGCTTTTGCAAAATCGAGTGCCTAGAAATCACTCCCTTAATCACGATTGGCGTTTATGTGCTCTATACATAAAGCATATAAACTCTCAGAGTAAAACATCCATAATCTGGCCATGACTTAACTAGTTTTTCAATTTGTAGTCTTGCACTCAGTTTGCAAGAGGCAAATATATGTCCCGGCACGGTAAAGCAAAACAAATACAAATCATCATGCCTTACATATTACAAACTAAATGTTCGAATTCCTCTCTGTTATCGTCATTGATTATTACTCAGATATGTCTAATTGTTTTCTTAAGCTTGGGATACGGATTCCATATCACTGCCGACCAAATATGTTGAAATGTAGCTTTGTCGAGGTCCAGAAGCTAACGCAGAGTAGGACTTCCATCCTTTTCTTTGCCGTACGGAGTTGACCTTATGACTTCGTTCGTACGACGATGACTTTAACTTGCAGGTATGCGGAAAATCCGTTGTGATCTCTTTTTATGCGGTGCGTAAAATACTCTGGCAGATACTTGGCCCTGGAATAGCTTTTCATTGGCAACATGAACAGGAAATCAATCAAGGTCACACTTAGTATTTCCGTTATCTAGCTGAGGAGCGATGGATTACGATTCCATGTTTGTTCACGACAGCGATTACCATCCAAATCATAGTATACTTAATGAAAGTCACAGGCGCCTCATTGCGACTTCAAAACAATTATTATCTGCATACGTGGCTAATGGCTCACATTAAATCCCCTCCTGTCATGTCTATGACACTGGCTGTTAAAATACAATACAATATGGAAGCGTTATTGTGTCCAATCATTGCGGCAGTCATGATTTAAAATGTTTAGGTGCACTTTCGGGGTTTTGAACAACTGACACTTTACCAACGTCATCTTGAGCTTAGTATATATAGTTATTTATCATCCTCGCTGTCAAATAATTCAACTCAACCTTAATGGTCAGTACATGCTGGTTGAATTATGGGTGTTGACATTATCGATCAGAGCCCTCCCCCCCCCCCCCCTCTACTTGATAAATTTTTAAATTCGCACTAACTCATTGCCAATGTTTAGATGATAACATCCAACGCAATTCAGTCGGAGTGCGGGCTCGCTGCCTGAACCAATCTTACCGACTCTTGCATTTGGCCTATGATGCAATCAATTTGCCGGAAAACATCACGCAAGTCATCTACAGTCAACTTATTAAAAATTGAAACCTTTGGGGATTGCAACATCTATTTGCTACCATAAGGGAGAAAACTCTTAATGGCATCCAGTGACCATTACCATGAGTGAGCAGCATGACAGTCGCCAGGAGGCGATACAATAAAATACCCGAATGCACACTGCACTGTCGACTTATGTTGACAAAGTGGTGTCTTCTGTTTAATCGAAGCCATGATGCCTCCTTCCCCACTCAATGCAAACACTTAAGGCAGCGATTGTACAAAAGACAACACAACCTTCTTCGATAACGGCTATATAGTAATTATATAATATGCCAAAATCGTACAAACGGCACATTTTGCAAAGCTGCCTTATTAAACAGGTACTAAATATATGCACGGAGCTAAAACGATCAGGGATTGATAATCATTACATGAGTGGTCTGCATATTTACGCCGGAATCAAGCTGATTACCTGAGATGAAGGATGACGCAATCAATATTGTACGTAAGTAGAATGCCAATATGACATAGAAATGGACTTTGTTACCGCTCGAAAACCTTGTGGATTAATTATCCATTAAATTAGATACCTGATCAGACTGATAGTATCAATCTGTACAATTCTGAAAAGGCACTTATCTTAAAGAGTCTCAACAAGATCCGGTGAATGCATGCAGAGACCATGATAATTTGAAACTATATTCACATTTTGAATGTTAAAATAAGAATAGAATTATGATAGAACTCGTTTGTAACCAATGAACGTGGGTCACTAGTGGCGTCTAGTTTGACCTTATACTATAAGTACGGCTTATATTCCAAAAATCAGTTCGGGCCTCATGCAGATCGTACGTAAAAATACACGCGTTTTGACGATCAGAGATATTGTGAGATTAGTTATTATCCTTTAATGAGAAAGTAGCTTGATAATTCTAGTACACTTTAGTCGCTTACGCAAACAAGTGACAGAGTAAAATGGTAAAATCTTCTCAAATGTGCCCGAAATACTCTTGCCATAAGTGAGTGTCTCAGGAAACGCATCTGGAGAGCCTCACATCTGGCTCTTATTAGGCCAGTCAAATAGACATCAGAGCTATTTCCTTTATTTTATTGTGCAAATGAAGCATTAAGTTATACAATGTCCATTGCATAATGCCAAAAGGTGATGATTGGTGAACACTATGTGTAACGAGTTATGCCCACTTGGCTTTGCAATGGCGATAGATGGAGTTTATTTCCTGTACAAACAATGCTTTTCGGCAACTTTTGCAACGGACTCTCATTGACGCTATCTACTCGATTGCCGTTGATGCTTAATACTTTCAAGCATTATAATGGTAGTCTTACGTGACGCGTACACGTTAGCCAACAATTGTACTGAAAAAGCACCATGTATTCCTCCTTGAATCACTTAAATCATTGGCTAGCGGAACTGAAACAATCATGTTGCACTGATATGCTAGTGGTTATGTCGCAAAATGAGGCTGATGATTAGGGGCAGGTTATATTACAAATCGATAGCCGCAAACTGCTCACCCATTGGAAGGGGTCGTTTATCGTGCGGCAGACAATTGCAACATAGTCATGCTTGGCAATAGTACGTCGCACGATAAACGGCCCCTTCCATTGAATGAGCAGTTTTGACTGTCAATTTGTAGTATAACCAGCACCTCATCATCAATTTTCGGTTATCTCTCCTTTGTTTTTCGATCTATATATTGTTTGTAGCCGGTGTTGGTGCTTCAAGCTTACAGGTCTCAGTTATCTACTCTTTGAGGTCAACAATACTTGCTACCAGTCTACCTACCTATCACCCCATAAACCTACCTACCTACAACCTCGCCTACCCACTAACCTTACCCACCAACCTACCTACCTACCTACCTACCTACCTACCTACCTACCTACCTACCTACCTACCTACCTACCTACCTACCTACCTACCTACCTACCTACCTACCTACCTACCTACCTACCTACCTACCTACCTACCTACCTACCTACCTACCTACCTACCTACCTACCTACCTACATACATACATACATACATACATACATACATACATACATACATACATACATAGATACATACATACATAGATACATACATACATACATACATACATACATACATACATACACATACATACAGATTCTGATTACACTTTATGACCGACGTAATACGGCATACATACATACATACATACATACATACATACATACATACATACATACATACATACATACATACATACGTACATACACGAGTGCACTATTAAATCGCTCAATAGATTTGTGATGAAAACTATCGGAAATATTGATCAACAACGAACAGAGCAATAGGATACGTGGATAAACCAAATATGCACAGATAAACTCTCATGGGATTATTTGTTATATCCGACGACATTATACGAACAGAATAGAATGATCTGCTCTGGCGCGTCTCATCTCTAGACGTCGCTATTATGTGCTATCCAATCGGGTCGGGGTTGCATACAAGTGTCAATCGTGACTATCGCGCTCGGTGCAATGCGTTGTGCTAGCCAAGCATAGTTTCCGATAACTCTATTGAATTAAATTAGTGTCAGGTTTTGGGCCACATAGTATGGAAAGAATCAGACAATGTGAGACAGCTATCGGAATCAGAACAGTTTTGCTAATATAACAGGATACAGGCGTCTATGTATGCGTGTTAGCAGATGTGTAGAATTGATAGGGAGGGGACCGTGGGTGGATTGGTAGACAAGTATATACGCGTTTATGACACTTATGCATGTGGGAATATCTGGTGTTTATGCATAAACTGATTCCCTGCTGCACGTGGTCTGTTGAACGTGTAACCCTCAAACATCTAGTGTCTTCCTTGGATAATGCTTACATTATCAACAGACTCAAGCACAACAAACTTGCTAATTGCTAATTTATGCCGGTCATGCAACACACAAACGCAAGCGTATACTAATGTATCGTCCTGGGATGCTCATTGGCTGTAATTTCAAGAGTTTACTATATGCAATTACTCTCCGCATCTTTTCCGCACGCATTGTCGATGTATCCCGCTATTACCCGATATTCGGATGTGTGTACCTTGAATTAACTTTGCCCTGCGTAAAACAACCTCTTGTATGTATGTATGTATGTATGTATGTATGTATGTATGTATGTATGTATGTATGTATGTATGTATGTATGTATGTATGTATGTATGTATGTATGTATGTATGTATGTATGTATGTATGTATGTATGTATGTATGTATGTATGTATGTATGTATGTATGTATGTATGTATGTATGTATGTATGTATGTATGTATGTATGTATGTATGTATGTATGTATGTATGTATGTATGTATGTATGTATGTATGTATGTATGTATGTATGTATGTATGTATGTATGTATGTATGTATGTATGTATGTATGTATGCATGTATGTATGTATGCGTGTGTGTATGTTTGTGTATGTGTATGTATCCATCTGCATATGAAACAGATGGAAAGTGGATATTGCTGCACATTTGAGATGTTGTACACACACGGTAAATTATAGCCCTCGGGCTGCGCCATGAATTAAGGATAACCAGGCAGATGGTGGATGATGAGCGGACCAATCTATTGCCACTGAGCGTCCGACTCACTTGAGACCTTAGTAAACAAGGTACACACCATGAATATTTGAGAGGGCTTGCCACGTTAGCTACTTATATTGCCACATCTGCTGGCCAGCCAACTTTTTGGATAAAAGAAGTAGACGATAACTGCGTCCACTCACCGCGGTAACGAAATACCTCATGAGGCGTTCACAAAGTTATGATAAATAAGCAAGGGACGATGACCCGAAGAAAACTCATTGGATGGCGACTCCTTCATCGTATCGATGATGTTGCTGCCGTCTCCTTCATCGTATCGATGCTGTTGCTGCCGTTTTACCGGATCATTAACGCCTAAATTGGAAAATGATTTATTACAAGTGAATCAAGTATCTAGACAATCGCACAATTGGTCAATGACGTCAGCGATGCAAGATATGCGGTTATATTTGCCAATTTTATTGAACATTTAACAATTAAACATTATCGTGGATTGGCAGTAAATAGACACTGATCAGTTAGTCGGTTCTCATCATCCGATCTTACAACGTTCTCAAACTAACGTAAAACATACCAATGGCAGGATTTCAATATCAGGTTCGAATCCTTCCAAATATTTATCTACCACATTAACCTCATGGCAACTAAGTATAAATGGATAGAGAAAACCGTTAGTGTCATATGAGCTCCTCGTCTAAAACATCTTTGGAACAGTTATTTAATGATTCAGCTACGAACATTTTGTTGGCCGCCAAGGAATTAGGCAATAAGAATGCGTAACGCAAGTGTAATGATCCGATTTAACATACACATCTTGTGATCGCTGTTGATAGCATTTATATGCAAGAAAATAACTTTTGTTCGGCAATTCTAACACCGTTTTGAATAATTTGAAAGACTTACCTAGTAGTTCTTGATAACGACAATCATATCCACTGCGAACGCCACACTCGTATGGGAACAATGCTGAAACGTACAAACGTATAAACTTAACACATACATTAAGAAAGCCATATATGCGTTAAATTCAACTTCATATCCTGTTGACGTGTGAGTTCGCTGGTGGCATGTTCGATTTGTCCGTCTGTTGCTGCTTGACTCCAAATCGATGTCGAGAGTTTGAGGGAGTGGTACTTTCAACAACAAAAAGCAATGCGCATCACTCTCAGTTACCCGTCAAGCGTAATCAAAAACCGAATGTCTTTGTATTGAAAATGGCTCACAACAATGAAATTTCGAGGTTACAATGATACAATCTACCAATATACATACTGGATTCTTTCTCTGAGCTTGTATATGAATTGACCAATATGCAACTAACTGGTAACTCATATTTCAAATTTGAAGATAAGAATGATTCATGAATCGGCTAATCATGAATATTGAAGTAAAGTTATAATAAAGTCATTATTACATGGAAGCGTCAGTGACGATGTGATGCTGAAAGCTCGCAAGGTCACCTCTTACTATACCGAACACCAGCTCGATTCAATAAACGTATCACAGATGTGTGTAATGTTGCCATGCATTGCTAGCTGTTCTACTTATCTTGTTTATTAACGTGTCAAAGCTATGAATAATTAACTGCAACTCCTTGCAAACGCTCAGTGAGGCCACTAGCTTGAGCCATTTTTTGTAATGATCCACTTAAAGACTTTGGATCTTCAGTGCATGTCATCTTGAAAGAACCAAGATCACTGGCACTAACATGGGACCATTGAATGTTCGTTGACATTTGCAGCGCAAAGTTGGTATTTTACAGTAAGGCGATAGATGGAGTTATCTGACATGGATCAAGAAGATATACAAATAATGTTCGGTTCTGTGTTTTACGAAATATCCGCTTTAATCGGCCTTCCGAGGCCGGAAACTTTCCCCACTCGCTGGATGCATATTCTAAAGCTGCTGCAACAAGTTCAATTTGCTGTGACATAAATGGTGATGGTTGGCCAAAACCATTGGAATTCCAAAGGAATGTTTGGTCCATGGGTACCCTGCTGATAATAAACATGCATTGACTGCAGGTATATATACAATTCAACGACACATCAACACTTGTGGGTAATGTGCCTATGCAATCAATTTACTATAGTAAGCACATGATATTAAAATCCCAGCATTTCAAAACGTATTACAATCATTTCTCCATTCGTAATCTTTCCGGCTCTATTCAGCATTTTCAATTCTATCGGCAGGATTTATGCAGCGATGCCACAGTAAATTTATTGACCCAGCACCAGCTTTTTGGTTGTGTCGCGAGTCAATTAGATTGAGTCATTACTGTTTTACATCGAGGCTAAATGAGCGATGTCACCACACGGCAACTCAGTTATTACGTTATTACGTGAGATATGGCGATCACGCTATGGATGCGATGGGTTATTCTTGATATCGCAGCCTCTAACCAAATATATAATGGATTACTTCAGACACCAAAATTGGAGTGTAAATTACATCTCAATACGAAATAAGATGGGTGATGTCAAACATGTTTTAAAACAATATTTACTCTTCATTAAGGATACGGGCTGCGTTTGATTCGTTGACTATATTAGACCTAATTTATGGGGGATGGATTGTTGACTAACGTATGATAGCTTTCAAATTATCAAAAAATATGCAATTGATTCGTTGTTGCGATCGTTATATAATGGCTGTTACTACAAATGTGATGCGCATTATATATATTTAACTGAAGAGGTCATTGTGTATCACAATAACCTGATCCACAATTATAATCTGACAAAAATTCATCGATAGAGCTCTCTTAATAAATCATGGCTAATATGACTCTTGTAATTGCTTGTCCAAGCTCTTGTTTGTATATTTAACTTTGAATCCTCTCGAACTGCTAAGTGATCGAAGAGGAAAATGCAGATTCCACTTGGACTTACTTTGTTGTGTGTGCGTTGCACATGTTAAACAGTCAAGACAGAGGTCTATCTTGAATAGTGTTGCCTTGTAGGTTATTGAGTACTGACTAAGTATATAACATCTTTACCTCTCTAAAATGTAAAATACTAATTAGTAACATATCACATCATAAGTTTAATAGACGAAGACGTAGCTGCATTATCATAAGTATCATCGGACCCGCAATGCAAATAATGCAATGGCATTAAAAGACGCGGTAATCCAATCAAATTCTTAACTAAAGCTTTTCAGGGAAGCAGCGCGGTTGTTTAATCCCCAGGTAGGATTTGATTTAAACAGTCTTGCTCTTAAATATGAACCTACATTCGTGCTCTGACATGAGTTATAATATGTCTAATACTATGCAATGAGAAATACATAATACCTAGTCGGGAGTCCATCCCAAGTTGGTTAACCGCTAACTATTGAGCTGTTGTTAATCTAAATTTGGCTAAAGATGTATATTTATCACAGCTTGAATTGCTGTGTTTTGTAATCTATGAAACAACATAGCAATAAATCAATGGTCAGATTCGTAGCTGTCACAGGTTTGGATTTGCTATATATATAGATACATATATATATATATATATATATATATATATATATATATATATATATATATATATATATATATATATAGATATTATTTGTATATGTATATATACATATTTATATATCTCTCTGTATATATATTTCTCTCTCTCTATTAGAGATAGGAAAATCTCTATCTGTCTGTAGAGATCTCTCTTTTTCTCTCCTCCTCTCTCTAATCTCTCTCTAGAGTCTCTCTATGTCTCTCTCTCTCTCCTCTCTCTCTCTCCCTCTCTTTCTCTCTGAGAGATCTCTCTCTCCGTCTCTCTCTCTCTAGGGTCTCTCTATATCTATGTATCCTATCTCTCTATAGATCTATCTATCTATATATCTATCTCTCTATCTCTCTAGAGATCTCTCTCTCTCTCTCTTCTCTCTCTCTCTCTCTATCTCTCTCTCTCTCTCTCTATCTCTCTATATATATATATATCTCTATCTATATATATATCTCTATAATATATATTATATATATATATATATATATAGCTAACTCACTGATAAAGGAGAGCAAATACAAACCGTCACATGAACTATATAATAAACTATATCTCCACGATGACCTTCAGACATTCATTTGCTCCCTATTCTCTGCGATGACTTCAACGCACCACGATGTGATAACGCTACGACCCAGACACCCCTACCCCTACACCCGTTCCCCCGGTCCTCATCCCTAGAGAGCAATGGGTTTCTGCAGCGTTGATGATCCACGGCCTATATTTGATGATTTCCATAACTCTCCGAACGTCATACGGCATCAGTTATGGTATTCCTTTGCACATATAATAATATTCTCACATTTGGTGATAGTACTGTTAGAGGTCACCGACAAGATAAGCAAACAAATGTGTAATTTTGTGCTTCTATGAGTGATTATGTGTGGCAGCATTACACATGACTGCACTTTAGGACTGACCAAAACAATCTGTTCCCTGAAGAAAATAGCTAATGTGTATTCGATTGTCAGAGTATTTTCAAGCCTATGTCGAACAAGCCGTCGTAGCACTAACCTTTAGTCACGTCATATCGCCATCTCTGACTTGAACTGACACTAATGTATATGATTAATGATAGTTTTATCACCATATGTGACGTGACATAATACTGAAAGTTATGCCAGACCAGTTACAGCGTTGTAAATCTGATCACGGAAACCACCAAGCAAAAACATTTTCGCATTCTATTTTATTTGCTTCAAAATTGAATTATGTTTAAAATAGAGTAAATGGATTGGACATTGAGGACTGCAAGAGCATTAGTGAGCCGGATCATTTTGAATTATAGGCAAAGTTTTGCCACACCTCATTACTTACGTATTTCATTACAATCAAATATGTTTGTTTTAAACGATCCATATTTATTGTAAGTCTTAATTCATAACTAAACTGATAACAAATTGTCAACCTTCCAGTCGTTTTGCAATGTATGCATGACAGAGATACGTGGCCTTCGCCGCCTTATATAATAGCATGGCTGGCAAAGTCCAGGTTATCCTTGAATAAAATGTAGAACGGCGTGTGCATGCTAAGCAAAACCAGAATAAAAACGTTTACAGGGCAGCAACACCCGCAGGTTGTCTTGTATATCAAGTTTGGCAACACCGGTTGGTGACGACACTCTCAGGTGGATAGGCAAGCAATCGACTACATTTATTGGGCTGTGCGTTGTTATTGACAGGTTATGACTAGAATATGCTAGCATGCAATTGGGGTCATGTTATACCCACTGCATGTGCTATTCAGCTCTACACGTGTTAACTTGCTCGTGATATCTAACAAAATAGAAGCGGATGATTTAGTTTTCGCGCCTTCTACTGACACAGTTAATTGTGTATAGAATGAATGTTGTCTGGCGTTTTTACTGCATTTAGACACAAATTGCAACAGCCCGCTTGACTTTTACTGGTTATTAAAATGTTATTTTTGATGAGTGCAAATGATATCCCCTACTGAGCAGCCTGGTAGTTATTCCAAGAGCGGCCATCAATCCGAACCAAGAAACAGCACTGGGCCGTATAAATGACGATGTGTTCATTCAATGCCACGGAACCCTGCTTCTCCTTATGTCGTAGAGATTATGTAATTGAACCACACGCGTTTTTTGGGGTATTTTTAAGTCCGTCCCCGCCTCTACAAAATAAACCATACTTAAGGAGCATTATTTTGTATCTTTTATAGTAGCGATATTTTGTAAACCTTCATATAATAGTAGATACCCTTCATAGTAGACACCATTAATTACCTCAAGATTATGATTCGGCAGGTTTTCCGGTCAATTCACCTATGTGCTTGCTGGTAAAGGATACCCAAAACGTATCCACTTCATTATGAATGTTTTTAATGTTGCCGATAAAAAAACCTAACCTAAATAATGTGTTGCAGGAAGACAAATGCCCCCTAAAAATATACATTAGCTTCTTTATGCGATTATTAATAATTGGAGCGCCAACCCTACGTTTCTGCCAGCCAATAACAACTCATCATCTCAAACCATCTCCATTTTTACTGTATCCGACTCCTTGTCACAAACATATCAAAGCATATATATATATATATGCTACCATGTCAACAATGAATGAAAGCCTCAGGTCGATTTTAAAGTCCTTTTCGTCTTAAAATGGAGGTGATTAGTGGCAATTGTCCTGGTAAGACTGACAGAAGGTGAATGTTTTTTTTGCTTATATGTTAGACCTGTCTGTGGGGGGAAATCTTGAATAGGAGGAGGTGCGTGCGAGTGTACTTGTATGCTTGTCTGTAAGCGTTTACGGTGATGACGATAATATAAAATACTCGCTCTCATTTCAGCATTTATTCAGCTGACACCACGTCATGATAAATACTGAGGCAGACAAAGTGTAGTTCGCATCTCAAAATACAAATGCAAGGGGTATATTTCATGACACCCTGTTGGTTGGTTTTCTTTTCTCAACCGTGGGATCTTAGTTATATTCACTTTTAAAAACATAGCGTGTCTTATTAAAGAATGCCAAACCACACAGCATCACAACATGATAACTGCCTCCATTGCTGGTAACCAAGCCTCTACAAACACATAATTGTATAGATGGAGACAATTTACACGCTCGGATAAGTATGTATTCGATTATTACAATAAATATTGTCACACCAAATAACAGAAAACCTGTAAATGTCGAATATTTATAACTATTGCCATAGCATATCTTTCTGTGCACATGGAAGAATTAGTTCTCTAGTATATATAATACTCAACTGCCACTATCCCTGCCAAAGCACCCATCAACATTCAATATGTACAATATTTTAGGTATAAAAGTTGTGGTCATTTTTACAGGGCTAGTCAAAAGTCAAGTTCAACACCTACTTCCCTGTTCAAATTAAAAACGCAACTTGCTCGATGGCGTCTCACAACAAGGCAAATAATTAAAAAAGGGTTTTTAATAGTAAACGACAAACGCACCCCGGCTTCTTCATCCGTTCATGAATTAAATGTGGGTTTGCTTTTGGAGTACATTGTGCATCCCTAATGCAGGATGACTGTTTGCATAATAAATTAGCAAACTAAGATCTATATCCTTTGACAAATACAAGCAAATACACTACACACATAGACCATAAAAAACAAGGCAAATGACCTAATATCATGACAAAACGTGACGCAGTATTCAAATAAGCTTTATTCACTAGAGTAGTTATAATACAGTTTCGTATTATTAACATACAGTTGAAGCAAACACATAAGAAACCACAAACATGATCTGTTAGTCTAATTATTATATCAAGGACAAATATGCGCATCAAGTCGATCATCAAGAGAGGCTATGCTCTCGACCATATAGCATAGAGTTTGAAACAAATGCCACACAGTTGCTATGTTATGCATGTTGAAACATTGGATGTAGACATTATTCTTAGCAGTGTTACCATATAGACTATTTTTGTCCCTCTCTTTGGCTTGGCGTTGCCATTTGGCCATATATAGTCGACTGACACAGTATCCCTCCTGCCGGCACTGGTATAATAGAGTGCTAGGCTATGCTGTTTATCCACTCTTTGTTGTTCCTCTTGTCGCTTGGACTGTTTGCATTCAATTTCCTCTCAGCTGGGTAAGACACAACCAAAAGAAGGTTGGGTCGTCCCAATAGCAGTTTGAGCTTCAAGAGGACTGCTTGCAATAATCTTGAATTCTGAGAGCGGCAAAGGTAACAAATAAATCCTCACTGAGGTTATCCATTACCTCTCAATAGTTTAAATACCCGTACACAAATCCGGATGAAACCGTGCTCTTGTATGTATAATTGAGTTAGCAAATCAGGTAAGATGTTGTGGGTGAAAAACACATGTATAAAGTTTGTAAACGTTTTCGAACCTCACATGCTAAATATATATCACAGTAGCTTTCGGCATGTAATCAATCCCTCCCCCCCCCTCCCCCTTATCTTATTAATGAAGGAAGGATGTATAATATGACCAATCACTGAATCTGCTTTTCCCTACCCTCAGTGACTAAAACAGTTATTTAACAAGCACGAGGAACACGGTTGCGCTTCGATATCTTTTCATGTGAACCCATGGAATATCAAATATGAATACCCGGACATTGTTGTGTTGATGGTAGGTGGTATTTGAGGAGATTGATATGCCATATCCACCGAATCAAATATTATACGCGCTCTCTCTTAACCTACCCGAACATTGCAGCTGTGCGGAATAGGCTTACATGTCGTAAATCAATCTATGATTTAATGAACAATTCTGACTGTCTCACATTCAATAATCATAGAACTGGGCATGCAGCAGCTCGGAATAGCAAATCACAACTGTACAATAACCATGGGTCATATGATTATATCGTGCCAGCACTAGAACACATCTCAGACGTTTTACTTATTGCCTTAATGTTTTGCTGATCTGACTGTTTGTCATTGTTTACGCCCAGTCATAGCTCTGAGCCTCTTAATTGAAAACCTAGCGTTAACAATTTTCATGGCAGCTTATCTAACATAGTTTTTGATGTGGCTCATTTGCCTCTTTTGTGGTACGTGGTATATTCATCAGAACCTGGGGCAGAAGGTTCGATTAAATATTCCTCATATTTAATGCAAATCCCCAAAGGTGTGAAAAATGTTGAACAAGATTTCCATGCAACATAATTAACGTTGGTCTGGCAACCTGATTTTATATGCATGTAATGCATCTAGGTTGTAAGGCTGCGCCAGCTGCTGCAGACCTTACTCAATCGCGCTATCATTAATTCATATTGTTCAAAGTTCAGCAACAGTTTTTGGCCTCTCATTTGGCTTGTTGTTTGATAAAGTTACCTCATTATCTTTAGTACTTCGTCATTAACAAAAATTTATCAATGTTGCTTCATCATATGAATATTAATGACTTTGTTTCTATCTTATGTAAAATTCCAAGCAACCATCAACCATTCGAACATATCAGACAAGGCGTGCGTGCGTGAGTCTGTATGCAAGTGTGTGTGAGTGCACTAACTGTGACTTATGTGTGGGATTGACCCACAGTTACACGTGACTAGAAGTTCTCCCAGGAAATAATCTTGTGACCATTTAAACCATATTGTAATTTCACTTTCATAATCTCAAGCCAATATTTTATTTCTTGCCTGTTAAACTGGATAATTTTGATAGATACCGTCCTCAAAGCACACGGATGTCTCTATCCGAACTCGAATGGGCCTCGATGTGTTTACTCAATGTAAGCTAAGAAGTGTATCAAGGTTTGTTTAGCAGGCTTCATAAGAGCTTCCTCAATCTTCCTCTACCACCCATAACATGGCATGTGCTTTGCAATTTACACCATCCGGTATTAAAACTCTTTCAATTTTAGTCCAGTTTGTATTCTTCAGATAAGATTAAGAGACTTCGTAATGTATAATCATAATACCTTTTCTCATTTGCAATGCATATATGAATATTTGGTAGACATAGAAATCTCACAAATTTCCAGATATGGCGAGTCTATGTCGTTTATATCTAATAATATCAGCTAACCGTCGAAATGGGTATAAGACACATTGGGGTGCAATATCAAGGGAGTATTTGTAATGTGGGACATTGGAGGCTGCCAGGACGATACAATTGCTGTCTTAGATAGGAGCTCTTATTAAAATATGTTGCTTTTGGCATACAACAACATATATCGTACGTCCTTTATAAGATATGGGAGACCTTTGTTTAAATCTAACTCCGAATATCGCAATCTTCAAGTCAATGACTGAACACCAGCATATATTGTCAGCAAGTATTATCCGTTGAAAGTCATCATTCAATTATTCTTGCAGCTACAAAGATCCACGAATGACTCACTTACATTGAGCAACTGCTGCAACGGTAAATAATTTGCCATTTACAGCAGAGCTGCACTAGCACTACCCGCCATCATGTCACACCCTTTGTGATTTTAATGCAAAATTCGCTCACCATTATGAGGGCACATTTGACACACATTTACGGCAAATAGTGCTTAGCATGTATTCATGTAACATCGGAGATGTCGCCTTATCATTAAATGAATATTCAAACTCCTGTATTGCATATTTGACATACAGTGATTGAAGAGCTTAGACATATTTCCATGAGGTGGCTAGGTTGGTAGGCAGATAGGTAGGTAGGTAGGTAGGTAGGTAGGAAGGTAGGTAGGTAGGTAGGTAGGGTAGGTAGGTAGGTAGGTAGGTAGTAGGTCGGTAGGGTAGGTAGGTAGGTAGGTAGGTAGGTAGGTAGGTAGGTAGGTAGGTAGGTAGATAGGTAGGTAGTCGGTAGGTAGGTAGATAGGTAGGTAGGTAGGTAGGTAGGTAGGTAGGGTAGGTAGGTAGGTAGGTAGGTAGGTAGGAGGTAGTAGGTAGGTAGGTAGGTCGGGTAGGTAGTAGGTAGGTAGGTAGTAGGTCGTAGGTAGGTAGGTAGGTAGGTAGGTAGGTAGGTCGGTAGTAGGTAGGTCGGTGTCGGTAGGTAGGTAGGTAGGTAGGTAGGTAGGTCGGTAGGTAGGTAGGTAGGTAGGTAGGTAGGTAGGTAGGTAGGCAGGTTGATAGTAGGTAGGTAGGTAGGCAGGTTGGTACGTAGGTAGGGTAGGTAGGTTGTAGCAAGGCGGTAGATGTGGTAGGGTAGGTAGGTAGGTAGGAAGGTAGTAGGTAGGTAAATTGTAGGTAATTAGGTAGGTAGGTAGGTAGGTAGGAGGTAAGTAGGTAGGTGGGTATTATAGGTAGGTAGGTAGGTAGGGAGGGTAGGAGGTAAGGTAGGTAGGTAGGTAGGGAGGTAGGGGTCTATAGTATAAGGTTGGGAGGGTAGGTAGATGGGGAGTAAGAAAGCAGGAGGGAATATACAGCTAGGGTATATCTAGATATATAGGGATATAGGAGAGATATCTATAGATATATATAGAGTATATATAGATATATATATATATATATATAATAGAGTAGATATATATCTAGATATATATATAGATCTATATATATATATATATATATATATATAGATGCATATATATATATATATATATATCTATCCTATATATATATATATATATATATATTATATGTATATATAAAATATACATATAAATATATTTATATATAAATATATATCTATATGAATATATCTATAAATATATATGAAAATAAATATATATATATGCATAGAAAAATCCATATATATATGCATATATATATCATATAAATATACATATATTAAGATGAAAATAGAATTGATATCTACATAGGTATATAGAACATGTAATAATAGTATCTCGTATATATATATATATATATATATATATATATATCGATATATGCATGGATATATTTATGTATATATCTATCAACATATATAAACAACACACACACAGATCTAAATACACACAATATATGCCCTCGCCTTCTATAGAGATTTATGCCTCTCTACTATATAAAGAGACATACAGATCCCACTAAGAGATATAGAGGAGAATAGAGATAGACAATAGAGATAGAGCTGTATAGAGAGAATTATACCATATATATATATATAACATATATATATTTATAATATATATATATATATACATATATTCTTAAAATAATTATACATATATATGAGAATTTATATATATATAAATATATATGAATATATATCCATATATAAAGATTATATTATATATATAAATATATTTATAAACATATAAATCTATGTATATATATGCATGTTATATATATGTATATATATACATATATTTACATATGTATATATATAGTAATATTATGAAAGCTTGCTGACATATTATCCCCTCAATTTATCTGTTGTACAGTTGGATATATATTTTATCTCTATTTAACATATATGTCTCTGTATCTATGTACCGAACTACACTATAAACTATCTTCCGTTAATCTTATGATACCAACTGATCAATGATAAACAATATCAATTACGACGCCGCTTAAGCCTAAATAACGAGTCGCTACTGGATTGTTGATCAATATTTCCGATATTTTTCATTATAAATTTATTTAGCGATTTAATAGTGCACTCGTCAGTTCTCTTCAACAGAAATGAGATAATCAACATGCAATTTCTAGCTGCTGTTGAATCACAAACTAAAACAGTTGCCATCCACAGCAAATGTGCCCATGACCATCCCCAGCAATATTGACACCATCAGTGTATCTGAGACAGTTGAACTTCATGGCAACACTCATTGTCTCAGTAAACAAAGCGAAAGCCGTAACAGAGATCAGAATGGCTCGAAGACGTTTGATGTACTTGTCCGACAAGCCCATGGCATATTGGACGAGGACTACAACCAGACACAACTAGTCGTACAGGCGTGCTGACTATCTATATGTGTGTATGTATGTATGTATGTATGTATGTATGTATGTATGTATGTATGTATGTATGTATGTATGTATGTATGTATGTATGTATGTATGTATGTATGTATGTATGTATGTATGTATGTATGTATGTATGTATGTATGTATGTATG
This sequence comes from Urechis unicinctus, assembly GCA_034190875.2. NCBI lineage: Eukaryota > Metazoa > Annelida > Polychaeta > Xenopneusta > Urechidae > Urechis > Urechis unicinctus. The sequence continues at coordinate 16,810,546 of CM067352.1, read as the reverse complement.
TATGTATGTATGTATGTATGTATGTATGTATGTATGTATGTATGTATGTATGTATGTATGTATGTATGTATGTATGTATGTATGTATGTATGTATGTATGTATGTATGTATCTGTATGTATGTATGTATGTATGTATGTATGTATGTATGTATGTATGTATGTATGTATGTATGTATGTATGTGTATGTATGTATGTATGCTCCCCATCGACACATCTTTGGAGCAGCTATTTAATGATTCAGCTACGAACATTTTGATGACCGCAAAAGAATTAGGCAATAAAAATGCGTAACGCACGTGTAATGATCCGATTTAACAAATACACATCTTGTGATCGCTGTTGATAACATTTATATGCAAGAAAATAACTTTTGTTCGGCAATTCTAACACCGTTTTGAATAATTGGAAAGACTTACCTAGTAGTTTGAAAATACGACAATCATATCCACAGCGAAAGCAACACTTGTATGGAAAAAATGCTGAAACGTACAAACGTATAAACTTTACACACATACATTTAGAAAGCCATATATGCGTTAAATGCATCTGCATATCTTGTTGACGTGTGAGTTCGCTAGTGACATGCGCGATTTGTCTGTCTGTTGCTGCTTGACTTCAGGTCGATGTCGAGATGTTGAGGAAATTGTACTTTTAACAACCAAAAGCAATGCGCATCACTCTCAGTTACCCGTCAAGCGTAATTGACAAACGAATGTCTGTGTATAAGACTGGGATATTAATATGTGCCCACAAAAATGAATTTTCGAGGTTATAATGATACAATCTACCAACTATACATACTGGATTCTTTCTCTGAGCTTGTATATGAATTGACCAATATGCAAGTAGCTGGTAACTCATATTTCAAATTTGAGGATATGAATGATTCATGAGTCGGCTAATCGTGAATTTCATAGTATACCGAACGCAAGTAATTATAATTTCAGTGACTATCTGCTACTAAGGTTGATCTCATCTCACGTAAATATAGCCGATGCTGTCGCAAACCTTACACTAAAAGTCAACGAGCAATAATGTGCACTCATCACTCAACTTTCAAGTGGTGAACCCACTAAGCTGTCTTGTAAATTGTACATTTGACAAAACTGCAGGCGACGCTTTTAATGAAATTTCAAGAGCTATTAATGTCGCTCCGATAGAGACAATGTCGTTTACCTCGTAATCCCTATAGATTACTTGTTTTAACGACATACTTCTTGTTTCTCAAAGCAATAATGCAACTAATCCGCTCTAGAGCACTGCCCAAAGATGGTAATAAATGAAGAGAACGCATAAATTTCATAAACAATAGCCTTCCACTACACCGACTAGCCAAGCTACACCGAATGTCTTTGGATAAGTACATATCAGAAAGTAGGTTACATGTAGGATTGCATTAAAAGGAACAAAAACGTGTCTCCTAAGCCCATTCATGCACTGCCATGATATCAATTTATGCATATGACAAGGTGAATAATATGACGAAATAACCTCTGGTACTTACATCAATTGATGAATGAACTGAGTAGCGAAGATATAAATGCATGTCTTACGATAACGAAGGCCAATGGCTTGTGAAAAAATTCTACTGATATATAATAATGTCTGCGTGTTGCCTTTACATTTATAATTAACTGCTCAAGACTAATGCATATAAAAAAACGCCAACACTCACATGGTTGTCGACTTTATACTATTTGACATGTTTATGCGCCGGACAACAGCTCTGAGACGGCATTAATAAAGTCATATTTATTATTTAGATCATAATAATCTTAATTGACTGTTTTGCGAAATGTATCCAACATGATCAGCGAAGTAGTCCTCGATAACGCGAGTCAAATACACGTCACAATTAGAAGTGTTATCTAAATGTATTCGTAGATATATTTGATCGAGGGCCAACTAACGATAATCAGAAGTGTGAACGAAATGTATTCATAGATAGATTTGATTGAAGAGCAAGTAAAGATAGCACTGATATATATGTACAATAAATCCCTGTGACTCAGTGCAGTTCTTCTGTTGAGAGAGATCTTTGAATCATAACTAACATGCTATCAGGGGTATGAATGCATTCCATCGCGCCGATGCGTTCTCATATATGAGGCTCACGTTCAGCACAGAAAGTATTCCATAGTTGGTGGCAGCGTTGTTGGCACATTTAATTTTGTATAAATATATCACTTTCATTAGGTTGTTACTCGAATGCATTATTGCAACGTGATATATAAACAATATTTGGTCGTTTATATATATATATATATATATATATATATATATATATATATATATATACATAAATTTTTTATATATATATACATAAATATATGTATATATATCTATATATATAGGTATATATATATATATATGCATATATATAAATATATGTATATTTATTTATAGATATATACACACATATATATCATATATATATATAAATATATATATCTCTCTATATATATATATATATATATATATATATATATATCTATATATATATATATCTATATAGATATATATATATATCTCTATATATATATATATATATATATATATATATATATATATATATATATATATATATATAATGCAGGCCTGGAATTTCACGTCGTGGCCCTTCAAGTGGCCGTAATCCCCGAATAATAATGCCAAGTTTGCCGTGCCCTTTTCCCCCCATGGCCGTAGTGCACTTTTGCAACTTTTGCATCCAAGATCCACCGTGGCCGTCTACCAGCAGCCTGACCGCGCCGCCGACAGCATCTGGAGCGGTCTAATAAATTATTCATAAAATGCAAAGAATAAATTTACCATTCTTTTAAACTTAAAACTGATCGGTGCTTCCATAATTGTTTGTGTTTTGCTTCCATTTTCTTCTTTTGCGAATATGACAAGTTTAAAAATTATTTAGCCTCTGTGCCCTTTAAAATGTTTCTATTTGGCCTTGGTGCCCTTCCATTTGGCCTTGGTGCACTTCAAAATTTGCACCTATCGAAGGCCAAAGTGGCCTTGCCCTAAAAATGACGAAATTCCAGGCCTCTATATATACACATATATATATATGTATGTATATATATATATATATATATATTCATATATGCATATGTTTATATGTATATATATATATATATATATATATAAATATATATATTTATATATATATATTATATATATATATATATATATATATATATATATATATATATATATATATATATATATATATATATATATATATGTACAAATATTTTTGTCTAACTATCATTCTTTATTAAACATAGATCTTACACGACATGGCTTAATGAAGCAGAAATACATCAAATGGTCATATGGCTTAGCATAGCTTGACACGCCTCACATGAGGTCACCATGTTGTGAAGGCCACGGTTAGCTTATTTCTCTATCACCGTCCCCTCAACCAATGGCAATACACTGCTGACAACACTAAGTAACCTAACGCTGACATGGAGGCCACAACTGCAAGATAAGATAACTCGTGAGCACCAATGTTTTTGAAAAAAGCCGTGTGCATATTAGTGGTGGCTTGGCATAAAATTCATTATATAATAACATGGTTTCTTTCTAGATATAATTTGTTAATCATATTTTGGTTAAGTTTTGCCCTTAATTCTGGATGAAGTGAGCTTGTTTGTAAATTTTTCATAAGCATTTGTTGCCAAATTATGACTTGAATGTTATCAAATATATATGGTCTTCATGGTGTGAGAGTAAGGCAATAATATGGGCACTGTCCTCTAGTGGTATATTCCATTAGCTTACTAGACTGCTTTATTGAGCTATTTAGTCCTTGGATAAGCTTCCCAGAGAGATAACTTGACCCAAAATGGGTTGTTGCGCATGCTGAACTCTTCATGTCAATCTGTGCTAACTTATGTGGCATTGTCCTCACAAAAGGTGAAGTCATCCAATTATTGTTGATAACCTGCAAGCATTCGTAATTTTTTCGAATATCATATTACCAACTATACGCTGTGTGTTTGCTTATGGATAATGCAAAGATAAAAGCAGCATATTCAGAGCACAAAAACTTAATTATCTGGCATAGGCTGAATTTATGGCTGATTAAATTAGTTGAACTTTCGGGACAATTGCCTTTGTTACAATGGATTTCCATAAGAGCGACATATTGTGCATAGCTTCCAATGTCTGCAGCAACATCACGACAAATGCGGGATGTGCACGATGTTTCATGGATGAACATTTGTTTTTTTTGTTAGTAGTGATGTGATTCCGAATAAACCCAGTTCTCACTTACTTCCAAATTGGTTTCTACGTACATGATCTGTTTCATTAATTCTAATGTACGGTTTGTAATTCTGGGCGCCTTTAAAAGACTTGAGTTTAGAATTAATGCATAACATTTATGCCTTAGTCAGCAAATAAATAGACATAGGTTCATCAACAGAGCTCTCTTAGTAAATTATGGCTTATATGACTCTTATAATTGCTCGTCGCAGCACTGTATCGCATGTAGCTAATACTTGGTCGGATATCTAACTATGGATCTTCTCCAACTTTTTCTATCCAAATGCTTACAAATATTTAGATTTGACCATTTTAATACGATAATCTAATCTTAATAACCTACCTAGATAAACTTTAAGGAATGATTTCTTTGAATTTGTAATATTATAGCGAAGTTAAATTTTAACAACCAACCATTCGTTGATATTAACTGATAAACTCAATATCTTCCTTGCAACCATATATACTCTGGCTAATTTTAAGTTTTTAAAGATTTGAAAATTGTTTAAATTTTAACACCGCAAATCTGTATTTTGTCTTATTATTCGTCAATCTACAACTTTGAATAAGTTCGCAAAACGCTGTCAGTGGCCCAGTATGATCACATTTACAATAAATATTATAATTCTAATCCATAATGACAGAAAAATATTGAATAATATAATTAAAGAAGTTTAGTTCCCAAAAAATCTTTTTGCAACTTTATAATCCCGGTGTAAACTTTTGGTACTCTAAAGGTAGTCCACGAATGCATATACGGCTGTGAGGAAGATATTGAGGTTATCAGGTGATGTCAACCAATGGTTAGTTGGTAAAATGTAATATTGCTATAATATTCCTAATTCAAAGAGATCATTCCTAAAAGATTATTTGAGTACGGTATTAAGACTAGATTATCATATTAAAAGGGTAAAAAACATATATATATATATATATATATATATATAGAGATATATAGAGAGATAGAGATATATAGAGATATATATATATAGATAGATATATAGATATATATATAGAGAGGGATATAGGTATATAGAGATATATATACTATATACATATACATATATATATAGACAGAGATATATATACATACATAGATATAGAGACATTCATATAGATATATATATATATATATATATATATATATATATGTATATATATATGTATATATATATTGATATATATATAATATATATATACATATATATCTCTCTCTATATATATATATATATATATATATATATATATATATATATATATATCTATATCTATATATATATATATCTATATATATATATATATATATATTATTCATATATATACATCAGTAAGGCGAAACCGAACACTGTCGAACACGCTCGTTGAATGAATTACCTTGGCTGTCGGTGGGTAATCTATTTTTTTGCTTTGCATATAGGATTGAATCATATACAAAGCTAGCTTGCTATTTCGCGAATTAAAGTCAGTGTGGTTCAAAGGATAATGCCCACTTGAAAGACAATATCATAAATTTACGAGTTCAACTGGTAGGTTTCACTGAGGTTATCAATATTTGTCATTAAGGGTTCAAAAGTATCAATATGTTATGCAGGTTCCGGCTAACCTGCTACTAAAGGTGAACAAATATATAAACTATATCATAAACTCTATCTTCACAATTGTTGGATTGGCTATTAATGGCAAGGCATGAATACACATTACGTTTCCAGGGTAACTAAAGTTATCGCATTATAGTGCTGTACTTCAAGATACAGAGCATAGTGATTGATAAGCAGGAACATTAATCTAGTAACGCTCTCTTTGTGATCATGATGCCGACATTATTGCATAACATGAAACACATTTTAAGGACCCTGCGCAAACGTTCAAAAGTCCTACACCTACCTATTTCTATAGTCAACCTATATCTGTGTTAGGGTTTGGGGTGATATATCATATTATAATAACCTTAGTGTACTAATATAGGTCGGTTTGTCTCACATTCATGACATTTAATTATCTTTCACTTGTCGATGTGATAACTTTTTTCGTCATCAAGGTAATTGTTTTGTCGCAGTTCCTTTATAGCCACCATGACATTTTGTGATCTTAAATGGGCTTTAGCCCATCAGTGTGATGCACGATTCATTCATGAACACGGCCTATCTTAGCTCGTAATGATTTGTTTTTTGGCCATCGAAAGGGTGACAATTTGTTTTCAGTTGCATTTGTCAGCTGAATTGCAATAAGTGCAATTATCTTAGATATTTGTTGTGCAGTTCCAATTACATAAATAGGGAATTGTATTTGTTGAAAGGGTAAATGCATCTAAGAGTGTGCTTTTCATAATAGCAATCGGATAATGTTACACACTTATGGCCTCTACATAGGATTCTTGTATTAAAACAATATCTGGTCTGGATTAATAATCATAGTGTCAAGATGTTAAAAAATGCCAAAGACGTTTTCATCCCTGCAGTTATGATACACCTTCTACCGTTACCGTTCATCTTAGGTAAAATTCATAGCTTCTTGTTGCTGCACGAAAACACATAAACTAAATGCTTTCGTTGACATTGTCCATAGCACGTCGGATAAATTCATCTCCTGTTTTCGTGGATAACCTAATGGAGATAGCATCAAGTCAATGTGTATAATCAATAAACTCTAAATGTGCTGCATGCAGTGTAACATATTTCTGCATCATCAGGATATCAAGTAGTGATCGTGCCGTGCCAAGAATTTAGTGACACATGTGCACTATCAATATTGTTCATACTGATGGTCGGATGTATTGCATTTTTGCATCGTAATATGACAATCAAAACCGATGACAATATATGGGATATATTTTTGAGCCAGATATTGCACAGTTATCGAGCAGTCATTACTTTTTGTGCCGCCTCACCAAGGGAAAACTATCGATTTATCTACCTTGACCTGGTCATATCTCTTGGGAGTATATAATAAAGGCATCCCGGATGTAAGGATTCTGTAATCTAGTTATCTATTACAGTTGATATTGCATTCGGTATAGTCGCTTGACACTGCACATTACCGTAAATACATGAGAGTTATATAGGTTTGTGGACATCATTTTATGCCTGCTTTAAGTTGAGGCGCACCTAATTAAAGTATGATGGCATGGCGTCATAGTAAAACATGATAACTGTATTCGGCGTGTGGTTTTCGGAATGTATACGGTGATATAATGCTATGACGACATCACCATAGTGTGACATTGCTCATTATAGACACGGCATATCTGCCTGCGTTGTAATTTTAGCTGTCACCTTAGTCGCTTTGTTTGGCAACTCTTTAGAATAAATATTAATGAAGGTGTCGAATTATAGTTATGTTTGTGACAGCTAATCTAACATGTAAGAAAGTTGTTGATGCTGGACTCCATATAGCGCTCTCTCCTCCTCGGTTTTGTTCGACCGCTTTGTTTGGTATTAACGTGACTACGACGACTATTCTGGATATATTGTTATACGCTATCGAACAGCCAATCACGCAAAAATACCCTTCTCTGACTGGAACTAGATCATGTATAGCCGATTTGGTCGGATACTACATAATATGCGCGAACTCGTTTGCTGCTTGCAGAGCAACTATCGCTTTCTGCAAATTATAGAAGATGGTCACATTAGGTACCTGTATGGCAATAATATAGACTACACTTCAACGCGGTTAGCGTGTGACATCATTACTTAACACGCAATGAATCACATGACACGACACATAAACTATGCAACAATCATATCATTACAGTTAATGATGTTTATGATGTTCATTGATGCGTATAAAAAACGGTTAATACTGACTGCACATTGCGATCATCAACTGTATAAAGCAATAGTAATGATCTCCATCACTTTTCGGGTAACTCACATTGCCAATTTAAAAACTGTGTTACGGCCTTCCAACATTGGTGTAAAAATTTATCACATATGTAACGTCATCAAGTCAGGATTGATTTTATGTGGGTGATATTTTGATTAACGTTTAGGTTAAAAAAAATACCCATTACAAGGCGATTCTAACAAGGTATTTGAAATATCTTAAGATAGGCTGATCAGAATGGGTCAACCGATTTTAACGCTCACACAGTTGTTAGTATTTGTCAAAAAAACTCACAAAATACTGTACCATTACGGTGATTTGTTTCTTGTGGTAGAGGAAATTAAATATCTAGGATAAATATTGTAAAATTATTACAAATCCTACACACCTAATTGCGCCGAAACGTTTTTTTATCCTTCAAATATAAAAATCAAAGGTAATCAAAGAGTCATCCTTCGATTTAATTGGTCTCGTATAATGTCCATACTGGTCAATGCTTCTTTTGTCGATAAGTTCTTTGCATTAAAGGGCTTACAAACATGAGGCTATGAATCTGGAATGAATTTCCTCACCGATCCAAATTCTCACCGTGCAAGCCAGTATGGCCCAACGTAATACCAGAAAGCAATAATTTGCGACTCAATATGCAGTGGAGATGGAAATCAAATCCAAGCAATTTATCTGCTTAGTCCACCTTTAAACTCCAAAACGTTTTAATTATAACAGGAGACGTAAATTTTCGTTTTGCTTTGTCTGACAGCAAATCCATGGAAGTGTTATGCCAGGAATGGATCGGCTTGTGGTAGAAGCCCTTTCAAAAAGCCACAATGTACGCTTAAGCTACACAATCAGATGCATCAATGTCTGACGATACGGAAACATCACAAAGTGATCCGCATGTATTATTCATTTACAAAGGTTCAACGTCACATAATCTAGCCCTTCCGGAAATTAACTTAAACGGTTCAAATGAGCTAAAACGGGTTAGGGAGAAGGCTCATATGAACGGAATTACAAAGTACTATTTTCATGCCAAGTTGAAGGCTTAATCAGCAGCACGAGGCCTTATTGCCCCTTCTTGTTAACGGACGTTATAAATTTTCTTCGAATACCTGTGTACCCTGCCCAAATTGCTAGAGGTGTATCTATATAAAATGTCATTTGTGTACTCCAGATTAGATGATAGTACACGAATATTATCGATGGTCATATTCTAAATGTAAACCGCTATCGTATGTTCTAACTAATTGGAATTGTTGAAAAAGTCAATGCTGTGATTTGTGGTGTAGTCCATTGTTTATGTTCTCATTGTTAACCATCAAATCAACATATTAAAGCATCACCTTGGTCGAAAAAGGGTTCGGTCTTACTATCTTAGCTTTCAACAAAGATCCGCACTCTAACTGTAAACACAAAGGTTTTTCAATATTGTGACGATCATTGTCATCGGTTAGACGGCAAACGGAATAAATATTGCTATTGCAGTTTACCATTTTTTTGGGGCAGAAATGTCTAATTCTTGTTACGCCTGTCATCGTCAATGTTAATAGCATGAAACAGATTACCCGGATGTATTATGTCATGCGTTTGCATTGTTAAGCAGCGCTACTGCCGCATTCATCTGTTATCATCAGTGTGTCATTTACAATCAACCAAAACGTCGATCCAAAATGCTCCACAGTTAAAAAAAAGTCTGCGGAAGGCCATCAATGAGAATGTTGCCGCAGTCTATTCTTAATGTCACCTTACTTTGTAATAGGGTTCAAGTAACGTCTGTAGTCCAGAAACGTCCAAAGTTACAGATGGATCTGAGTTGGTAGTGACAATTGAAAACAATCTTGGTGATGTTGGCACGCAAATCTCAGTGCTTGTCAAATACTACCCCAAGGTTTTGCATGTGCTTGGAAGGAATAACCCGAGCGTCAGCTCTTTGCAAGCCCATCACGCGGATTATTGAGCGGCGGTGAGCCGGTACGACAACAAGTGTGGTGTGTGTTCAGATTCAATTTGATGTATATCGTCCATCTTTGCTCATCAGTGTTACATGCCTCAAGATGTTCGAGTGTTGATGCTGACTACACGCAGAATAATATAACCTTTAAGGTCTGTGGAGATAGATCGGTGCCCTAAATTACATGAAGACTTCTAAGTTGTGGTCGGCCATATCAGAAACTGGCAACAAGTCGGGAAGAACAATGAAAGCACCCCAATTGGTTTCGTACCCGCACAGTAGATCGTTGTAAGCTGACTTCAGGGGACGCAGAAGTTGTTGTCCGTCACATGAACGTGAAGTTGATGACCAACAATCTTCCCCAAATATCTAGGTTACATATGAGAGATGGGAGAGCATGTAGTAGGCGAGTTTCTACCTGTCGAGTCTCAGCCAAAGTGTTAATAGCTTCGCTAAGAGTGCTCATTCAAGCCCCCGCCCTCCGAGAAAATATGGAAAAAAAAAACGCCACCTGTGGGCTGCCACTTAATGCTTTGTCACATCGTTTCTTAAAACTATGTTACTCGACTTTCGAGGCGTTGGAAAAACAGTCCCGGATGCTTAGATCTTCAAACGATCATTACAAGCAAACGAAGGTTTATATCTACCCAAGGCCAGTTCCCTCTCTCTAGACGCATATTTACAATCTGATATCAAATATACAGCGCGGACATAAAAAACCAAAGATAGTAAACGCCGCGAACGCGGTGAGAGGCAATCTGTTCTCAAAAAGTCTAGCCAGACCGGGCCATTAAACAAGTCGATGTTTGCGTCATACTGCACCTGTTGTCTTCGCCAATTTTGAGCTTATTGTGCGACGTATCATGTCAGCGGAAATGCTCTGCAAACAGCCCCATTCTCATCAATTGTAGTTACGTCAGCCCTGTATTCGTGTGTGTTTTTGTTGATCTCACGGTAACGCCACCTAACAATGGCTGTGTAATATAATAAGGGAAGTGATCTATGCAGAGCCACACAGAGTGAACACTCATAGCGAGTTTACAAACTCTTTGGTTAAGCTTCTTGGGCATTTTTCATTAAGATATATACAAAGCCGTAAACCGTATAATGTTGTGGATAACTGAAAGGATTTTTTTATCGTCGATGATTGCACTGAAGCATTTTTATTCCGTGAGACATGTGGATACTATTCGGGAACCTCTTCAACCGATAACTAATCGAATGCGCCATTTTGCATGACCATTACTGACATGTTTCTTAGTTTGTAGATTAGTGAAGACCATTTGACCTGGATATGTATCTATCAGCGTATAGAAAGTATAAATATATCTGAAATATAGAAAGCTATGATAAACAGATTCTCATAGACTCTTACACTTCCTGAAACACCGGCAATCTTCAATCTTAAGCCAGTTTGACGCTTTTATACAAGTGAGTCGATGATATAATTTTGCCATCATGTAAATAGTTCGATCAGCAATTCTGGTTACAATGTAAAAAGTTGTATTCTGAGATTCTATGTTACCGAGCTCTAAGGCCATTATTGGTTTCACATACCTGTTTGAACGCCTCGTATCGATCCAATATTTAGAACTAACATCAATTTTCCTTATGCAGTAAATATGTTGTGTGTGCAAATATGACGGGGGAATAACCGGTCGTGAGGCAACACTGCACGGCTGGTTTAAGTACAAGAGTGTAATTGCCGTGCTCCGATACCTCTGGAATGAAATTTGACGTAACAACATATAAGTATCTGGCCACCTATTCACGATAATGCCACTGAGATATTAAGTTTTCCTCGCACCATGAGATATTGGTTCCATTCTGATTGATTTTGAAGCATATTGGATGGATTTGAGTACGCCATTGAAATTGACTCGGTCAATTGGTTTAAATTTAAATAACTCTGACCAGCTCACAGTTATGGGTACTACCTATACCTATTTTTTTATAAGCGTTTGGTGCGCCCCAATTAGAAGCTTTTATGTGAAACGAGTTTTTTGATGATCATGACGAATAAAACACGTGAAGCCTTAAAGTAGAAGTAGCGATGCACAGTTGGGAGCTGATAATATGAATAGATGTATTGCAAACGCACACGAACTAGTGGCTTATGAGCACGTTATGGGTAAAGCCTTGTGGGTCTGATTAATGAAGTTCGAAAAAGGTTTATTTCGAACAGATGATGAATCATACGTTCAGCCCAGCGGAGACCAAATGCTAAGCCAATATCAGGCAAAACTGGCCAAGTTAAGTCATTTAGTAGCACGATTGTTATGCCTCCACTAGTCTGACAAGTAGCTCAAGGCTATTTCCTTTTTCAGTCACGGTGATGGAATGATAGCCTCTTTGGGGGAACTGAAAACCGGTGTAAATAATAAAAAGTACTCCGCCAGATTCATTTCGAATTTTCGTACCATTCCTGAAAAATGATCGGCGGTCTTTTTAAGATCCTTTCCTTGCCGATATATAGCAACTATAAATTGCATTTACAATGCGCTTGCAACGAAATATTCGGATTTGCTTTGGGGCTTATTTGATACATTTACATACAGAATATTGTCAGATATATGAGATCGGTTACTTATTGTTTAATGGCCTGAGCGTCGATATGCCTGAAATTCGTGGCCGCACAGAACCGTCATTCACACACCTACAGCTGTATGATTTCAGCGTATATTAAAAACCGAATAGTTCTAAACTGCATGATAATGATAGATTGAGAAGACAACCTTATCATACAGGGTATGAATCACCTTTGTGCGAAAGGTAAAACATTGAGGACCATTAAACTGTGTTAATAACTACGAATATTCACAAAGAAAGGATCGAATGCAAAACATGTTGCTTCGTGGTCGACAAATTAAACAAAAGCTCACATACATGGCCAGCAAATTGTTAACGCTGCAACCATGTTTGCAAACATTATATGAAAGGGTAGGCATCAATACTGAAAGTGGAAATATTGCTGAAATGGTAGCGCTGAGCTAATGTGGTGAACAGCACCAAAGCATTTATAATGGTATTAATTACAAAAGTAACACTAGTGCTGACATGTGATTGGCTGCGTTATGCCTTTCATACTTTCCCTTTGGTGAAGAGTTGCCTTTCGATAATTAGCTTAATACAATTATTAAGCTGTCAAGCATTGCGCTCGCGCTGATTTCGTCCAGTTACGACTGAGTTGTTATGATCGAGGGACTTGTTCATGCCCGATATTTCATATCTTTAGTCAGTACATCAATAGCTTCTCTACTTGCCCCTTTGTAACACTAACAACTGTACTTCTTATTAGAAAATTTGTACATTGATGCACTCGTTTTAGAGTTAAATCCAAGCAATAAGCTGTTAAGGTCGTTAATTGCTATGCTGACAAACCGGAGGTGCATTAATTGGTAAAACAGGTTGATTCATATTGAATCATTGATTAGATGACTCCAATTGTTTGGCTCTCAAAATATTCGTTAGAGCAATATTTGCGCTACACGTAAATTGTCTTGAGGCTAAGTATCCTATACCATTTATTTGACTAGTCTGATAGGTTTGACGCTGTTGGTTGTAGGTAATTTGCCTGTTTTGATAGGTCTGCGCCTAGGAGTCAAGCCACGCATAATCTGCTTTGTGTGTCAATTGTGACACCACGAGATGTTTGAGGAAGAGTCTCAGCTTCGCAATAACGAGGCTTTCCTTTGTCTATGCTGGCGCTATACCTGATGCTTACGTGATTACAATTTTGCGGCTTACAACTGTAGCAGCCCATGGGCAGCTACAGGTGTGGTATGGCAGTTACTTTATCGTGCGCTTCTCATCGTTCTATAAACATTATGGCTAATGAATGCATTGAAGGAGCACGGAATCGCTTGTTGCTGACATAACTCAGACAGCATACACTTCCTATACACTTGATCTAAACAGGATCATTTCATAGATTATTTCGGGGCTAATGGTTTTGTTTCCGTTCTTGTTTGCTTGCAAGAAATGCACCATTTCAATCCCGATACTGCTTTGGCAACATAATCTTATCGATGATTCATTAATATCGATGGCAGTGTCAACATACGGTATTTGCTCTTCATTTTATTTCCCAAAACATCAGCACTTTGACTACACTGCGGGAATGAAAATTGCCCAGGCTACCAATTGGTCTTTGCTTTAGCTGTGGCATTTTCAAAGATGCAAAGCAAATTATTCAATTAACAATCGTTAAAATGTGGAGTCACTATGAATTTTCCTTGCGTTGACAACTTATTGTGAAATGGATGAAATTGCCTTGTTCATTTCGCATATGTGCTTTTGAGGTCCTTTTACCATACGTATATTCGTTTTTGTACATCTGTAGAGTTACATAAGCTAAGGTCAGTGCGTAATAACCTCGAGAACCTAATGGTCATAAGAGATTATTCATCGGTTAGATAGATAGACGGATCAGAACCGCATTACGTTTTGAACACGTGTCAACACTATTGCCAGTTACCTTGCTGAATGAACAACTTCAGGGATTGCCTGAACAATCTGGCATTTTATGCATTAGTTGTACTAGCGACCATGCTAGACTGCGAATTCCTGGTTTACTTCGCGATATCTGGTTGGTATTATTCCAAGTCAAAGTGTAGGAATAGTACGTCAAATGCATATCGACTAGAATTTTATGCCACATCATGCGCAAAAGTCACGGCTCAATTCAAATCATGCAAATATGAAGACTCTTCTAGGCAATCAAATATAACACGTTGGTAGGATTGGCTTTGACGCGGATCGATTACTATTGTATTAAGAGTTCGCGTTGGGTTTAAACGTAAGATTGTATAATTGGTACTGACACGTCAATATCTATCGATAATGCTTAAAGCTTCGTTTTGCCATATATTTTTAATCCCTTTTCCTTACAAGTGATCCGTGTCGCTTATATCATATGTTATACTCTATGTTATATGGTAAGAACCTTACATTTATGTTAGTGAACAGGAATTATTTTGTATCTGGCCACAATCACGTTATAAGCTGACGAGATACATTTAGATATCTATCAAGCTACTTCTGATTAACTTATAATATTGGATAACATTTGTCACTACCCATGCATTATACGCTGAACACATTCGCTACTATTGTAAATAATTTGTTATGTAAAACAATCGGTCTTGTTCATGTTAAGACGCTCATGTTCTGGTTAACATGATTGTTTTAAAAATATTTGATGGAGTTGCGTCAATGTTAAGGATACGTCTGATTACTAGCAACTTCTGATTTACTTTTTCGTAACGCAAACTAAGCGATGATTCTGGATTATTAGAGTTATGTTAAACTGCATAATGCGAAGCGTATATACAATAAAGCCATAGCGCATATCCATGCCTGAGTATAAGGGTATTAAGGCACATTTTACACATTTATCCCTAACAATGGCCGCCGGTTAGCGAATTACAAACGAATGAGCGTTATGAGTAATGCTGACACAGTGATAGTCTGCTTAGGTACCATCGATATTTGACCGGATATAAACGCGTGCTTATTTCAAGCCTGTCACAAATTAACACAATGCCAAGCATGTATAAATATAAAAAATAAGTAGATAATAGGTACCGGTAGGGATATGATATATTAACTTTAGTTTCAAAAGCAGCTTAGTTTATTCATTCCAATTACGACTGGTAAACTCCGATTAGGATAATACATTTAGGGCTTATGGATTTGTTTTTTCAAAATAGAAATGAAAGATGTGGCAGTGGTTTTTAATGACAAATTAGAACAAGCGGAATTTGCAACCCTACATACTGACAACAACTCCCTTAACGATGACTTTTTGTGTTCGTATTGTTTATATTATTGGTCGCTTATCTAACAACGTTGTCATTTTGTGCATTGATTCCCTCTATGTACATTGAATAGCGGCATCAAGCGTTCTATTTACGGGTTTTATTGCCCAGTTGTTTGAACATTTCATTTGGGATACAGTGATTTGTGCAATATTGTGATAAGGGCCTATTGTGTATGAAAGTCTGACCTTTTGTGACCAATGCACTGCAAAATTTGCCATGATGTTAGCAATAAATAAGTGCTATACATTCACATGTATCGAAGTTGTGATTTCAAAACATTGAGTCAAAACATTGCAGATCGTATTAATCCATTACAATCTAACATTTGTATATAATATCTTTGTGCGTCTTGCAAATTCTATCAATTTATAAACAGTGAGAGTATATTATGATACGGACGTATAATGAGACCTCAACAAGAAAGCTTCCGTTGAAACAGTACATTATTAATGTTGGTTCACAAACAGGAACTGCCGTGCATATTCGGGGATCTAATTTGGTATGATGGAATGAACAAGAAATTTACAGGGATGGAAACGCACTACATTAATTGTCAACCATAAATGTAGATGGTGGCTTATATATGCGACCAGTATGTTTGTTCCGTAACATAATGCATAACGACCATCTTTTACACCCCTAGATAATTATTCCGTATTATTTCTGTAGTAAAAACCAATAAATGATGCAAGTCAGCAATCGTCATTATTTGGGTTGCATTATCTATAAGATGTGGTGCAGCATAGATGACTTTGAATCACATACAAAACTTGAACTATTACATTCTTATGTGGCTGGCTAAAAGCATTACACATTATCTTGTTAACCTCAATGCTCTAGTCATGCACCTCAGGGGTCAGTTAGTTCATCAATGACTTGATAAACCAATAACACACCAGATAACAATATGGCGTCATAAAAGCTTTGTCGATGAATATGTTTGATACGAATCGAGTATTAACCTAGATGCATTTTTGCATCAACAAGCACCTTCGACGTCCACATATAATTCACATGCAATGGTTCCAAATCGCTTCGTATAGGTAGTCGGTTTTGTAAATGCGAAGTATAATCAATATGCAATAACTTTAAATATGTGGAGTGGTCATTACATCGACCAGTCGTGTTCAGATATGTGATGCAACTAATTGTCGGATATTTTGAGCTTCGTTGTAGTAATTTTCCAAAACGGATAAATATATGTGGTACACCTGCTAGTTATTTATTTTGTTGTTAACCTTTTATTGATTGAATAGCGTTTTGGGCGGTCGTATCGAGTGAAAGAGAGTGCTAGGCTCAAACTCCTGAATCCAGTACGTGGCTTTTAGTCCGCAATTGTGACCTGGGCACCTGCGCAAGTCAATTTGGAACGATAGCATGCGCAATGATGGACGACTACAGAGCGTTCTAATTTTTGTCAATTTGAATCACGTAGCCCTACGTTTTACGTACAAAGATTTAATCGACAACAGCTATAGAATGATGACGTTATGTTATAATGCAGACTTCAAATGTATACAGAGGTTTTGAAACAAATTCTTTCTTCTGCGTTTATCGCAAACACGTGTTTGATATGATATTTACGATAAGTGTTATGCATTGCCAGCTGTTCACGATTAACTTTGATGAAACTGACAGCTTATGTCTATTATTATTGGGTTCCGCCAATTAATTATATCGTCATACTCAGCAAATACATCAAACATATTCCTTTATAACAAAAGTACATAATTATTGCAAAACCCGTGCATTGCATCAGTTAATAGTGCAAATGCGTTTTTTGTGGCATGCATATTTTAGTTAATCAAATTGAATTAGGGGAGATGTACAAAAAGCGCGCTCACGCTGCTTATCATCTCATAAGTCAATGTCCCTTAGCCTTTGGCTGCGGGTCCTGTTTACATGTTTATGATATTCAATACTCGCGCCAGGGTCTAGGCTAACTAAATTCGTTGAATTGGACCAGCATTCCATATTTTGGATGCTCCAATCAGAAGCCGTGTCGCTCGGGTACTTTCGAGTCATTGTCTCCCATTGGTCAGTGTCACATTTTTCTTAAGATTCGGCACCATACTTCCTTTTGTACACTCCATTTTAGACCTCTTTTCACATGAACTGAAGTATTTGATGTTGCATAACCATGGAAATGATTCCAACGGAAGCCCTTGATAACAACCGTCGCATGGCGTGGTATTGATAGACTTTCAAAATGATTGTGCACTCGGTTGCTTAATGGGTCGTGACGGTTTTGTAAATGTGCTTGCTGGGGCGGGGAAACATTTTGCTATAACTTGTTAGTTACTGCTCTCCATGCAATGCTTGGGATGGATCAGGGTTCGACCCCAATCGTTGACCGCTTGTCCGGAACATGTGATTTGCCCTGTCAGACAAGTGACTTGCCCAGTTAACTTGTCCAACCGGACGAATAATTTGTATGAGCCGGGCACGCATTCTGCAGCGCCCGATTTATTGTTTCATGCTGAGCTGAGCAGCACCCTTAATCAGATAGTTGGCGTACTACAGTCTCTTAAACTGACCGAGCATTTTGGTATGAGAAAGGTAAACACGTTCCGCGTCCATCAGTGTGTTAGATATTCGACGGATTATGTGTTCAAGGCATTCAGAAAATATAAGTTCAATCAATATCCGACAAAACTGGTCTAATTAAGCCTCTAGGCTTTGTGGTATGAGAAAGGTTACCTACGATTTGCATTCAGCAGCATGATCAATGTGCCGGATGAATGAGGCACTATATGTTCCAGCCGCTTGGCAAATATATGCCGAGCTTATACAAGACATCCCTGGGCAACTGAAGCTACATTGGCAGTGCGAATTATTCGCTTCTTCCCGTCTCTGACAAAGCATCCTAACAACGCAACCTATCAATATGATTAAGCGGTACTGGTTAATAGCCGTATAGTGTCAGCAAACAGTATGCGAAGAGAGATATACTATTGATGTGACATACAATTTGAGTATTTTTTTCAACAATAGTGTAAAGGCAATTGTTACAGCATTGTTTGATTCATGGTACAAACACGTAGGCGAGATTGAATGTTACGTCAAAACAACATTGTGCGCCGCCAAGAAAAGTAAGAAATGACTGTGGTCTTACTTAACTATCGTTCCCTCCTATTATATTTGCCGGATTCATGTTCCCACTCTATCACAAAGCTTTGAAGCGGACAGACAAACAGAAACTTTTCTTTTGTTAGTGATAAATATGTTAGGCTTTCAGTTTGCCAAAACACACCCTTTAATCATGGTGAATTAATCAAAGAACATGGGACGCTGTGAGAGTAATTGTGTCTCCGTTGGAATATATTTCGCACCATTTACAATGCTGAGCTCCTCAATGTGGCCAATGTTTCCCAAGATATTAGTATTTAGCAAAGTATAGATGATTGGAGCCTTGACACTGGGATAATGGTCGGGGTGTCTTTGCAACCGAGATGCCTGCTTACAGCTTGTAATTATGCTCCCGAATAGTGCAATGTCGTTACTCATGGAGCAATATATTATCGTTTATAAAAAGTTGTAAGCAGAGCAAATATATATATATTTCGAATTGACATGAAATACCCAACACTTTGGCATATTCTCATCACTTAGAAAATGAAACCTACAACAATTTAGAGCGCGAAATAGTTTATGGTTCTAAATGGCCCTACAGAGTATCTCAAACAGCTTAATCCCATAGACCAGAATTGCCAATAGAAACGCGTTCATAGTGATAAACATAACTCACTTTGCGCTTGGATGCAATGGATATTAATTAGAAATCCGCAAACAGAGCAACTTAATTGAATTGGTACTGTTAGAATGCCTTGACTTTTGGATTTTTTTCTCCAAGAGAAATTGGGTTAATCGATGCAGTACGTCCTCCTTCCTGCCGGTTACAAATCTTACAAATAAATAATTATCTATTGCTTTGAAGTAGCAATCAAAAGTTGAATGATACTCTGTCGAGCACCATGTGTTTAAGGAATAATCTTTGGTGTAGTAGTGATGCACGAATAATGTGATTTCGAATTTTGGCATTTTGTTGTGAGGATATTTCTTGTTTAAGTCCGGTTTCTCTTCTGTAGTGGCCTAGGCCGTATACTCAGATATATAAAGACTTCGGTGAGCGCAATATATATTTATTGTACTACAACCTAGCACCGCGTTAAATTAGTCTTACGCTTACATTCCCTCAATCCGAACTGCCGAGCCAACCCGTATCATTCACTTATATACCACACACATCACATTACCTCACTCGGGCCAGCCCTCTTCCTTAACTGGTTGACCAATCACAGTCAACCACAAGCATACTCGGGTTGACCTCCAATCCATGTTACGTAATTTTTTAAATAAACGGTCAGAAGCATACAACAATTTCGTGCAATTTTCCCACCGTTCTTGTTTGATTACTGAAATGACAATTATGTGACCCCTCTTTTGTTTTAGAAGCACCAAATTATAGATGATTTATCCATATTTGTGCCTTGAAAATGTATCAATGGCTGTATCAAGTCTATTGAATCATGTTGTAATGTACTTATTTCTATTCTGCACTCTATGTATATATGTTATGTCGTAAACAAACAAGGGAGTGTATCATCCTTGTTGGTGTTCTATTCTGGCTTTAACATGAATACACCATGTAACCTTGTGATGGTGTATATGAATGTATCTTGTTCTTTATTCGTCATGTCTTCAACAATGTGACTTTACTAAGGCAATATAAATAGCCGGGGTCATAGAACAGACTCTGCTTTACCTGTGTAATGTCCGAAATCAATAAAAAATCGGCCATATTGTAGTTATAGGTGATATCAATTCGGAATATCCCCAAAGGTCATATTCAGATTAAATCGCAAGGTTACTTTTGGTTGAGGCCAGATGCAGTATAATACTAAATGTATGGTTTAATGCATTGTAAATCTGTGCTTTGGAAATCGTATGTTCATTCGTTTGGTACAAGGTATAAGTTGGATGAGCTAGGGTATGTTGGTTATAGCTCCGAGAGCCTCACAATGATTAAATCGAGCCAGAAGCTCGTTTATCATTTAGATAAGCAGACATATTGGTAAACGTTGGGTTTATGTGACATTTAATAGCACCGTACCATGCGTCTTACTAATAATAATCTCATGTTACTGGGCGTTATATCCTAAACTTGGACGCTCACAAGCATAGTCGTAATGCGGTTCTCGTGTAAAATAAGGATGTTGGTACAAGGGAGAAAGCATGTGAAGTAAAAACGATGCTGCCACTGAAGCAGTTCATTTTGTTAGAGCTACTGAGAGACATGTTAAGATGAAGCAAGAACTTATTAGTTCATTTGATGCCCACTACCATTAGAAATCAGAGTCCGTTTTACTCCTTGGATTGATTTGCTTTGTGCTGTAAGGCCTGGACATCATAACCCAGTCCAGCCTATGTTTGTGCCTTTACCAGCTTCTAACCTAGCATAGCTATTCATGTTTAGCAGAGGGCGATCGCCACTGCATAAAGGCCTACCACTAGGCTCAGTCAAGACCGGGATACACCATTGCCAATCTACATGATCCACATACACGAAGACTAGTTAACGAGTCATTATGGACACTTTAATGTGACTTGGAACTATGAATTGGATATTGTAGGGTTCTGGAAATCTCCACATTACTTGAAATTAAGTGGAAAACACTGCATTTCCTCCATGGATGTGGTTCTGAAGAAAGTGTAGGAGATAGTGTGTCTGTAGCATACTGCTTACACATAAATGAACTACATAATTCTCGCGCGTCTCACAGCTCACCAAGATTAAATTGGTTTTGGATTTACTATCGTTTTTTTCCCTAAATGCCAGATATATGCCGTAGGATAGTCGCTAGCTTGTTGTAGATAGCCCTACTCTCACCTGAATCAAGATACTAGGTGATCTAGAAGACAACCTTGGCACAAGACGACCGGTGGCGGAAATGTTACAAAGTGGCCTCCATTGCGGTTACTGGAGTGATATGAGATGGTCGCACAATTATCTTAGGACATGGTAAATGACATCACTCGAATAAGTAAGGTGTTGGTTAGATGATTTCATGAGATACATTCCCGTTACACATGTTTCATTACTCAAGCTTTACAAACACTTTACTGAAGGCTCAACCAAAAAGGAAGCGTCATCGGTAACGAATAATAGCATGTCCGCATTTTTCGTGAGTGGACATTAGGACAGCATCACTATGTAAAATGTACAATTATACGTGTTAATTATCTAAATAGACTTGATTCTAGTTCTTCGCCAAGTTAGGTTATTTCAAATACGTTATTTCCTGGAACCAACACTGTAGGAGCTCGGCATGCGATGTGATCCTAGATTGAAAGTGAATATGACACTCATTCCGATGACATTCGAGAGAGTAAGAAGCACCATGGGCATACCAAGGCAATGAATAAACTTCTTGACAAGATATTCTTTCTGTTACCAACTTTGGACTCTCACAAAGTGATGTATCGAAGTTCCCCTTGGCGGGATAGAGGATACTTAGCATCGCATAATGTGTTACTGATGCTGCAGTATCGAGACGTGATCCATCTCAAAGATCGTCGTTATTTGTCGTCATTCGATAACTTCCTTCCTTACGTTGTTTCGATTCTATAGATTCTGGATAATGTTACTGTTATTGTGAATTCAATACGCTATTGTGTAAGTGCCTTTCGTTTGCACATTGTAACGGTTATGTTCGTTCTATACATTGCGTTGACTGAAACCTTATAGGGGTTTGTGGACGACTATTGTGTGTGTAGGAAAGATACCAAAATCTTGCAAGACCGTCTCCCTCCTATCTCAACCTTTGCTAACATTATAGACATAATGGCCTATCGTTGGCCATCACTTTGCTTCGTTTAACAGAATCAGGACACAAGGTATAACAGGCGACCAAGTCTCAGCAACGAAATCGGATAAGGGTATAAATTATTAGCCTCTAAGCTCTCCATAAACGACGCATATTTCTCGACTATGATGTCAACAATCTGGCATCCTATTGTGTCCTCTGCAATTAATGTACCAGAAATCACAGCACCCCCGAGGATTCACACTAATAAGTCAAGATATTCGCAAAATGAAACGTTTTAGTTTGGTTACATATCCAACTCTTTTATGTTAAATATAAGGGCGTTAACAGAGCATCAATTTTCAGGTGAATCAGTTATGTGCCTTAATACCAGCGTAGCAAAACACTATATTATAGGCACTGACCAGATTAATTGAGTAGACGATTAATTACCCAAACGACCTATATACCCCAATATATACTGCATTATGTTGTTCGCAAAGAAATAAGTAACGAAATAGTGTAGGAGTTGATAATTACCTTTCCTGAATACGTAATGCATGGACTAACCTTGACTTTTACGCTAGCGCATGATAGATCTGTGCAGCACAAGTATAAAAGGCACAGATTATTTTTAGCAGAAGGGAGCAAATTAATCACAATGTAGGCGTACGTTTACACAGACCCACTATCTGCATTATGTAAGCAGCCAGCTGTAGAGTGCCATGGTGATGGGCTGTATAATGCGTCCCGATACACAGATATATTACGTGCGCATAGTGCTGTTGTACGCCATGCATAACCGAATCCGCGTACGCACGGAATGATGGGCGTGTACCTTCCGACCCCCTTGGCTCGGAAAAAGTCGTCCGCCCAAAGACTGTTATCGAAGATATCAAGCGAAGATATACAATATTGAAATATGGAAGTCATACGTGTACATTGCCGTTAAACATAGAGCGCTTGGAAAAGATCCCAAGCGAGGGCTCTTTATTCATCGCCGACGTAAACTAATGCCAAATTGCGTAAGTCCGTGGCTTCACATTCCAGTGAACATAGACAAATTATAGCATTTGTGAAATCAAGTATTTCATGCAATAACCAAAAACGTAATACTCTGAAGTGATGGGTACTTTGTGTTATAACCAATTAAATTCATGTAGTTATTGTTAACCGTGCTATAATTTTCGGTTTCGTGACATTTGAATGGGCGAGGAAACACTAAGCGCCAATAGTATTGTCAGTCAGCGGATAGATGAATCATTGCTTCAGTATTACAGTTTCTCAGGGCCCGTTTACACAGACGCTGCCCAGACAACCCACCATCCAGGCAAGTCAGGCGGCAACAGCATTATCAAAAGTCTATCGGTGAATGATGGCAGCTGATCATCTTAGGACCCGCCTCCGCCGCCTCTCATTAAATGTGATCCGGTTGGTTCACAAAACTGGTCTTTAGCAGGTTGTTAATGCTAATCCACAATGCGTATGATCAATGCCCGTCTGATCAGCAAACACGACATGATCCGTCTAGAAAGTTGCATACGTGACGTCCTCGCGAGAGGAGAACTTAATGTGTCGGTCTTCTTAAACCTGGAGGAGGCTTATGACGCCTTATGGAAGAATAACAATTGATGTAATTGACACGTGAAGGGCATGAAAGGTCGGGTGCCAAGTTGTATTTAAAATGTTCTGACGTAAAACCCTCTGTGATAATCATGCCTAGGAAATGGATGACCCACAGAAAAGCATTCTGTCCGTCACTCTGTTCAATGTTCAAACTAATAATGCTGTCAATGTTATCATACAAGGGGAAGAATGTTCACTGAGGTTTCTACTATTTTCGCTCATCCAAAGAGGCCATGCATTGAATGCTGGATAAGATCAACACTTGTAGAGAAATCAAGGCCCTACATTTTTCTCTTTTTATCATGAGAGAAATAAGTTACGTGCGATAACCACTGAATATGATTGTGGCTTGCATACCATATCAAAAAAAAATTGATGACCTTAGTCCTCCTATGTACTAGAGAAGTAAGTACAAACCGCATCGATTACTGAAAGCGATAGAATTCTAATCATTTACTGGATTGATTTCATTAAAACGCGATAAACAAATTCTTATTTGTTGGTTTTCGAGGATACTTTCGACATTTTGTAAATGGCCGATCGAATGATATCATGGAAATGGGCTATATGATAGGTCCTTTCTTACATATGAATTGCCAAAAAGTGCAACCGGAGTAGCGCATGCCGATAAGTCATAAATATTTAAGAGAACTTGCGCCTAATTGCGTCATCAGAATAAATATACCAATAGCTGTGGTTGTCAGCTGATTAGCAAATCGATGGCATTGCCATCACAATTTCTAATGGCACATTTCACCCATGCTGCCCTGTCCACAAAAGCACGCCGGGCGACGAGAACCATCATCTGAGTGTAAACTTGTGATCGACCTTCACCTGGCGAACTAAGGCCTGCCTCGACTGTTCATGAAGCTGATCATTACGGAATGACCATCCTATGGGGTTTTGGTAATGGGCCGGCCAGTACGGGTGTTTATGTCAACTTGATTCACCCTCAATTAACATTAATGCTAATCGAAGCAATAGAATACGGAGATAAACCACGCATGTATTTCAACGGTCCTTGAATTAACAAGCGGTACAATGAGGTCAAACCAGTATAATTTATTTCTGTAGAAGAATATCACCCCTTAATCCTAATGCTTATGGGACTCTTCTATCGGCTAGCAGCGTATTGAGACCGACGGGGAACTATCCAGGCGTTAGTTTTAACAACCAGCCGTATTGCTCCGCTAATACTTTAGTCCTTTATCTAAAACAAATGAACTTTATGTGGGGTCGAGTTGATAGCCTGTAAGCAACACACTCGGAATACTAATTAATACTCGCCTCATTGCGATGGCAATACTGTGTTATGGGATGAGAAGCATCAGCTTCCTCACAAACCAACTGAAATCGACCACATTTCCACGCAACGGACCATTCCTACTAGTCTCTTATTGTCAAATATATGGTTAATTTATATGCTATTCTAGGCCACAATGTAATAAAAACATCGGAATATACAGAAACAAATACTATTCCCTGTATACTTTGTGGCCGTGTGGTGACTCATGTAAACCACCCATTGAGAACTGCTACCGAGGAACGGTATATGCAGGACCCTAACGCCCATGATGTAGTTTATGCAGCACCACAATGCACGTGTTACATTACGCCCCTATAATAATCTGCCAAAGATGAAGATGATTCATGACGCTGCAACAGTACATGTGTCCATCAATTGAACATCTCAAATGCGTTTCTGTGACACATGCGTAATTATATTAAGATTTATAACAATTAGCTGGCACGTGATATATGCTCTACGTTTGAGTACATTATTACTAATTGTACACATGCCGAACTTTACTTCATTTTCATTTACTTAAGAACACCAGTGTATATTCGGTTGTTGACATATATCTGTATTGAATCAATTTTAGACAGCGGGCATCTTACTCTGCGCAAGCTGGCATTTACTTTGTCGATTAGGTACTGCAGTTAATTGAACATAACGTACGACCCCTTAAGCCGAAATCACAAAGATTTGATTTTTCGTTCAGCAACACTGCGTACGATTGGCTTAATTTGTCATGTTTTCTGCCATCTGTCAAAGTTTTTCTAGTTGGTCAATCATTTCACTGTCGGCCGCTTCACCAACTTGATAAGCAGTATTGATTTCTCTAGCAACACCAATCGCGCATTTAGATATTGTACCGTGTATCTCACACCACCTATAATATTCAAACACAACGCACAAATAGATCAGAAATGCCCTTTTGCTGCAATATTTATGACTGAATTTGTCAACCTTGAAGATGGGTTGAATCGATCATGTCCTTCTGAATATTGTCCTAGTTACGCGATAACAATTTACGCTTTGCAATTTGAAACCATTGGGCAGATCCATATGGCACATTATTAACCAAAGTAATTCACTGTGATCCAATCGGGTTTGTCACCACAGACTATATATAAGCTTAATGATTACAACTTGCTTGCATTCACATGCGAGGGGTGGCGAGTGGTGGCGAGTAGTGGCGAGTGGTGGCGAGTGTTAAGGCGAGTGGTGGCGAGTGTTGGCGAGCGTTGAGGAGTGGTGGCGAGTGGTGGCGAGTGGTGGCTAGTGGTGGCGAGTGGAGGCGAGTGGTAGCGAGTGGTGGCGAGTGTTGGTGAGTGTTGGTGAGTGGTGGTGAGTTGTGGCGAGTGGTGGCGAGTGGAGTCAAGTGGCTATAACGCTAAAGCCTCATGCTACTAGATTAAGGTTCCGATGACGATATCAATTGACTCAGTGCCTGAATCGAATAAAAATCATATTGAATAAGGTCGACAATACAGAAGAAATTTTGGATTAAGAATGATAAAGCTTCTCTGGGCTATTTAAAGGTGATTTAATGTGTGTGTCCGTGCGTGTGTGAGCCTGTATGCATGTGCTTGTGCGTGCACTAACTGTGACATATGTGTAGGGTTGGCCAACAGTTACACGTGACTATAAAGTCTTACAGGGAGTAATCTTGCGACCATGTATACCTTCCGCCATATAGTAATTTCACTTTAATGATATATGAGCCAATATATTATTTCTTGCATGTTAAACTGAATACTTTTGATATATACCGTCCTCAAAGCACACGGATATCTTTATCCGAACCCGAATTATCCACGATGTGTTTACTCTACGTAAGCTGAGTAGTGTATCACGGTTTGTTCAGTGGGATTCATATGAGCTTCCTTCATCTTCCGTTATCACCAATAATATGACATGCGCTTCTCAATTTACACCATCCGGTATTGAAACACTTTCAACTTTAGTCCAGTTTGTTTTCTTTAGATTAGATTAAGTAACTTAATAATGTATAGATATTATACCTTTTCTCATATGCAATACATATATCAATATTAGTTGAGAACATAGAAATCACAACAATTCCCAAATATGCAGATTATACCTCATAATATCAGCTCACCATCTAAATGCGTATAAGATATATTGGGGCCCAATATCAAGGGAGTATTTGTAATGTGGGTTTTTGGAGGCTGCCAGGACGTTACAACAGCTGTCTTAGATTGGAATTCTTATTAACATATGTTGTGTTCGGCACACAACAACATTTATCGTACGTCTACATAAGATATGGGAGGCCTTTGTTTAAATCTAACTCCGACTATCGCAAACTCCCAGTCAGTGACTGAACACCAGCATATATTGTCAGCTAGTAATTTCCATTGTAAATCATCATTCATTTATTCTTGCAGCTACAAACATCCCACGAATGACTCACTAACGTTGAGCAACTACTGCAACGGTAAATTATTTGCCATTAACTGCTGTGTTGAATTGCAATTCTTATAATTCAGTACTGTAGTGGCCATCCGATGAAACAGCGTAACAGTAGCTTGGTAGAGTGTCGACACGCAGGCGACTAAATTTAATAGACCGATTTTAATCGACCCGATTCAATTCCATGGGGCAAACTATGAGCAAGGGCGTGAATCAAAAGTGTCATGTAACAAATCATGATTTCAACAGAGCTGCAATAGCACTACCGCCGTCATGTCACACCTTTTGTGATATTTTTGGCATTGACTCTGCGGTATTGCATATTTGACATATAGTGATCGAAGAGATTAGTCATATTACCATGAATAGATGACTGGGTGTGTAGATGGACGAATTAATAAATATATTGAGAGATGGATATTACGATGATAAAGCATTGGCAAGTCAGTTAAGGTATATAGGTAGATAGGTAGGCAGGCAAGTAGGTAGGTAGGGGGTAGATTGGTTGGTAGTTTGGGACGTCCCAAACTACCAACCAATCTACCCCCTCCTACCTTCCTACCTACCTTCCTACCTACCTACTTGCCTGCCTACCTACATACCTATATACCTAACTGACTTGCCAATGCTTTATCATTCTAATATCCAGTTTGGGACGTGGGTAGGTAGGTAAATTGGTAAATTGGTAGATAGGTAGATAGGTAGGTAGATAGGTAGGTAGGTAGGTAGGTAGGTAGGTAGGTAGGTAGGTAGGTAGGTAGGTAGGTAGGTAGGTAGGTAGGTAGGTAGGTAGGTAGGTAGGTAGGTAGGTAGGTAGGTAGGTAGGTAGGTAGGTAGGTAGGTAGGTAGGTAGGTAGGTAGGTAGGTAGGTAGGTAGGTAGGTAGGTAGGTAGGTAGGTAGGTAGGTAGGTAGGTAGGTAGGTAGGTAGGTAGGTAGGTAGGTAGGTAGGTAGGTAGGTAGGTAGGTAGGTAGGTAGGTAGGCAGGTAGGTAGTAGGTAAGTTGGCAGACATCTAGGAAAGTGTGTAGCTAGGTAGTTAAGAACCGAAGCTGTGATATAGTTCCATGTGTGACAGGCTGTAACGATATATTTCAAAAATACATTTGATATTGGTGCCGATTCATTGCGCCTGCAATATTGCCCATGTTGCGTGATAAAAGAACAATCCCCACAGTGGGATGCAATTATGGTTTGTATTTACTTATCATTCACAAATCTTACTAATTAAGGCATTAGCATTTTATTTAAACTACTCTAGACCAAACAAGGATAACATTTGGTTAAGGTCAAATGATTGTTTAACACAGGACGGTAATTCAAGATGCACACATCAGAATATCGAGTAATAGCGGGATACACCGGCAATGCGTGCGTTGAAAATATGGAGAGTAATTGCATATTGTGAACACTTGCGCCTACAAACAATGAGCATCGGGACGGTTAATTATTTTATGCGTGCATTTGTGTGTTGCATGACCGGCATGCATTAGCTATTACCAAGTTTGTTAAGTTTGAGTCTGTTGATAATATAGGCATTATCCAAGGAAGACATCAGATGTTTGAGGGTTACACGGTCAACAGACCAAGTGCAGCAGGGAATACGTTTATGTATAAACACCAGATATTTCCACATGTAAAGTGCCATAAGCGCGTTTATACATACATACCCCACCCACTGTCTCCTCCCTATCCCTTCCACACATCTGCTTACACGCATACATAAGACGCCTGTATCCTGCTATATTAGCAAAACTGTTCTAATTCCGAAAGCTGTCTCACATTGTCTGATCCTTTTGATACTAGCTGGCCCCAAACCTGACAATAATGTTATTCAATATAGTTATCGGAAACTACGCCTGGCTAGCACAACGCATTGCACCGAGCGCGACAGCCACGATTGACACTGTGATGCAACCCCGACCCGATTGGAGAGCACATGATAACGGCGTCTACAGAGTAGACGAGCCAGAGCACCTCACATAATGTCGTCCGATATAATACATGATCCCATGAGAGTTTTTCTGTGCACAATTGGTTTATACACGTATGCTATTGGTCTCTTGGTTAATCTTATGATACCAACTCATCAGTGAGAAACAACATCGATTACGACCTCTCTCAAGCCTCACTGACAAGTCGTTCATGCATTGTTGATCAATATTTCAGTGCTCTTCAACAGATATGGAATAATCGACTACACGCCATAATATTTGCAATCGACAAAATATATGGCCGCGACCATCCCCGGCAATATGGACCACACCAGTGTATCTGGGACAGTTGAACTTCATGGCTAGACAGATTAGTCTCAGCAAACAAAGCTAAAGCCGTCACAGAGATCAGAAAGGCTCGAAGACGTTTGGCGTTTCACTGTTCACCAATTTGGAGTTGTTCTACAAGCTTTTGAGGCCAGTAATATTGGACGATGACTACAACCAGACGCGCCTAGTCGACTAGCCATATGTATGTATGAATGTATGTATGTATGTATGTATGTATGTATGTATGTATGTATGTATGTATGTATGTATGTATGTATGTATGTATGTATGTATGTATGTATGTATGTATGTATGTATGTATGTATGTATGTATGTGTATGTATGTATGTATGTATGTATGTATGTATGTATGTGTATGTATGTATGTATGTATGTATGTATGTATGTATGTATGTATGTATGTATTATGTATGTATGTATATGTATGTCTATGTATGTATGTATGTATGTATGTATGTATGTATGTATGTATGTATGTATGTGTATGTATGTATGTATGTATGTATGTATGTATGTATGTGTATGTATGTATGTATGTATGTCTGTGTCTGTATGTGTATGTATGTATGTATGTATGTATGTATGTATGTATGTATGTATGTATGTATGTATGTCTGTCTGTATGTATGTCTGTGTGTATGTATGTCTGTATGTATGTGCATGTATGTCTGTATGTATGTATGTATGTATGTATGTGTGTGTGTGTGTGTGGTGTGTGTGTGTTTTGTGTCTGCATATGTGGAAGGTGTATATTGCTGCAATATTTGGTTAACTTGCTATGCAAACACAGTTGATTATGTCCCTCAGACTGTGCCATAAATTAAGGATAACCAAACAGATGTTGGATGATGAATGGATCAATCTACTGCCACAGAGAGTCAGACTCACCTCAGACCCTAGTAAACAAGGTACACACCATGAATATCTGAGAGGGATTGTAGCTGCTTATATTGCCACATCTGTTGTGCGGATGTATAAAAGAAGTGGAGTGTATACATAACTTTTGTATCGGTCTGCATATAAAACATATGGAAGGTGTATATTGCTGCAATATTCGGTTAACTTGCTATGCATACAGTTGATTATGTCCCTCAGACTGGGATATAGAGAGATTAAGATAGATAGACCATCAAAATTAAGGATAACCAAACAGATGTAGGATGATGAATGGATCAATCTACTGCCACAGAGAGTCAGACTCACCTCAGACCCTAGTAAACAAGGTACACACCATGAATATCTGAGAGGGATTGCCACATTAGCTGCTTATATTGCCACCTCTGTTGTGCGGATGATTTATTTAATATATAAAATATATATGTAAAGAAGTGGAGGATAACTGAGTCCAAAATAAATATACATAACTATATATAACTCTACACATATACATATAGACATATATATATACATATACACATATATATATATACATATAGACATATATATATATATCGATATATATACATATATATATATATATCGATATATATACATATATATATTTAGCTATATATATATTTATATATAAATCAACATATATATATATATATATATATATATATATATATCCATATATATATATGCATATATATACAATATATATTTCCATATATATATATATATATTTATATATATTTGTATATATATATATATATATATATATATATATATATATATATATATATATATATATATATATATATATATAGTATATATAAAATATAAATATTATATGTTTATGTGTATATATATACATACTCTATCTGTACATATATATGGGAGCGCTACAGAGAGAAAGGGAGAGAGAAAGACAATAAGATTTATCTCTCCCTCTCTCTCTAAGAGTATATCTATCTTTATATATGATGAATCTCTTTTAGACCCTCCCTCTATATATATCCATCGTTCGATATCTCTCTCTCTCTCCATGTTATATCCATTAAGGTAATCTCTCTCTCTCTCTATATATCTATATATATATATATATCTATATATACGTATGTGTGTACCGTAGAGAAGTAAGTCAAACTGTATCGCTTAATGAGCTATCATCCATCGTTTCGAGCGCGTTACGCCATTAAGGTAAAGCAGTTATCTGTAAGACGCTTGATGGTGTAGCGTGGAATATTTCGTGATAGATGAGCCACAAAATGGGCAACAGTCTGCATCATGCTCTGAACGTAGTAATCAGCGCCCCTTTTTGGGCGAAATAGCATTATTCGAAAAGGTCCGTCTTCCTTCCTGGTTTGTAATGAATCATACAAATAGCTATCTATCAATTGCTTTAAAGTAGAAATCTAAAATGAAATCTGTCGAGCAGAATGTGTTTTAGGAATTATTTTGGTGTAGGAGTAATGATCGAGTTATGTAGTAAATAAATGTATCTTTTTTCTTTATTTGTCACGTCTTCAAACATCTGACTTTACTAAGGCAACATGAATTACCGGGTTAAAGGAACAGACTTGGCTTTACCATTTCGGAAATCAATAAGTCACTGCATCGGCCATACTCTAGATATTGGTCATGTTATTTCGGAATATGCCCAAAGTAGTCAGAGCCTGAGGTCAATTCACATTCAGATCTAATCGCAATGTTACTTTAGGTTGAGGCCATAATAAAGTAAAATACTCCATATATAGTTTAACACAATGTAAATTTGTTCTTTGGAAATCGTATGTGCATTCGTTTGGCACCAGGTGTAAGTTGGATAAGCTAGTGTATGTGGGTTATATCCACGAGAACTTCACAATGATTAAAGCAAGCCAGAAGCTTGTTATCATTAAGATAAACCGACATATTGGTAAACCTTTGGTTAATGTGGTATCTATCAGAACCGTGCCTTGTGTCTTATTAGCTACAGTATTATGTTAATGGGCGTGGACGCCAAACTCAAGTACAGAATACTGAATTATATCATAAACATGGACGCTCACAAGTATAATCATGATGCATTTATCGTGTAAAATAAGTATGTTGGTGGTACAAGGAATAAAGCATGTGAGAACGACGCTGCCTTAAACACTTTATTGGTTCATTTAATGCCCACTGTCGGGAGAAATCCGTGCCAGTTTCACTCTTGCTACTGATTTGTAATGTGTTGTATAACCTAGACATCATAACACAGTCCAGCCTATATGAGTGACTTAATCAGCTTCTAACCGAGAGGGCCTACCACTAGGCTCTGCCAAGACAGTGATGCAACAGGCCGATCTTCCAAAACATCATGATCTACATACACGAAGACTTGATAACGAGTCATTATGGACCCTTTATGTGACCTGGGACTATGCATTGGATATTGTTGGGTTCTGGACATCTCCACGTAACTTGAAATGAAGTGGGAAAAAAACACTGCATTTACCTCCATGGTCGTGGTTCTGCAGAACAGAGTGCAGGGGTTAGTGCTTCTGTAGTAGACTGTTGACACATAAATGCACTACATAATTCCGGCGCGTCTCACAGCTCACCAAGATTAAATCTGGCTTTGGTTTTACCATCGCTTTGTTCCCTGAATGACTGATATATACCGTAAGGTAGTCGTTAATGTGTTGTGAATAGACTTACGGCACCCTGAATGAAGATGCGAGGTGATCTATAAGACTACATTGGCATAAGATGACCGGTGGCGGAAATTTTTACTGGCCTACATTGCGGTTACTGGACTGATATGAGATGGTCGCACAATTACCTTAGGGCATGGTGTAACAGAGTGGCAAAGCCCATTCTTGAATCATAAAAAGGCACAATTTGTTCTCATATCAGTTTGGCAAATGACATCACTCGAATAAGTATTGTGTTGGTTAGATTATTGCATAAGATAATTCCCGCAACTAATGTTCAAAGGTCATTTGGTTACACATGTTTCTTTACTCAAGCTTTGCAAACAATTTACTGAAGGCTTAGCAAAAAAGGAAGCATCAGCGGTTTGCCATTCTTCATCTGCAACGAATGATTGCCTGTCAGCATGTGTAATGTGTGGGCATTATCACGGCGTCACTATGTACAAGAATACGGGTACATTATCGATATAAAAATATAAGTAAACTTGCATCTGGACCTATTTCAAGTTAGGTTATTGCAAATACATTTTTGTCCTGGAAGCGACACTAAAAGAGCATAAACGGGTCACGAGATTCGACGTTATCTAAGATTTAAAGTAAAAAGGACACTCAATCCCGATAAAAATCGAGAGACAAAAAAGCACCATTGGCATATTAGGACAATGATTAAACTTCTTTATTAGATATTCTTATATATTGTTATCAACTGCATTGCCTAAAACATTTAAAGGCTTTGACGACGACTAATTTGTGTATAGGGAAGATACAACAAAAAATGCAAGTCTGTCTCTCTCCTATCTCCACTGTGGCTGCTAACATTGTTATTATTGTTGACATAATGGCCGATCGTTGACCATCACTTTGCTTCGTTTGAAAGAATCAGGACCTTAGGTATTACAAGCGACCAAGTCCAAGCAGCGAAATCAAATAAGGGTATGAATTATTACCCTCCAACCACTTCATAAACGACGCTTAGTTCTCGAATAAGATGTCATTAATCTGACTAATGGCATATCATCTGCAACTAACGTACCAGAAATCACAACACCCCCGATTTTCCACTGCTTTAAGGTCAAGACATATGCAATATGAAAGGTTTTTAGTTGGGCTACATATCGGATGGCGTAACGTGATACTGGCGTTATTATATGCATTATGTCAACTGCTAAAGCACTGATTTCCAATTCGCTTATGTTAAATATAACGACGGTAACATAGCATCACTTGTTAGATACCTAAATACCAGCTTAGCAACCACTATCTGGTATTTATCAACCCGATTAATGTGGTCGGAGATTAATAGCTCAAACGATCTATTCAGCCCTATATGTACTACATAATGCTGTGCGCATAGAAATAAGGAACAAAATAGAGTAAGAGTTAACAATTACAATTGCTGTGTACGTAACGTAATGTATGGGCCAACCTTGACTTTTACGCTAGTGCATGATAGATAAATACAACATTAGCATAGGAGGCATAGATCATTTCAGCAGAAGGGGACGGATTAATTACGGTGTAGGCGCAGTTTCACTCCTATTTAGTGTCCACATTGTCGCAGAAAACGTTGATTGAGCACGAAACAACGCATTCGACGTTTCATCAGTTGATCCAGTTCCTAATTTGAAGGAGCAGCGACAATGTGTTGTACTAGATTTTTACAGCCCTACTATCTGCATTATGTAAGCAATATAATGCGTCCCAACACATAGAGATCTTACGTACTCGCACAGCCTTGTTGTACGCCATGCATAACCGAATTCGCGAACGTCCAGGAATGGTGGGCGACTACCTTCCGACCCACTTGGTTTGGAAATAGTCTTCTGCGAAATGACTGCTATCAAAGATTCAAATCGATGATACACAATATCGAAATTTTGGAAGTCAAATGTGTACATTGCGCTAAAACGTAGAGCGCTTGAAAAAGATCCCAATCAAAGGCAGTTTATTTATAGCAGAAGAAAACTAATGCCAAATAGCCTTATTCGAGAACTAACTCCGTGATTTCCAATTCCGGTGAACATAGACAAATATTAGCATTCGTGGAATTAAGTATTTCCTGCAATAACAATAAACGTAATGCTCTGAAGTGATGGGAACTTTGTGTTATGACCAATTATATTCGTATTGTTATTGTTAACCGTGCTATAATTATTGTTTGGTTTCGTGATTTTTAAATGGGTGTCAAAATGCTAAGCACCAATTTTATTGGCAGTCAGCGGATATATGAATCATTGCTTCAGTATTACATGTTTGTCATGGCCAGATAATACAGGCGCTGTCCAGACAACCCACCACCCACGCACAGTTAGGCGGCAATAGCAATAGCAAAGGTCTAATGGTGATTGATGGCAGCTGACCATCTTAAGCCCCGACTCCGCCGCATCTCACAAAATGAGAGCCGGTAGGTTCACAAAATGGGTTTTAGCAGGTATATGTGAATCCACAGTGCGTATGATCAATGCCTGTCTCCTCAGCAAATACGACCTTATCCATCTAGAAAGTTGCATGCTTGACGTCTTTGTGAGAGGGTTACACCTGGTATCGGTCGTCTTAAATCTGGAGAAGACTTGTGACGCCTTATGGAAAAATAACATTTAATGTAATTGACACGTCAAGGGCATGAAAAGTCGCATGCCAAGTTGTATCTAAAAGTTTCTGAAGTAAAACCCTCTTGGATAATCATGTCTAGGAAATGGATGTCCCACAGAAAAGAATCATGTCCGTCAGACTTTTCAATGTTCAAACAAATAATGTTGTCAATATAATCATACAAAGAGTGGAATATTCACTTTATGTTGACGATATGTTAATCCACAATAAAATATATAATCCACACAAAGTGCTTATTCGAATTGCCTGAGGTTTTTACTCTTTTCGCTCATCCAAGGAGCCATGGATTAAATGCTGGATAAGATCAACAGTTGTAGGGAAATCAGGGTCCTACATTTTTCTCTTTTTACTATTAAAGAAATAGATTACATGCGATAACCACTGAATATGATTTCCGCTTGCATACCAAATCAAAGGATGCGAACTAAAGAAATAATAGACCTTAGAGTTACTCTGTACTTCAAGAAGTAATTACGTAGTGCATCAAATACTGAAAGCAGCCATCCTGCAATACCATAGGGTATGTAGTCATTAACTGTTTCATTTACAGGAGTGATAGCATTAAAACGCGGTAAAAAAATATTATTTGTTCGTTTGCGAGGATATTATCGGGATGGGCATGTTTGTATTTGGTGGGCCCCGAACGGTATCATAGATATGGGCTATATGATATGTTCAATCTCAGAAATAAATTGCTACAAAGTGAGGCCTAAGTATGGAATGCCGATAAGTCATAAGTATTAAAGAGAGCTGGTGCCTAAAATGTGTCATCAGAACAATATACCGATAGCGGTGGTTGTCAGCTGATTAGCAAATCGATGGCATCGCCATCACAAATTCTTATTGTGCATTTCCGGGCGACGAGAACAATCATCTGAGTGTAAACTTGTGATTGACTTTCAGCAGGCGAACTTCGGCCCGACGCGACTGCATTTCATTGTGTCAGAACCACTGTTCATAAAGCTGATCTTTAAAGAATGAGCATCCATTGCCCATCCATTGTCGTTGGGGCTGTATTTGGGGTTCTTGGTAACGGGCAGGCCATTACAGGTGTACTTGATTCACCATCAATTAACGTAATGCTAATCGAAACCAAACAATACGATGATAAACCATGCATCTATTGGAACAGTCCTTAAATAAGCAATCATAATTATTTTACAGAAATAAGATAACCTTGATTTAGCCATTTTCCGATTCAGTCATCAATTTCATATTTTCTGCCCAAGTAGAAAGAAAAACGCCAGCTACATGAGCGGTGCAATGAGGTCAAACCAGTATAATCTTTTTTGCAGATGATTATCACCTCTTAATCATAATTCGTTTGGGAGTGTCTTATCGGCTTTTAGCGAATTGTGATAAATGATCTGATCTCTTTTGGTAGAACACAATATCATATATTTAGTCTACGTGCATGAACGTACCTAATATTTTTTTTTAATCGGGGATTTCGATGAAATTATCGAACCAATGCATGCCGCGGGATTAGCCGCCTGCATGCCGTAGCGTGAGCGTTGATGTCTCCTACCGCATTATTGTTCGTCCTTCCTTTAAAACGATTTACATGATTTTCCAAGCCTCACGTTTGATTTAATCTGCGCAATGTGTCTTCGATTTTATAAGACCCGATTCTAATCCTTTGCGCAATCTTTGTGCGAGGGTCTAAATCAAAAGTGTCGTGTACCAAATCATGATTTTAGCAGATCTGCACTAGCATTACCCGCAGTCATGTAAAAACCTTAGTGTTATTTTCGGCATTAACTGGGCGAACCGCGTATATTTTCTAAATGAGGGCAACGTTGTCACATATTTAAGGCAAATAT
Source organism: Urechis unicinctus (assembly GCA_034190875.2). Taxonomy (NCBI): domain Eukaryota; kingdom Metazoa; phylum Annelida; class Polychaeta; order Xenopneusta; family Urechidae; genus Urechis; species Urechis unicinctus. The sequence goes on along the minus strand of CM067352.1, from coordinate 16,772,249 downwards.
GCTTAACATGTATTCATTAAACGTCGAAGATGGGGAAGGCTTATCATGCAATGAATATTTAATCTCCTGTATTGCATATTTGGCAACAGTGATTGAAGGGGTTTAGTCATGTGTCCACGTATAGCTGACTGGGCGTGTAGATGGAACGAATGGATAAATACATGGAGAGATGGATAGATGGGGGTACGATAAGATAAGATAATTTATTAGCCCTATTCGGGAATTTGCTTTACAGTCTACAATTGACTCGTGTCTCTCTGTCACTCTCCTCGTGTCCCAGCCCCTGCTAGGCCCGTGTTTTGGCAGGAAAATTCCAGATGGCGCTGGAAGACGGGTGCTGTGATGAAGAAGCATGTGACCCGCAGATATCGAGCAGTTCCTTCCTTGTGTAGGACAGCATATGCTTTATTTGCACACGGTCGTCACATGATCGGCAACTCAAGTTCTTATTGATGTGGTGGGCAGAAAGACGGCTGGTCGTTTGGTGACGTTGACGTAGTTTCCAAGGTCGAAGAGTGGAAAGACACTGGAAACAGGACCAGGCAAAGCACGTGGCTTTCCTAGAAGCGAAGCGCGTAGTTGAGCAGCGGGAAAAACACAATGTCCCTTTCTGGGCAGCTGATGAGAAAGTCCAACAGATTCAGATATATCCTTTGATTCAAAGATGTTGTAGACGATCTTATTCACACACTGCACTAAAAACACAAGCCCAACAAAGACCAAAACACGAGGAAAATGACAGAAAAACACGAGTACACACAAGACTGCGTGTCGCCGCGGTGCAGCGCCACCTAAAAAAGCATTGGTAAGTCAAGGAGGTATAAATGTGGTCTTCAGGATCAACACTTAAGACACCGAACTGCTATAAACGCTTTTTAGTTCCGCGACCGTGGGGATAAGGGTATGTGAGGTGAGATCACAGCAAGGATAAGAATGGGGTCACGGCAAGGAAGACGGTAGGATCATAACGGGATCATGGTGAGGTCTCGGTTAGTACTACGACAGGGTAATGGCGTCGATCAGGTAGTAGTATCGGTGGATAATGGTGCTTCGTCTCGGTGGGGATTCTGTAGGGGTCAAAGGGGGTGGGGATATGGTGATTTCTCGGCGAGGATTAGAGTTAGATTGACGTTTTCTGCGTCTCTTTTATATTATTCATGCATTTAGCGTTGGCCGCATACGCTTTTCCTGCTCATTCAATCTAATGTCTAGCATTCAACTTTTCCTTTTAAACAATCAATTCCCTTATGTCGTTTCAGCAGTTTTCCGCTTTGCTTTGACGCAAGCACCCTTTCCTATTTCCATCAACAACTGATATAATCTTCTAAAAATGACGCCTTTTGCAATTTGCATTGATAATTGCGACCAAGAGAGAGCCTAAAAAACAAAATTGAATAATTGTATAAGCGATTTACAGAAGTCATCTACAGTTAACTTATCAGAAATTAAAACCCTTTGGGGATTGCAATAGCCCACTGCTACCATAAGAGAGATCACTACTGGCTATTCAGTGATCCTTGCCATGATTGAGCAGCATGCCAGTCGTCAGGCGGTGCATCAAAACAATTCTTGAATGCATACTGCACTGTCGACTTATGTTGACCAAGTGGCGTTTTCTGTTTAGTCGAAGCGCCCATGCCTTCTCCCCTTTTCCCGACAAACACGAATGGCTGTGTTTGTACAAACCATAAAACAACATTCTTCGATAACGGCTTTATAGTAATCAAAAGATATATCAATCATATGACAAAAGCTAACCAACGGCACATATTGCAAAGCTGCCTTATTAAACAGGTACTGAATATATGCTCGGAGCTATAGTGCTCAGTGATTGATAACCATTACATGAGTGGTCTGCATAAACACTCCGAAATCAAGCTGATTACTTGAGATGAAGGATGACGCAATCAACATAGTACGTAAGCAGCAGGCCAATAAGACATAGACTTGGACTTTGATACCGCTGGAAAAAACTTGTTGATTAATTATCCATTAAATATGATGCCTGATCACGCTGGTGGCATCAATCTGTTTAATAACGGATGTGCACTTATATTAAAGAGTTTCAACACATTCGGCCAAGACATTCTGAAACTATATTAACATTGTAAATGTTAAAATAAGAATAGAATTATGATGTAACTCGTTTGTAGCCAATGAACGTGAGGTCGCTAGTGACGTCGAGTTCAACCCGATGCTGTACAGTACGGTTCATATTCCAATCATCAATTCAGTCCTCATGCAGATCAGATTGAGTATCTGACGTAAAAATACGTGCGTTGTGCTGATCCGAGAAATTTAGTAAACCATAGTGGCATACGCAAGAAGTGACAGAGTGAAATGTGAAATCTTTTCAAATTGCCCGAAATGCGTTTGCCAAAAGTGATAACGTCTTTTGTATGAAAGGCATTTGGAAAGCCTAACACCTTCTTATTGGGTAAATCAAATAAGCATCATAGCTATTTCCTTTACTGGATTGTGAAAATTGAGCAATAAGCTATACGATGTGCATTGCATAATGCCCAAAGGTTATGATTGGTGAACACTATGTGTAACGAGCTCCGCCCGCTGGGCGTTGTAACGGCCAATTAGCGATTACTGGAGTTTATGTCCGGTACAAACAATGCTTTTCTACAACTTTTGCAGCGGACACTCATTGACTCCATCTACTTATTTGCCGTAGATGTTAGATTAGCCAACAATTTACGGCTAGTGGTACTGCACTGATAAGCTAGTGGCTAAGTCGCAAAATGATGCTGATGATGAGAACCAGGTGCATGTTATATTACAAACCGATGGCCACAAACTGGTCACCTTATTCGTTTATCGAGCGGCAGACAATTGAAACAACGTCATGCTTGGCAATTGTATGTCGCACGATAAATGGCCCCTTCCATCGGATGAGCAGTTTGTATATCAATTCTAAATATAACCAACACCTCATCCCCTTCTTTCAATTATCCTTCCTTTATTTGTCGATCGAAATACTGTTTTAAGCCGGTAATGGCTTAGCACGCTTACAGGTCTGTTCTTTGAGGTCAATAACCTACCTAACTACTTGCTACCAAACTACTTTCAACCAATAAACCTACTTAACTATACCACCCTACCAAAACCTACCTACTACCTACCTACCTACCTACCTACCTACCTACCTAACCACCTACCTACCTACCTACCTACCTACCTACCTACCTACCTACCTACCTACCTACCTACCTACCTACCTACCTACCTACCTACCTACCTACCTACCTACCTACCTACCTACCTACTACCTACCTACCTACCTACCTACCTACATACATACCTACCTACCTACCTACCTACCTACCTACATACATGACAAAACGATCGCCATTGCAGTTAAGGATTCTTACTAAATCGATGGAGCTATTTATTTTGTGTTCAGAGTGAGCGATTGTAAATGCGTAAACCTTGATAGCAATCACACCGCACCCTAAAAAACTTGAAGTGTCCATCAGCTCTGGAGTGTATCAATTAACATCTGTATTCGTCTAACGAGTAAGGTGCGTCTTTATGTTTGAGTGAAAGCACAATTCAATATAATACATTAAAAGCAGTTATCTGACAGACAGTTCCTGTTTGTCGCCATATCATAGTATAATCACTCCAATGTAATGTTGGCACTGATCCATATTTGACAGCCTGTAACGATATGTTTCGAAAATACATTTGATATTGTTGCCAAATCAATGCGCAGGCAATACTTCTCGTGTTGCGTGACAAAACAACAATCCCCACGTTGGGATGCTATAATGGTTTGCATTTACTTAGCATTCCCTGGATACATAAATCCTACATATATACACCTACCTGATTAGGGCATTAGCATTTAAATTAAACTACTCTAGACAAATTAGGGATAATATTTGGTTTAAGTCCAAAGATTGTGTAACGCAGGACAAAGTTAATCCAAGGTACACACATCAGAATATCGAGTAATAGCGGGATACATCGGCAATGCGTGCGGCGAAGATACGGAGAGTAATTGCATATTATGAACACTTGAGCCTACAGAAAATGAGCACCGAGACGGTAAATTATTGTATACGTGCGTTTGTGTGTAGCGTGACCGGCATTAATTAGCAATATATAGATTAATAGCTAGAAAACTTGTTTTACACAAGCCCCGTAATGAGGATATTGTGATAGCACATAAATATTTTTTTTGTGTAATAATTATTATCTCACCGTTTAATCGCAAATAACCCACATGCATTTAATACAACTAGCTGTTAGTTTTCATGTGATGCTAAATAATGCTCTGAGCGATGTGGTGCCAACTACAGACACCTCTGGATTTCATTCTTTCAATTTTCTCTGAATATCTTTCGCGTTACGTGATGACGCAACTCAACTATCATCTTTTTAGTTACTCTTATGCGGGTGTAAGCAAAGTCATTGACCCATGGTGTAAAGTAATGTAATGAATAAGTATTACATTATTTGGTGCAAGTCAAAATTCACCAAATAACATATTTAACAATATATATCAAGCTACAAACCGCAAATAAATAATGGTTACCGGCAACCATTAATGGCGACGAATCATACATTTCGATTAATATAAATTGTGGAAACTATACTGTCGGCAGTTTTATTTAGCGTTATATGATATAAGAGGAGATTTGCAGCACAGTTATGTTTGTCCCGATAGTCCACGAAGCATTCAGCAAGCAACAAATACTACTTAAGGTCTTATTGACCAGCAATAGTTCTTCATTTGTCCGATATCACCAAGTCTAATGCTGCCTGATGTGAGCCGAAATATATCTGGCAGAAGCGTTATGATGGCTACTCTTGACTGCCTCGATGACTACTTAAATTGCGCATTAGGAACATAATATGGCTATTAACGACAATAGATCCCAGACAAGCAATTAGACCAATAGCTGCTCCGAGCAGTGCGATAATACCATGATCCCACGCATGACATAGAAACGTACGAGCGTCCCAAGTGTATATTAAAAAGCGTATACAAGCACTGGTTTAAGGAGACCAATCAAATATAAACAATGATTCCTTTGCTGTCATTGCGAGTCATTTATGCACCTCGCCGGAATTGTAGCATGAAAACAGGTTATCGTATTATCTACAGCATGATGGTTATTATCGTTGCATCAATAACAAGCCAGCTCTTAAATAGATTATATCACTGCACTTAAACAGACTGTATATACTTTAGTAGCTCGCAGTGTATGATAATATATGTACAAAATCTATTGTCAATTCAAAGCTAATTTAAAGTTACTCAGTTAAATCCCTAAAACAACAGCGGAAGGCGCCAGATCATAGATGCATCCCTATATGACCAGCGTCATGCAGTCTGAATAAAAAGAAACTACTCGATCAAATAACAATAAAACGATGCATTCTACGGAGCAAAACAATTATAGCCATGATGCTTTTCAAATATGACCTGGATAAATACAAGAGCAGAGTGATAAGAGCTTATGAAATGTCTCATTACCGATCTGCGTATCAACCGTTCATGTATCTTGATGACAGAGCATGTGCGTTAAATTCAGGTATGTAACTGTAGTTCTTGTAATTGTTCGACCTCATACTATCACGCAATTACGACGAAACGATGATGATCAATTCGAAAAGTCTCTCTATTTAATGTTAATCTTTTATATGTCTTTAAGGCATTTGATAGCCTTTGTTTTTCTTTTGGGGCATTCAGTTGTCTTGTAATCATTTCAAGTACTATCATTATTGACACACAAGCTCATATCTATGGATGTAATGACACTTTCAATAGTCCTTTCGTCAAACAAGCATATGATTTACTGCTAAGTGGAAACTAAATTTGTCATAAATGCTATTATTACAGCACAGTTGACAACAGAAGGTGGGCACATTTGTATAGTGCAAGAATATTGTTGAAGAACAGGATGGCTTAAATAGGGGATGTTCTGCTATCAAGCATTCATAATTAGAGCCTTCAATAATGATAGTTGGAATATGTTTTTAATTGTGAGTTGGATTGATTGAGCACGGTGCCGCCAGGCATCGAGACGAGGTATATACAAATGATAAACGGATCCAATTTAACAACATTGACATCAACTATGACATTAACTACTAGTCATTAATGCTGGTTACCGCTCGCGGCGTCGTTTGCGGTACTGTTAAATTCAGACAAGACAAACATAGTTGCGACGTGGTTTGTTTGTTGTGAACTATGACATCAACTTCTAGTTATTAACGTTGTTTACCGCTCGCTGCGTCTTTCGAGATAATTTGGAAAAAAAATAAACATGACGTAAAACCCAAACGTCATTTTCTTTTTTTTATGCTTCCATTAGAAGTGCAGCATAGCAAATCTAAACTTTCATCCACTATCAATGAAGAAAAAGCAATAAATCTCTTCGTATCTCTGGATGTTTCATGCGATGTTGCTTCAATGTCAGCTGCGCCTCTTGAACGGGCGCCGTACAAAAACGATTAGATACACAGTGCATACGATTTTCTTCATATTAGTTTTAGAACGATGTCCGTGGTAATTAGAATCCAGATGAGGTCACGCACATTCAGTATTAGGTAAACAGAAAACATGTTCTGGTCTCCCCTGGCCATTGCATCAAAATATCCATCCCATGGTGCTGAGCGGACGGCATGGTAATGAAGCAATCGCAGCATCTATCAATTTTGCGATGCTGCCTTCCACTTTGAAAGCAACGATTATTTTTGTTTTGTTTCCAATTGTGCACAACATCACCAATGCCATTATTGCATGCTATTTTGCTGTTAGCATTATCGATTCTCTCCTATTGTTATTGATTGATAATTTATAGATTCCGTTCTTCTGCGCGCCTTTTCGCCCTCGAGGCAAAGGTAAATCATGGCCCAATCCCGTGCGATTGTCCACATGATCTTAAGTTATCACCATGATGCATATCTTTGCTAATGCACACAAAAGCTGTACAATACCATGTGCACAATTTGTCGACGGTTGTTGATAGTTAACTAATAGAGTTACTAGTGTAAAACGTTTAAGCCACCTTTTACTATCTGGGCAAACGCTGTTGATGATCATGGCTTCGACAATGTCAGGTGTGACACAGCCAATACAATTATCAAATACGTCGTGTATGAACACATGTTATTTTTCGATCAGAACTGGCACGTTCAGCGATTACAAGTGATGCTGACCAAAGAATTTGTTTCATATAAAACAGCTCGCTAAGGTAAAGCAATGAATGTAATCAAATCATGTGCAAGTCTATGATACGTTATTAATAGTAATGCAGCCAGTAATGGTGGATTATCCAGATTGGGGTTCGACATAGTATCACTGAGGGACCATTTGTATGCCGAATACGATACATAGGGCTATATTCGTTTATTATGGGTAACAGTAGATTACACGAAAAACACTGGACTTACAACGATAGGCATACTGACCGGAGAAATACCTTTTGCATCATGGTTGAGATCATCATCATGTAAAATGGGCCACAGTCTTGTTAATGAGTTAATATATGTTATTTACATAGTAACTAGCAGTTACCTTAGAGATATATGCGTTCATAGAAATCCATGTCTCCACTAATCGACTATTGTTGGAGGTCTGTGCTGGTTAACCTAATTTTGCTTCACCTTCAGGGAGAGGCATAGTTTAGAAAATCACTTTGTTCTGGCATGTCACAAAATATCCTTCCAACCAAAGCTATTGGCTTATCCCTATAGATATGACGCAACTTTTCCTGAACGCAGGTATGGCATATTAGAACTAGGCACATATTATGCCCATATTGCATCCAACGGGCTTAACAGTGAACTGTTTGAATGCAACTATAAACATTCGTAAATTTCTCAAAATGTAACCTGCGATATTGTAACCTTATCTTAGAATGAGAAGTTAAAATAATTAACTTTCAAAATACTGCAATAAAAGTGGCAATAATTTTCGTTGATTTGCTAATAGTAGACAATGTGGTCTTTGCTCTTCAGAATAAAATATTACTGTAATGGTTCTATCTTATAGAGATTGCAGCCCGATTCTTGGTGATTATTATATTGTGGTCTGCTCCCTCCCTCATAAGGGGTTACTGGTTTTATGTCTTCACAAAAAAGCATCTTCTCAAATATCTATCTATTTGTCTAAAAGTGTTTATGATAAGCGCTGAATACCTGTAGAATAGCTTTGCTGTAACGACGATGCAATTATGTGATATATGAACAAGAATATTTTTCGATGGTCAATACGAGGAAAACTGGTGAATGTCTACGGTTACTCCAAATAACCGGTCGTCGTTGAATTGCCCTTGATCCGTTAACAAGAGATATATAAAGCCCCGACCCTATGGTTGCATAATGTCCCAAACAGACATAATCCGAATATCCGCCAATCAGGCGAACGCATGTGTAGGGAGTATCATAACTACCCTCGCCTGTGGGATATTTCCTTGGAGATGATAGCCACCTCATAGATGATTGTTTCTTTTTCTGCAGTTTTGAGCCATGAGATTTATTTTCTAATGATGCCACCCAGAGGAATCTTAATGGGCATTAACAACTCACCTTTTGTCCCGTAATTATCAGCACTACATATAATGAGCCTGTGATAACTTCCATTTATGTCGTTTACATTGTCCACAGACAGACTGAACAAAATACTTGCAAAACTGTAGCTGCGCAGAGCAGTTTGTCTAGTTTACAAATAATTTGTGCAAAAATTACCCAGCGAGATAAAGACACATCCAGCCTAGAACAGCATGAGCTTACCTCAAACTGAACATATTGGTCAGTTAATAGGATGTTTAAAAGTACAATGTTTTTTTATTCGCAATTGCCCCAAATCGCTTCAATACAGAGAAGCACTGCCAACCTGGCTCATGAAATGTTTAAATATATTTGCATAACCTATGTTAGATGGCACGTCCTAGACATTAAATAAATTACACATTTATTACCGCCGGGGAATAATATTCAATTAGATTGAAATGACTCACGAAATGCTTCGTTTTGATATTGTAACCGACATCAACTACATTGGGTGGTAGGCGGTCAATTTGTATGGAGGCCTTCGTCAGTGTAGACTGATATCTCCACTAATATAATGTGTTACAAGGAAATGGCAAATATTATAGTTATGACTTTAACCTTGTACCACACTTAATGTTCTACTGAGATATACACGGATCTTCGCAATACAAAGCTGTAGATGACAACAGAAGTGAACACTCGAGACCCATTCAAATCACTTAACACACGATTGCACATTTACAAAACTTAACAAGTGATGGTACTTAACAAGAAAAACAAAGGTAACATGCGCGTACATATAATAGCTATAACCCAATGAGTACTTGCTACCTAAATGACCTTTTCAGCAAAATCGCATTGAAAGGCAGTTTGCAAATGTTAAAACATAGGCTTATAGTTTCCATTGATTATAGTTGCATGAAATTGGGTGTATGTGTATTTTAACGATATGCCATCGGGTGTCATCGCAAACTATGAACGCGGTACATAAAACATGAGCTTAGAACAGCTGTACTGCGCATGCAACTGCAGATGTTAATCTTACATGAAGGCAAAAGGCAATAGGCTTTTATTAATTTAATTGCCAGGTTGGCCAAACTCATCATAGTGACAACATCAAACTACCCAGTTGCATCCCATTAACTCACTCAAGAATCAATCCACAATCAACAATCAATGTTGAAGCCACTGAACGGTCATAAGTTAGCATACTATGCATCCAAAGTTCTTTACCCTATGATAAGCTTAATCTATTTAACTGGTGGGCCGATCTTAAAAAGTCGCCAATGCATACAAATCATGAAACGAATTGTTCATGTTATTTATGACAACGATAATTCGCAATTGAACAAACATACAAACTGACAAAGGAATGGGATAGGAAATATCTTTAACATCATTAAGGATAATTATGTGTCAGTGATTAAAGCATGAGCGATGACTAACGTTGTAGAGATTTATCAACATTTGACTATTTGCAATTTAGATAGATTTTAATTATGCTGCATGTGCTTATCAGCGCGCATACTTACTAATAGATACAGGCTGATCGCTTTGACAACTTGGATGTCTTCAGCCGTCATGACCAACCCCATTAATAGTAGAGAGGTTGTGCGATGATATTTCATGCATATGGCCTTAGTAATTTTTCAAAATGTTAATGACAGGAATATTGAACTACAAAAAAATATGGGATTATATGTGCATTGTATAGTGTACATTTTAAGTGATTCTGCGATCTGGATGAGAAATCTGTCATCACGCGCAAAGTTAGCAAAGTAGTTTTAGCTGTGGTGTTTGTCTTCAATAAGGTGCGACTATTCGGCAAAATTTAAAAATATACTCGTGATAGCTTATTTCTATCAGATGATGTGCTTACTGTGTCTACGCATATGACACTTAAATATTCCATGGAACTTGGCTCGACACCCAAAAGTGGTCATTCAAAGATAATTTTGGCAATATGCATTACTAATTCATATAATTGATGATGAAAGGCATAATATGAGCGATTTTGAAATCCAACCCTGACTGTTATATAACATAAGCCATTTTGACAAGTGAGACCTATTCAAATCTCGTACTCGTTTTCAGTCGGACATTTGTTAACATTGCGAAAGAAAGTTATTTTATTTATTTCCTATTTTGCAATATTTATTAATGATTATCTTTATCAACAATAACGGGCGATCGCATAATAATTTGATATGTTGCTATGCCGCCTAATTATACAATGCATTACTTGTATATTTGACCAAGCGTGGGTTGGGAAACACTGTATTGATATCGGTGCAAAAAATCAACAGAACTGCTGACGTTTTTTTGATGAATGTCAACCAATAATTTTATTTGTCAAAAGAGCATGGATCATTGACACAACTGTAAATTAGTTATCACGCAGTGTTCAATCCCAACCTATTAGATGCGAGCAAATCATCAGCGAGTCCATTGTAATGTAACCGACAATGGACTCCACAAAGTATCACTCAAGGACCATTTATATGCCACATAAGATGAGCGGGCAAATCTATATTCACCATGGGTATGATTACAAACCAATCGTGAAGGCATTCTTGAGTATGGAAGTCAGGCGTCCGCAAAGTAACCGGCTTCGCTGTTCTCATAGCATGCATAGCTTTCTTCTCTAAGGTACATCCTTATGTAACGTAATACACAATACACCATATCACACGAGGTCTGCTAACAAGCTGCGCCCAAGCCAGAATAGTCATCAATTTATGTTTCTCATCTTTTTTTATGAGTATAAGCAACGATTTTACGGCCAGTTACAGCCAATTAACGGGAACTTTATAACACATTAGTCATAGCAACAGTCAGGTGTGATAACGCAGAGTACTCACAAAGAGTCATTGCATGGGTTCGGCGGCATTTGTGATTACCATCAAGTCAATAATAGTCAAACAATGAAAGACTAGTCTAAAATACGATACCATGAAAATTTGTCGGTTCGCAATGATAGTTACACCCAAAATACAACATATGTTAATATATGGGCGCTCAGGTGCGCAAGTGGCCTACATGAATGAATATTAGAAACATTCCTTTTCATTGAATGTAGATTTATAATTTTTACCGTTTTTTTACCATTTAGTGTTGCTGTGTGGAAAGATGGTGCCATTTACTTGTAGTATAATGTCAATGGGTGATTTATTGATAATAACCATTGAAACAAGATTGCACACGAATGTCAATTGTCCAAATATATTATCCTGAAGGCAGACCATGCGATGAAGTCATTGCTACGCATCAATGAGTTTGATAACGGGATGTCAGTGATATGAGACAAGAATAAAACTAGTTTCATGATTTGTTCCAAGGTAAAAAGGCATCAAACCAAGATGCTCTTTTTGCTTTGAATTGAAATACAATTGTACTGCTGTTATATATCAGCACTGTATGTATGTGATGTAGAGACATCGTTTGAGTATCATTGAAGGTGACGACCATGTTTGCGCCTTACCTCTGCTGCTGTTTTTTTTTCATGAAACGACAAGATAGATCAAAACATGAACAAAATCATAGGCTGTCGGCATTATATTCGATTTAATGCAGCGCAGCTTTGTAAGCCAAAGTACTACTTCTGCAATGTCAGATATCTTTGATATGAAAAAAATCATAAATTTGTACTAATATACGAGTAATATTCGACATCGCATGACAGAATATTTCTGTAGCCTTGACTTCAAAAATGAACGCATGTTAGATAAGGAGGTGGAAGACGGAAATGACGTGCGCGCTGTGGAAGACTTGCGAAGCAAATTACGAAACTGTCCAGGGGTTTGTACCCCTGATGAAGCTTAGCATTGCATTGCGTCTTATATAAACATATACAAATATAGTGACACCGATTGGGTATGCAGTTGTCGATTGATTGATTATTGATTTAATTTCATTAAAGCAATTATTATTTGTTTGTCTATTAAGCAGACATAGCTGCAAATGATTTGGTTTGCTTGCAATGTGGCCTTAGCTGCTGCCGCACCCGAGACCAGTGACTGCACGAAGGTTTTCTAGCTAAATGATAATCTACCGTTTGAGCTATTATTGCAAGGGTGGAAGTGTGCCAGAGGTCTCACAGATAGATTTTCCATTTAGAAAACTGCACAAATAAAACAAGGTAATTAATCTCAATACTAAAGACAGATTTAAAGATGTTTGCCAACCAACATGCTGCATAAGCTTATACCAAGGCATTGTCAGTGCTTCCGTAATCCAACAGATATTTGCTTTCTCCTGGCACTCGTAAACACGAGAGGTAATTTGAAAACTTTCCCCCTTACGATTATGGCGATTGCATCTCGGGGATAACGGAGTTAGGAACTGTGAAGTCCATTGCGGATATACTCCGGCTGTGCAGTCATTCGGTCTTGGGATGATCATCAACCTATGTTATAGTGTTTGGAAATATATTAAGTAATACAAATATGTAATAACAAATATAATTGTAGAATATATATGTTATTTATTATATATTCATCCATCCAATTAGCTTATTATGATATGAATACTTCACGAGCTTCAACATAAATAAATTGTTATAGTAACATCTAGAAGTTTACAAATCAATTGGCTTAATTACTGTATATGCGCATTAAATTGGGTCGAAAATATATGGTGTGGTACACGATGTAACGTAAAGCGCGAAAGATAGATATGACACTGATAGCACAATGGTCAGAGTTATGGTAGGCGATGCATACTGAATGCATTGCGAGATCGTATATCGCAGTATGTCTATACTCTACCTGCATTGCGAAACCGTTAGAGACACGAATATTGTTTTGCACTCTTTACAAATTATATTCTTTGCGGTTGATAGTGTTGACCAATAAGCCGGTGGTCAACAGTTACCAGGTTGAGCAATCTTTTCAAATGCAGACGATACTGTTGTAATAGGCTTTTTGATATCCTCCCGGTATATGATTACGTATCGTGAAAATTGCTTATCTATTGTAGTATGTTATGAGGAATTTATTTCTATTCTGCACTCTGTCTAGATAGGTTATGTCGCAAATAATGAGTTTATCATACTTTATGGTATTCTACTTCCCTCTGACTTCAACATATGTACACCACGTTACCTTGTTATGGTGTAAATAAATGTATCTTTTTTCTTTATTTGTCACGACTTTAAACATCTGACTTTACTAAGGAAATATAAATTACCGGGATGAAGGAAAAGACTCGACTTTACCTGAACCATTTAGGAAATCAATAAGAAATCGGCCATACTGTAGAATTTCGGAATATGCCCAAAGTTTTCAGAGCGTGAGGTCAATTAATATTCAGATCTAATCGCAATGTTACTTTAGGTTGAGGTCAGAATATAGTATAATACTCAATGTATAGTTTAACTCATTGTAAATTTGTTCTTTGTAAATCGTATGGGCATTTGTTTGGTACAAGTTATAAGTTGGATAAGCTAGTGTATGTGGTTTATACCCGCGAGAACCTCAACATGATTAAAGCAAGGCAGAAGCTCGTTTATCATTTATTAAATGAAGTGAAAAAGACTGCATTTCTTCAATGGATGTGAATCAGCAGAAAAGGGTGCAAGAGACAGTGGCAATTTATCAAGACAGCACTTCTTTGTAGTTGCTTTTGCCTCTGTAGTGCACTGCTCACACATGAATATACTACATTATTTGCTCGCATCTCACAGTTCACCACGATTAAATTTGGTTTTGGTTTTAGTATCGTTTTGTTCCCTGAATACCAGATATATGCCTGAATCAAGATGCCAGGTGATTAAAAACACAACATTGACGCAAGACGACCGGTTGCGGAAATTTTACAAAATGGTCTCCATTGCTGTTACTGGACTTTTCTTAAGGCATGCTCTAACAGAGTGCCAAAGCTCATTCTTGAATCATCAAAAGGCACAAATTGTTCACATATTAGCATGAATAACTATGATGTTGGTTAGATTGCAGCATGATGTTCATTCCCGTTGCCACTGTTTAAAGGTCAATTGGTTACACGTGTTTTATTACTCAAGCTAAGTAGACGCTTTACTGAGTGCTTAACCAAGGAAGAAGCATCAGCGGTTTGCCATGACTCATTTGCAACGAATGATTGCCTGTCAGCCTTTTTAATGAGTGGATATTATGACGGCGTCACTATATACAAGAATACGGGTACATTATCTATATAAAAATATCAGTAAACTTGCATCTAGACCTAGTTCATGTTAGGTTAATGCAAATACATTTTTCTTCTGGAACCAACGCTAAGAGAGCTTAAACGAGTCACGAGATTCGACGTGATATAAGATTTAAAATGAATACGACACTCAATCCCGATAAAATCGAGAGAAAAAGAAGCACCATTGGCATACTAGCACAATGATAAAACTTCTTTATCATATATTGTTCCTGTTATCAAATTTGAACGATCAAAGAGTTTCATAGATAGATGATATTAAGCATCGCATAATATGTAACTGATGCGGCAGAATCCAGATGACATTTAAGTGATAGCAACCACCGTCATCCATCACAGAAGTCGACGTTATTTGTCATCATTTGATAACTTTCTTCGTTACATTATTGTTATACTATATATTCTGTATATGTTGCTGTTATTATGAAGTCTATAAGCTATTTTGTAATTACTTTTCGTTGGCAAATTTTGACGGTAAGGTTCGCAGTTTTATCCACTGCATTGCCTGAAACATTTAAGGTCTTTGGCGACGACTAATGTGTGTGTAGGGACGATACCAACAAAATTCAAGACTGTCTCTCTCCTATCTCCACTTAGGCTGCTAACGTTGTTACTGAATCCTCGTACGTCCAGGAATGGTGGGCGAATACCCTCCGACCCCCTTGGCTTGAAAATAGTCTTCTGCGAAATAGCTGCTATCGAAGATTCCAAGCGATGATACACAATTTGCGAATTTTGTAAGTCAAATGTGTACATTGCGATAAAACGTAGAGCGCTTGAAAAAGATCCCAAGCGAAGGCAGTTTATCTATAGCAGAAGAAAACTAATGCCAAATTGCCTAATTTGAGAACTAACTCCGTGATTTCCAATTCCGGTGAACATAGACAAATATTAGCCATCGTGGAATCAAGTATTTCATGCAATAACAATAAACGTAATTCTCTGAAATGATGGGAACTTGGTATTACGACCAATTATATTCGTATTGTTATTGTAAACCGTGCTATAATTATTGTTTGGTTTCGTGACTTTAAATGAGTGTCGAAATGCTGAGCATCAATTGTATTGGCAGACAGTACATATATGAATCATTGCTTCAGTATTACATGTTTGTCATGGCCAGTTAATCCAGGTGCTTTCCAGACAACCCACCACCCACTCACAGTTAGGCGGCAACAGCGTTAGCAAAGGTTTAATGGTGATTGATGGCAGCTGGCCATCATGGGCCCGACTCCGCCGCATCTCTATAAATTTTACCCGGTTGGTTCACAAAGATGGGCATTAGCAGGTTGTATATGCGAATCAACAGTGCGTATGATCAATGCCCTTCTCATTCGTCCAACAATTTGCATACGTGAGAGGGGAACACCTGGTATCGGTCGTCTTAAATCTGGAGAAGGCTTGTGACGCCTTATGGAAAAATAACATATAATGTAATTGACGCACGAAGGGCATGAAAGGTCGCATAATTGATGATTATGTTTAAGAAATGGATGTACCACAGAAAAGTATTATGTCCGTCACTCTTTTCAATGTTCAAAAAAATAATGTTGTCAATATACAAGGGGTGGAATGTTCACTTTGTGTTGACGATATGTTAATTTTGTTTTAATAAAACATATAATACACAAAAAAATTCTAATTCCATTTGCCTGAGGTTTTTACTCATTTCGCTCATCCAAGGAGCCATGGATTGAATGCTGGATGGGTTCAACAGTTGCAGAGAAATCAGGGTCCTACATTTTTCTCTTTTTACTATCAAAGAAATAGATTACATGCGATAACCACTGAATATGATTGCCGCTTGCATACCATATCAGAGGATCCGACTATAGAAATCAAGGACCTGAGAGCTACTCTGTACTTCATGAAGTAATTACGGAGCAAATCAAATACTGAAAGCGGCTATCATGCAATACCAACGGATATGTAGTCATTAACTGTTTCATTTACAGGAGTGATATCATTAAAACGCGGTACAAAATTCGTACTCGTTTGCGAGGATTTTATTGGTATGGGCATGTTTGCATTTGGTGGGCCCTGAAAAACACTCCTAATGATATCATAGATATGGGCTATATGATATGTTCAATCTCACAAATAAATTGCTACAAAGTGAGGCCTAATTGGGGCATGCCGATAAGTCATCAATATTAAAGAGAACTGGTGCCTCATATGCCTCAAAATACTGATAACGGTGGTTGTCAGCTGATTAGCTAATCGATTGCATCGCCATCACATATTCTAATTGTACATTTCCAAGCGACGAGAACAATTATCTGAGTGTAAACTTGTGATGGATTTTCAGCTGGCGAACTTGGGTCCACCTCGACTGCATTTCATTGTGTGGGTACCACTGTTCATAAAGCTGATCATTAAAAAATGAGCATCGATTGCCCAACGGTCGTTAGGGCTGTGTTTGAGGTTCTTTGTAACGGGCAGGCCAGTACAGGTGTACTTGATTCACCATCAATTAACGTAACGCTAATCGAAGCCATACAATACGGTGATAAACCATGCATCTATTGCAACGGTCCTTGAATAAGCAAACAGAATTATGTTATAGAAATAAGATACCATTAGCCATTTTCCGATTCAGTAATCAATTTCATATTTTCTGCCTAAGTGGCAAAACGCCAGCAGCATGATTATCACCTCTTAATCATATTTCGTTTGGGAGTGTCTTATTGGCTTTTATGGAGATGAGAAACACTGACTTCCTCAAGTACCAGCTGAAATCGAACATATTTCCATGCAACTGACCATTTCTTTTAGTTTCATATATTGGCGAATATATGGTTAATTGATCTGCCGTTTTTGGCCAAAAGGAAATAAAAACATTGGATATCCATCCGGAAACAACTACTACTCCCTCTATACTTTGTGGCCGCGCGGTGACGCATATGAAGCACCCATTAAGAACTGCTACCGAGGAGAGGAAGTATGCAGCACCCTTATATAACTACCAATATGGAGTTTTTGCACCAGCACAATGCACGTGCTACCTTACGCCCCATTAAATCCTCCGAAGAAGATGACGTGATTCATGACGAGACAACAGCGCGATGATCCATCAATGACCCATCTTAAATGCGTGTCTGTGACACATGCCTAATTATATCCAGGTTGATAATAATTAGCAGTTACGTGGACGGGTTAGTGGAGCAACGAATTGTAGCAGATGAAATATGTGCTACTTTGAAGTACATTATTACCCATTCTACACATGCCGAACTCTCCTACATTTTCATTTACTGCTATTTACTGTGTCGATTGGAAACTGCAGTTGATTGATCATAACGTTTGATCCCTTTAGCCCAAAACACAAAGATTTGCCTTTTCGCTCACAATTGGGCGTACGGTTGGCATCATTTGTCAGTAATCTGCCATCTGTCAAAGTTTTTCTAATTGATTAAACATTTCACTCTCAGCAACTTCACCAACTAAATAAGCAGCATTAATTCTCTGGCAACACAATTAGCGCATTTAGGTATTGTACTGTGTATCCTACACTGCATCTTGACTATTTCCTTACACCGCCAAATGACGGCATAACATATTTTCGTGCTTGTTCATTCAATGCTGCCCTATATGAGTCGCGAATGATTGATCTTCAAACATAGCACACATATATCAGAAATGCCCTTTTGAGAGTCAAGTTCTGCCATATTTATGACTAACGTGCACAATATATCAACCTTGAAGATGGATTGAATCGATATTGTCATTCTGAATATTGTCCAAGTTACGCGATGACAAATTACGTTGTGCTATAGTAAACCATTGGGCATATCCATATGATACATTATGAACCAAAGAAAGTCGCAAAGACCCAATCGCGTGTGTGGTTTTGTGACAAGGCAATCAGTTGATTAGGTATGAAAATGTTTCCATAGTTTCTCAATCGAACTACATGATGCTATCGAAGATAATATATAGGCTTAATGAATAGTGCAATACAATTGCTAGCATTAACACGTGAGTGGAGGCGAGTGGAGGCGAGTGGAGGCGAGTAGAGGCAAGTGGTGGCGAGTGGTGGCGAGTGGTGGCGAGTGGTGGCGAGGGGTGGCGAGTGGTGTCGAGTGGTGTCGAGTGGTGACGAGTGGTGGCGAGAGGTGGCGAGTTGTGGCGAATGGTGGCGAGAGGTGGCGAGTGGTGACGAGCGGTGGCGAGAGGTGGCGGGTGGTGCCGAGTGGCTTTGATGCTGCAGCCTCGTGTTTACTAGATCAACGTTTCTGATTACGTGATTACTACGCAAAAAGATGATTACTATATCAGATAATTAAATGCTCGAATTAAGTACTAATCATATCGCAAAAGGTCAACGATTCAGGGGAATGTTTCGATTCAGAATGAGTAAGCTTCTCTGGGTCAATAAGGATGTATTTATGTTTTGTGCGCGTGCGTGTGTGAGCCTGTATGCGTGTGTGTGCGTGAGTGCACTTACTTCGACTTATTTGTGCATTTGGATAGTAGTCTCGTGTGACTAAAAGCTCTTACAGGAAATAATCTTGTGACCATGTTAACCATTCGCCATATGGTGATTTCACCTTCATAATATATTTGAGCCATATATTTTTTCTTGCATGTTAAACTGAATAGCTTGGAGCATATCGTCCTGAAAGCACACATATCTATGCGAACCCGAAAGCAGCCACGGATATCTCTATGCGTGACCCTTAGTGAGCCTCGATGTGTTTAGTGTTCGTGAAAGCCCAGTGAACACACGTGTAGTGTTCAGTGGGCCTATGCCTATATTATGTTTTCTATGTTGTTCGCATTTGAAATTCTGATAAACAGCCCATCAGTCCGTTATACGCCAACGCATTACCTGGGAAAAAAGCAAAGTGGGCTTTACGTCTATCATTTGTCATAGCAACTTTTTCTGAATCAATGTTGTTTGTATGCCTTGACTACAGGAAATGATTCTCCGATAGAAATTGCATATTCGAGACAGTACGTCTTCCTTCCTGTTTTGTAATAAATCATACAAAAACTATCTATCAATTGCTTTAAAGTAGAAATCTAAGGTGAAATCTGTCGAGCAGAATGTGCTTTAAGGTGGAATCGAATTATTGTTCACTGGTCGGTGAATTTTGCTGTGATTTCGTGCAATTATTTAACCGCTCTTGTTTGAATGCTGAAATGACAATTATGTGACCCTTCCTTTGTTTTGGGAGCACACAATTATCAATGATTTATTTATATCGTGTTTAGCAACATGCGTCTTGTCAAGACAAGAAGCATGTTGCTAAACTGAACAAGTTTTATAATTGTTTAACTGAGGCATTGATGGATGCAAGCTCTCAGTCTATTGGTTCTTTTAAAAAGGTTAAAAACTTGAATTGTAGACCTGGGTGGACAGACTATGTTGAAGATCACTATAAATGTGCTAGGGAACTTTACATTAAGTGGAGGGAAGCTGGCAAGCCAAGGCAAGGGCACTTGTTTGCTCATATGGTGCAAGCAAAATATAAGTTTAAATATGCCTTAATGTTATCAAACAGCATGAAAATACTATGCGCAGTGACTCTCTTGCTAAGAAACTTTCTCAGAATAAGTCGGTCGACTTCTGGAAAGAAATTAGGATCATGAACCATAAAAACAACTATTGCTGGGGTGTGTGCAGAACACTTAAAAGAATGTAGCAGCAGAATATTGCCGCTCCTGGCAATGTGCTTGACTGGCCTTTTTGTCCATGGTCACTTACTTGACTCTATGAAATCAGTTGTACTTATACCTATAATTAAAAACAAAGCTGGTAACATCAATAGTATGGATAATTATAGACCCATTGCCTTGTCAAGTATCCTGTCTAAAGTTGTAGAGAGAATACTTCTTGATAGATTATCTGATTCCCTCGCTACTAAGTGTAATCAGTCGGTTTTAAACGCAAGCTTGGTACTGATATATGTATCTATGTACTCAAAGAGTTGATTGATAACTATAGAAAGTTGAATGGTTGTATGTTTATGTGCTTTCTTGATGCACAAGGAAATTTGCTTTCATATGTGCTCAAACAATGTAAAAATTGCTCTGTTTCACTCTTATTGCTTTTAATGTTTTGGTACATGTCAACTATGGTGGAACTACAGAAAATCTGCTATCACAAAATTACATACTGCTTATAATAATGCATTTAGGATGGATTCTCTCCCCTGCCTCGCCACTGTAGTGCAGTGGAATGTTTGCCTATAATAATGTTCGTAGCGCCCATGCTATAATTAGAAATCTCATTTTCAGTTTTATGCTAAGGGTTGATATATCACCCAACACAATTGTTCAATCAGTTCTTAGATCTGATATCAAATGGAAATCAAGAATACGAACTCACTGGATGAGATTGCTCTATGTTCACTTTAATCATGTGACCTAATAATTCATGCTAGGCCATCTTTTTTTCTTTCTATGTATGTTTGTATCTATGTGTAAATACAAGTTTAGATTTCTATTTGCTATGGACCGCATATAAAGTTATACTTTGTTGTTGTGTCTGAAATAAAGAAATAATAATAAAAAATAATAATATATCGATGCCCTAAAAATATATTGAGTCTATTGTAGAATGTTATGATGAATATATTTCTGTTCTGCACTCTGTCTAGATAGGTTATGTCGCAAATAATTAAGGGAGTATATCATCCTTTATGGTATTCCACTTCCCTCTGTCTTTAACATATCTACACCATGTTACCTTGTTATGTTGCAAATGAATGTATCTTTTTTCTTTATTTGTCACGTCTTCAAACATCTGACTTTACTAAGGATAAAGGAACAGGCTCGGCTTTACCTGTACCATTTCCGAAATCAATAAGAAATCGGCTATACCTTAGATATAGGTCATGTCAAAGTTGTCAGAGCGTGAGGTCAATTCCCAGACAGATCTAATGGTAATGTACTTTAGGTTGAGGCCATAATATAGTATTATACTTAATGTATAGTTTAACACATTGTAAATTTGTGCTTTGGAAATCGTATGTGCATTCGTTTGGTACAAGGTATAAGTTGGATAAGCTAGTGTATGTGGGTTATACCCGCGACAACCTCACAATGATTAAAGCAAGCCAGAAGCTTGTTTATCATTTAGATAAACAGACATATTGGTAAACCTTTGGTTAATGTGGTATCTATCAGAACCGTGCCATGTGTCGTATTAACTACAGTATTATGTTAATGGACGTGGACTCCAAACTCAAGTACAGAATACTGAATTATATTATAAACATGGACGCTCACAAGTATAGTCATGATGCAGTTGCCGTGTAAAATAAGGATGTTGGTGGTACAAGGAATAAAGCATGTGAAAACGACGCTGCCTTTAACACTTTATTGGCTCATTTGATGACCACTGTCGGGAGAAATCAGTGCCAGGTACACTCTTGGCACTGAGTTGTATCGTGTTGTATGGCCTAGACATCATAACACAGTCCAGCCTATATGAGTGCCTTAATCAGCTTCTAACCGAGAGGGCCTATCGCTAGGCTCAGTCAAGAGAGGGATACATCATGGCCGATCTTCCAAGACAACATGATCCACAAACACTAAGACTTGCTAACGAGTCATTATGGACACATTATGTGACCAAGGACTATGCATTGGATATTGTTGGGTTCCGGACACATAACTTGAAATGAAGTGAAAAACACTGCATTTCCTCAATGGATGTGGTTTAACAGAACGGCGTGCAGGGGACAGTGCGAATGTTTCACAACAATACTGCATTGTATTGCCCTTTACCTCTGTAGTGCACTGCTCACACATGAATACACTACATTAATCTCTCGCATCTCACAGTTCACTAAGATTAAATTCGGTTTTGGTTTCACTATCGTTTTGTTCCCTGAATACCAGATATATGCCGTATGGTTGTCGTTAACGTGTTGTGAATAGACCTACGGCCTTTCTCATCCTTGCCTATGTAGGATTTGCCACCTGGATCGAGATGCCAGGGGATTTAAAACACATCATTGACACAAGACGACCGGTGGCGGAAATTTTACAAAATGGTCTACATAGCTGTTACTGGACTGATGTTTGTCATGGCATGCTGTAACTGTGTGGCAAAGCTCATTCTTGAATCATCAAAAGGCACAAATTGTTCACATATTAGCACGAATAACTATTATGTTGTTTAGATTAAAGCATGATGTTCATTCCGGTTACCACTGTTTAAAGGTCAATTGGTTACACGCGTTTCATTACTCAAGCTAAGTAGACGCTTTACTGAGTGCTTAACCAAGGAAGAAGCATCAGCGGTTTGCCATGCCTCATTTGAAACGAATGATTGCCTGTCAGCATTTTCTAATGAGTGGGCATTATAACGGAGTCACTTTGTACAAGAATACGGGTACATTATCTATATCAAAATATAAGTAAACTTGCATCTAGACCTATTTCAAGTTAGGTTATTGCAACTACATATATTTGCTGTAACCAACACTATAAGAGCATAAACGAGTCACGAGATTCGACGTGATCTAATATTGAAAGTGAATACGACACTCAATCCCGATAAAAATTGTAAGAGAAAGAAGCACCATTGGCATACTAAGACAATGCTTATACTTCTTTACCAGATATTCTTCCTTGTTACCGGATTTGAACGATCAAAAAGTTTCTCTGATCGATAGATGATATTGAGTATCGCATAATATGTTGCTGATGCTGCAGTATCTCGATGACATTTAAGTGATAGAAACCACCGTCATCAATCACATAATTCGGCATTATTTGTCATCATTCGATAACTTTCTCCTTTACATTATTATTATACTATATATTCTGTATATGTTGCTGTTATTATGAAGTCTATAAGCTATTTTGTAATTACTTGGACGGTTGAACAATTTGCCAAGTAGGATACACAAAATAAGAAAGCTGTTGCAGTGCATTGCAGTTTTCATGGTCCTGGCCTTCAGGGTCAAAAGTTGAGACACCAAACTGGTACAAACGCTTTGGAAGACCACTTCATTTCCGCGACCTTGGGGATACGGGTACGTGAGGTGAGATCACAGCAATGACAAGAGTGTGGTCACGGTCAAGAAGACGGTAGGGTCACGACGGGATCATGGTGAGGTCACCGTTAGTACTACGATAGGGTCACGACGGTGACTAGGTAGTAGTATCGGCGGATGAGGGTTTTGCATCTCGGGGAGATTCGGTAGGCTACTTGGGGGTAGGGTAAAAGTGATTTCTCGGCGGGGAATAGTGTTGGATCATAGAGTTATCAGATGGTTAAAATCACAGCCTCGGGCTTATCGTGTTCATGCTTTGTTTGTTATCAATGGACCACTATTCGGGGTCATTCAATCGTTTCTTTAATGGCATTGACGTTTTCTGTGTCTCTTTTATTGAATCCATGCATTTAGCGTTGGGCGCATACGCTCTGTTTGCTAATTGCTCAGCTGTTTTCCGCTTTGCTTGCCACAATACCCTTTCCCATTTCCATCAACAACTGATATAATCTTATAAAAAATGGACTAAGAGAGAGCCAACAACAACAACATTAAATAAGGGTTTAAACGAATTTTCGCGAAGCTCCTTTAAAACGATGCTTGCATTTAGCCTTATGATGCAATCGATCTGCCAGAAAACAGCACGCGAGTCATCTACAGTTAACTTATCAGAAATGAAAACCCTTTAGGGATTGCAACAGCTCACAGGCAGCATAAGACAGATCACTCTTACTGGCTATTCAGTGACCATTACCATGGGTGAGCAGCATGCCAGTCGTCAAGCGGTGCAACCAAATAATCCCTAAAGCACACTGCACTGTCGAAGCATGTTGACAAAGTAGTGTCTTCTGTTTAGTCGAAGCGCCCATGCTTTCCTCCCCCTCTCCCGACAAACACGAATGGCAGTGATTGTAAAACACCAAACAACATCCATCGATAGCGGCTATATTGTAATTAAACAATATAATAATAATATGCCAAAAGCTTACAACCGGCACATATTGTAAAGCTGCCTTATATGCACGTTTTATATTCCAATCAGTAATTCCGGCCTCATGCAGATCAGAATGGGTTTCTGACGTAGTAATACACGCGTTGTGCCGATCAGAGAAATATTGAAATATGTTGTTATCCATGAGAAGGTAGCTTGATGATTCTAGTAAACTATAG